>CM032411.1:644035-962658 GCA_019049475.1 Eueides isabella
TTTTAAAACAGCTACCTGGTAATAAAAACATCCGATTCTCCACAATCCGGTGATAAAGGTTCCCATATACGTACCATGTTACAATCAACCGGTGGGTTCCTCAACCATCTCACTCTCGCCGAGACCCCGGCGAGGTGGGCGGCGCGAGAGCCCTGGGGCAAGCGGGCGGAGCCCCGGGACACCCGGGACACTAGCCATGGACCTCCACACCTGGAGAAATAAGGCTTTTATTGCGTCAAGCTTGTATTATAGATACAGTTATAAAAAAAAAAATAAAGGTACATTACAAAAAAAAAAATAGGTTCCCGCAGTATCTCTCTCGCAATGGGGAAATGTTAAAGCACTGCGTTTTAGCCAAAATTAAAAAAAATATACATCAAACCGAATGCACATGGCAGGGTAGCCAACGGGAACTTGGGAACCTAATGTTTAGACTCCGTTCCGTTCCCCACTGCACACACACACACACACACACTCACACCTAAAATACATAATAAAGTAGCAGAGATAAAAGAAAAATATTATCAAACCTGGGATCTCTGCCGATCGCTTCAATAACTTCAAGACCGGAGCCCCGTTGAGCCGCGCGGAGTTCCCTACTGGTACAGCCTACCATCTGAATAATTTAAATATATATATATATATATATATATATATATATATATATATATATCTATATATATATATATATATATATATATATATATATATATATATATATATATATATATATATATATATATATATATATATATACATACATACATGTATATATATAATATACATGTATATATATATATATATACATACATATATATATATATATATATATATATATATATATATATATATATACATACATACATGTATATATATGTAAAGCAAAGCGCGGCCTTGAGTTCCGCCACTCAACACGCAAGTGCCTTAACACTAGGTTCCCATGTTCCCTCTGATTAACCTGCCATGGGCGGGAGAAAGCGTGAAGTTGAGATGAAAAGTAATATATATCTAAATAGAAAAAAATAAGTTCTTAAAAAAAAAATATCTTCACACTACACTACTAATTAAAAAAAACCTTACGAACCTGAACAAAGCTGACGCCACCATGTGGAGTGTCAACACTACCGAGCTGAGGGTCCTCAGTCACCAGCAGGTGCCTCAGCCTGGAGTTGGCACCGTCGAGTGGAGCATGCCACGTCACATGGTCACCGGGCATGAACTTGTTACCTATGACAGGAAAGAGTACAACAATTTAATTGATGGGTCTTAAAGACCTCGTAAAGCAGCTAGAGTGAAGAGGTCACAGGGCATGAACTTGTTACCTGTGACAGGAAAGAGGACAACAATTTAATTTATGGGTCTTAATGACCTCATAAAGTAGCTAGAGTGAAGAGGTCACAGGGCATGAACTTGTTACCTATAACAGGAAAGAGCACAACAATTTAATTGATGGGTCTTAATGACCTCATAAAGTAGCTAGAGTGAAGAGGTCACAGAGCATGAACTTGTTAGCTAGGAAGCACTACTACTGAATTTGAGTCTTAAAGACCTCATATAGTTGAGTTCCGCCACTCAACACGCAATGCCTCAAATTCGGCGGAAAGTGGGGAACGGAAGTGGAACGGAGTGTCTTAACACTAGGTTCCCGAGTTCCCTATGCCTACCCTGCCTCGTGCGGGATACAGCGTGAAGCTGAGTAACATTCAATCAGAAAAATATGCAAAAAAAAAACATTGTTTCTATAATATTTAAAACGAATAATTTAAAGTTTAATTTAAAAAAATAAAACATTGTGTAAACAAAGGAAGTTTAGGAACCTGGGGTTAAGTTACACTCAGTTCCATTCTCTACTTTCCGCCCAATTTGAGATACCTTTGCTTTGTTAATAAAGCGAAAAAAAAAAAATATTCCAATTCCTCGAGTGGAGATCGAACCCACAACCACTGGCGTTAACGCCTCTAATAAATAAAAACCTGTTTTAAATATATATCATACAAAAAAAAAAGGTTAAAAGAACCAACCTGTAGTAAATATATATCGAGCCAAAGCTTGCAACAGGGCTGCCGGCCATAGAGGGGGCTCTCGCTCTTCACTTTCTAACCTAAACGTCAGTTCTAGTCCGTAACCGGAGCACCCGCCGGGATAGGGCTCCGGGTGGACACGGCCATCACCGTGCAGGTCTGAGAGACCAAAGCTGGGAAAATATATTATCATTTAATTATAAAAATATATAAACAACAATTGTTTATATATATATATATATATATATATATATATATATATATATATATATATATATATATATATATATATATATATATATATGTATATATATATATATATATATATATATATATATATGTATATATATATATATATATATAATATATATATATATATATGTATATATATATATATGTATATATATATATATATATATATATATATATATATATATTATATATATATATATATATATATATTACACACAAGCTCAACGCATAACGGCACAAGCATGAGACTGTAGAATGGATAGGTAGGTAGTGTCAGTTCAATTCCCAATTAAGGTATTTAAATATTTTATAAATTAATTCCTTCCCTCTGGCGATAAGGCACGGAACGGAGTGTCTTAACACTCTGTTGTTCCCTCTGCCTACCCTGCCATGTGCAGGATACAGTTATATATAAGTATATTCACCTGACATAATGCCAGTGCGGAGCGATATTCTCTTCAGCCCTGCCCGGATTCCAGTACATGCTGATGTAATCCAGGGGGTCATGTCCACCGAGCCTGTAACAAGAGTTATGAATATCTATACTTATAATAAATCTGTAACCGATCGCTGTCTGTTCATGGAAGATATATTAAATAACATCTTATAGGGGGTGTTTATATATGATGAATTACATTTTTATTTTTGGTTAGCTAATTTAATCAGATAAAATCCAGTAACTCGTCTGTTTGCCAATCGGCAAAGGCCTCCTCCAATCTTAACCATTCTTTACCATTGTGTGACTTTCTTGCTCCATTTTTCTATTGCTCTTGCCTTATTATTATTTATATATATGTGATGAGAGAGATCAGAAATGGCTAATCACATTTTAATGTAGTTTTCACTATTATATTTTCCCAACTTTCCTTCAACAATTAGTGTTTGTTTTATATATAAAACAGTTAAAAAAAAAAATGTTATTATTTAAGACATTCAGTTTCACAAAATTGGTAGAACATTTTATTTATTTATCATAAAATTTAGTTTTCTATTTTTTTTTTGCTTGATGCTGTATCCCGCACGAGGCAGGGTAGGCAGAGGGAACCCGGGAACCTAGTGTTAAGACACTCCGTTCCACTTCCGTTCCCCACTTTCCGCCGAATTTGAGGTATTGCGTGTTGAGTGGCGGAACTCAACGCCGCGCTTTGTCTTATTACCAGAGCGAAGAAATGAAACATTAAATATTTAAATTGAAAACATTAAATATTTCATTTCCTCGACTGGGAATCGCACCCAGAACGTGTCGTTTACAGTCACACGCTTGTGCCGCTGCGCCACGACAGGCCTCTATAATCTAATTTTCAATAATAGATATTTTTCTAAAAGTAATATAATTTCATAACAACAAGAAAGTACTAAACTTAAATTTTAAAATTTTAAAAAGCGTAAAAAATGTTGAACGAAGCAGGATTTGAACCCGCGCCTCTGGAATACCGTTCCAGCGCTCTGACCAACTAAGCCATTCGTTCTCACCAAGCTCCGTCGAAATTCTTATACGCTTGTTACAAATTATTTTTGTTGTTAGCATCTCTGTAGGGAGATTTTGTAACAAGCGTATAAGAATTTCGACGGAGCTCGGTGAGAACGAATGGCTTAGTTGGTCAGAGCGCTGGAACGGTATTCCAGAGGCGCGGGTTCAAATCCTGCTTCGTTCAAAATTTTTATACGCTTTTTAAATTTAAGTTTAGTATTTTCTGTCCTAAGTGTGGAATAACACTTTAAAACATAGTAAAAACAACAAGAAAGTAATTGATATTAGTAAATAACATAGTTTAATTCAAACAAACAAAACCTCTGGCCAGTCCCTAGTTATAAATAAAAAATTTGATTAACCCTTTTAAAAATTCACAACAATACAGCCTACTTAAAAAAATGCTAGATTTTTTTTTAAAAAACTTAGCAAGAAAACTAAATTTTCAAATGAAACAAACCGCATCAAATCAGTAGATCAGTTTAAGAGCTACGTACAAACAGACAGACTGGGCAAATTTGTAACACTTCTCTTTTTGCATCATAGGTTAATTATTGAGCTAATGGTGCCAATAGGCTTAGTTGTAGCACAGGGGGTATGGGAATATACATAGATACAATACTTTGTGAGTTCAAATACAACTTGAGGTAACGATATATTTATATTTTCATTTCCTTGTTGAAATCTAAATAGAAAACGCTCATAATTGAATTCAGAAAGCAATAATAGAATTATTTATATATACTCAGTTTCCCGCACATGGCAGGTGAGGCAGAGGGAACTTGGGAACCTAGTGTGAAGTACAAGTAGTTATAAGACACTCCATCTCACTTTCGTTCCCCACTTTTTGCCGAAATTGAGGCATTACATGTTGAGTGGCGGACTTCAATGCAGTGTTTTGCCTTGTCACCAGAACCAAGAAATGAAAAAATTTTAATATATAAATTGAAAACATTAACTATTTAACTTCTTCGAGTGGGATTTGAACCCACAACCTGTTGCTTACAGTCACACCAGTGTGCTGTTGCGCCACAACAGGCCTTATTAGACAGGGAATTATTTAATATTTATGGAATATGTTATAGTTAGGTTCCCAGGTTTCTTTTGCCTACTTCACTATACAAGCCATGCAGTGTAAAGGTAAAAACAATATAAATTTACCAATATTTAAGTCTAGTAGTTACTTGTAATGGATTTGGTTGATCTGGATATACTTTGGTACATGCTTCGTAGAGAGTTTTCAGTCCTGGCGGCATGAAACGATCTGTAATTGATAATAACATTTTTGTCTGTTTAATTTGTAAATTTAATTTAATTTAATACTTTTACTGTAGCCTATGTGTGACTGTGGAAATACGACTGGTTTTGGCATCGATCTCCATTTGAAGGAATGAAATATGTATTTAATATTTTATTTCTCTCTTTGCTCTTAAGACATAGCGTGGGGTTGAATTATGTCATTGCACTCTAAATGCATCATATTTGATGGTAAGCGGAGCCGAGTGTTTTTATACTAGGATGACAAGTTTCCTCTGCCTACCCTGCCTAGTGCTGGATACAGCGGAAAGAAAAAGAAATATTTTACACAGTATATATTAATATATCACATAGATCGAAGATAACCACATATATATATATATATATATATATATATATATATATATATATATATATATATATATATATATATATATATATATATATATATATATATATATATATATATATATATATATATATATATATATATATATATATATATATATATTTATTTACCAGTTTGATTAACATCACAAGTAGTGCCTTGCAATGTGGCAGTATTAGCTGGTACATCAGCATTGATACCCTGCGCAGACGCAACGAAAGCCAACGCGCTGTTTTGAACTATCCCACTTACTCCGGAACTACTTGACGCGGACATTTTTTATATATTTCTTAATGATTTTATTTTAGAATTTAATATTTAATAAGTTATTTCAGGATTTGGAAGGACAACGCTGTCGGCTGTTTACGTTTTACGCCATTTGTTTTATTTCACCGTTATGTTGGTAGGAGTGGGTGTCAAAGATGGTTTAGTGTTGCCTTAGTGAAATATGCCTGTCGTGGCGCAGCGGCACAAGCGTGTGACTGTAACCGACAGGTTCTGGGTTCGATCCCCAGTCGAGGAAATGAAATATTTAATATTTTCAATTTAAATATTTAATGTGTCATTTCTTCGCTCTGGTAATAAGGCAAAGCGCGGCGTTAAATTCCGCCACTCAACACACAATGCCTTAAAATTTGGCGGAAAGTAGAGCACGAAAGTGTGGGACGGAGTGTCTTAACACTAGGTTCCCGGATTTCCTCTGTCTACCCTGCCTCGTGCGGGATACAGCGTGAAGCTCAATGAAATATTATTTCAATATACATATCACATCAATCGCAAAATATATGTTATGTTGTGATTTATGAATTAATGTATTTACACACCCTCGTATAGCTAAGACACAACTTTTACTGTTAATAATTTAGTTTTAGGATTTTGGCTGCCTTTCTGTTCATTTCAGTAAGCTCAAATGCAAAACGGTCAATTTTAACGTTATTTTCACTAAAAGATGTAAAGGGTCGTGGCAAAACGGAATTTGAGTTGTTTTTATCTTAGACTTTCTGTAAAATTGACATTTAAGTGAGTAATAGTGTAAAGGTACACTGACCAATAATATTTAAAGTATTAAAATTAAAATCATTGGAATTTAATCCATTGTAATAAATAATTAAGTTTCGAACTCAATATTAAAAAGAGCCAACTATTAAGTCTATTGCAGGATTTTCTCAGCAGAACAGCTTTTCAAGTATGTGGTACATTTTTTTTGTGGAAGAGACAAGGCAAAACGAGCGTACCGGTCACCTAATGGTAAGTAGAACTAAGACCATTGCCGCCCACCACCCCGTGTGACAACAGAGGAGCCATAGGTGCGTTGCCGCTCTTTAAAGTATAGATTTTTCAGGAGATAGACGCGCTTTTTGAAGGGATCATCATGTCGTACGACGTAGGCCATTCCACAGATTTGTGGCACGTGGAAGGAATTTCCTATAAAACCGTACGGTAGTGGAGTGCCACGTATTCATATGGTGAGGATGGTAATTTAACTTGTGACGTACTGTGAGATTAGAAAATTCGGCAGTAGGTACCAAATCAAACAGTTCTGCAGAACACTCAACGTGATAAATGCATTTGAAGAGGCACATCCAGGATATGTCTCTACGCAGTGAGAAACCAGCAGGCCCCTGATCATTGAGACATAATGATTCGAACAACTCTAGGTTATATGATGATGAAATGATTCAAGCTAATACTGAGGTACAACACCACAAAGGTAAGATTGACATAATTACATATGAGGCCAAACTTGGGCTTTGTAAAGGGCCAAACGGTGTTTTGGCGTGAAGTACTGTCTCGTTCTGCTGATGACCCCCAATTTCTTCGAAGTCAACTTGGCATGGCTTTCTAGATGATCGCGACGCTGACAGTGTCTCGGAAAGCTGAGGCCCGATATACTAATGCTGGGCGCAGCTTTAAGAGAAATGTTCTCGAAAGCGCTTAGAGTGCTCTTCTCCAAGTCTAGGACTACGCCGACTGAATAAGAGTACTGAAATAGCCCCGTAAACACCGTTGTTGACATGATGGCAAGAGCATATGAACAAAGCACTAGAGCAGAAATATCATCTGTCCCACTTGACTTGTGGGTGTCCAATGAATACAAAGCAAGTCTAATAGCTTTTTGAGTGAATTTAACGTCAGATAGTCAATTTGCCTCTTAAATTCCTCTACAGCAGAGATCTATTTGAACATATCATCGATAGCAGATTGCATGTGCTACATGAGCCGATCCATATTCGCTTTACTACTGTGGAGCTAAGCGTAGATTCAGCCACGATATTGAATGACGAATAAAAAATTAACTTTTAAATTCATTCAATGGATAAAAAATACTTGTTAAAGTCTACTTCTGCCGACAGCGATATTGATGCTACACCTAGTGAGAATATTAGCGATCCACTTGCATAAATTTTCAAGTTTTGTAAGGAGCGCCCAGTGCCACACTTGATGGAACGCCTTTGCCATGTCCAGAATAACCGCCAGGTCCTCTACTTACTTTCAATAGCCGCAGTCCAGTGGTGGGCTGGGTATACTAGAAGATCAAAGGTTGAGCGACTCAGGTGAAAACTACGTTAATCAATAGGTAATCCTGCACATAAACTAAGAGCTATTTATTATACTCTTCATAAATTTTGAGAGTGAAGGGATGAGATAGGCCTGATGGAATCTGAGCCATCGTCTTTTTTCGGGATCGGGTTGATTACTAATGCTGGAGAATAAAACATATTTTAAATTTGTATTTATAAAACACCCTAACATTTTCTAATAGATCTGTTAAAAAATATAAATTAAACCCGAAAAGACTCCAACTTGTTTTGGATTTACTTTACACTATATTTTTAAATATACCTAAAAATTGTAAGCGTACTTTCGACGATTGAAGTTGCAAGTGGACCAACAGTACATATTAACAAGGTTGATACATTTTGGTTGATTTCTTGATACACGTAATCGATTGTTTTGAGTTAGATAGTGAATATATTCAGGAATAGAAAAGGCTGTTTCATTTTTTCACGTTTCTATATAGCCCACTGCACCTTTAGTCAGTCATCACGGCTACTGTTCGTGCCATTCATAATATAACATGTATAAAATTATATAGTTTATTTTATTAATAAGAACTCCGAGTCCGGTAGAAGAAATAAATATTATTTAGTTTATTTAATTATATTAAAATTCTAAACGTTATATATGTAAGTTGTCACATCCCGCCATGAATTTGTATTTCATTTGACATTGACAATTGACCAAAAATTTATAAATAGTATGCGGTATTTCCACATTTTTAGTTATTTTTAAATAAAATAAATACCAAAGCCATTACTAACTTATTGCTTTCAATTAAGAATACAGCTTTCTATAAAAGAAAGAAGAAAAACATTACCTACATTTGAAATTATATTTAGTGTAGACAACTAAACGAAGAAACCAAAATGCGTTATTTATTTCTAACAACTATATTTAGCGTTGTGTACGCCTTTGAGAAAGACATGACATTTCCAGTGCAAGCTGGTAAAATGGAATGTTTCTACCAGAAGGTGTCTTTAAACGAAGTTATTGATATAGAATATCAGGTATGGTATACTTATGCTTATATATTTAATACTAAGCTTCACCCTATCTCTCGCACATGGCAGGGTAGGCATAGGAAACTTAGGAACTTGTGTTAAGACAATCCGTTCCATTTCTCTATTTTCGTCAAATTTGAGGCATTTCATGTTGACTGGCAGAACTCAACGCACTGCTTTGGCTTGTTACCAGAGTGAACAAATGAAAATATTAAATTCACTTCCTCGAGTGAGAATAGAACCCACAACCTGTTGTTTACAGTCACTCAGGTACACTGCCCCTTTGCCACGACCAGCCTCAAAAACATATTTAATAGTGACTTGCAATAGTATAGCTAACCAAATTAAAGGCAAAATTTTTAGCCTGTGATACTTAATGTTTATTCAAAAGGTATTTCCAAAAGCCTATTTTAATATACAATATTTTGAAATTCAGGGGAAAGTGGGGAACGGAACTGAATAACTTACCACTAGGTTCCCAAGTTATTTCTACTTACCCTACCATGTGCATTTTAATATAAAAGACTTATAGCTAAAAGCCCTTTGCTCTGTATTTATTATACTGAATTAGCTTCACCATACTAAACTTAAATTTTAAAAAGTGTATAAAAATTTTGAACAAAGCAGGATTTGAACCTGCGCCTCTGGAAAACTGTTCCAGCGCTCTGAACAACTAAGCCATTCGTTCTCACTAAGCTCCGTCGAAATTCTTATACGCTTGTTACAACTCATGTCAGAGAATATTATTTATTTTAATATTTTTACTATTTTTTAAAGTGTTATTCCACACTTAGGACAGAAAATACTAAACTTAAATTTTAAAAAGCGTATAACAATTTCAGGTTCAAATCCTGCGTCGTTCAAAATTTTTATACGCTTTTTAAAATTTAAGTTTAGTATTTTCTGTCCTAAGTGTGGAATAACATTTTAAAACATAGTAAAAATAGCTTCACCATCTTTATTTTAACAGAACAAAAAATACCAGTTACTCTATTTTCCTTATATACTCTACACATGCCTACTCTGAATTTTTATTGATAAAAAGCAATATGGCATATTCCTTAATGATAAAGCGGTGCAGGAAGCAGTATTGAGATTGTGATAAAATTTATTCTTTGAAACAGACACCAATGGCTTAGTACTACAATTGGATTTAGCATGAAACTAAAAAAAAAGAGGCCTGTCGTGGTGCAGCGGCACAAGCGTGTGACTGTAACCAACAGGTTCTGGGTTCGATCCCCGGCCGAGGAAATGAAATATTTAATATTTTTAATTTCAGTTTTTAATGTTTCATTTCTTCGCTCTGGTAATAACACAAAGCGCGGCGTTGAGTTCCGCCACTCAACATGCAATGCCTCAAATTCGGTGGAAAGTGGAGAACGGAGTGTCTTATCACTGGGTACCGGGTTCCTTCTGACTACCCTGCCTAGTGCGGAAAAACGAAAATATAATAATTCCAGTTTTCTTATTTGACACTACATGCTTCACCAACCTGTAAAGCATGTGCCTGGACACAACTTCCTACTCTGCTTTATTTATTTATTAAGGAAGACATACAGTTTTACAAATACATAAAAGAAATAAATCAAAAATTTACATTCATTAACCAATGAAGTCTTCACATAGAATTGTACAAAAATAACTTGATGAGCAGTTTATTCAAACAGAACTACAAACAAAAACAAAGTAAAATCATTTAGAGACATCTCCTCCTATGTAGGGTACAATGCCAAAAAAACATAATTATACTACATATATATATATTCACTCACTCACTCACTCATTTTCATCCGCTGTATCCTGCCCATGGCGGGGTAGGCAAAAGGTATTTGGAAACCTAGTGTTAAACACTCCATTCCATTCCCTCTTTTCCAACGAATTTGTGGCATTGCGTGTTAAGTGATGGAACTTAACATCATGTTGCCTTGTTACTGGAGTAAAGTAAAGTAATTATATTCAGTTCTTCGACTGGGGATCAAACCTACAACCTATTGTATTTACAGTAACACTCTTATGTCCCCGACTGACAGGCAGCATTTTTTTTTCAGCTTCACGCTGTATCCCGCACGGGGCATGGTAGGCAGAGGGAACCTGCGAGGCTAGTGTTAAGATACGCCGTTCCACTTCCGTTCCCCACTATCCGCCAAATTTGAGGCATCGCGTGTTGAGTGGCGGAACTCAACGCCACGCTTTGCCTTATTACCAGAGCGAAGAAATGAAACGTTAAATATTTAAATTGAAAATATTAAATATTTCATTTCCTCGACCGGGGATCGAATCCAGAACCTGTCGGTTACAGTCACACGCTTGTGCCGCTGCGCCACGACAGGCTTTATCAAGTATAAGTTAAGTTAAATAATATATATTTTTTCAGGTAATAGATGCTACACATGGCGAATTAGATATATCATTTCAATTAACAGATCCAGTCGGAAGGTCGATAGTATCAGATTACAAAAAACCTGAGAACGCACACAGACACACATCCATATTGGAGGGGGATTATAGATTTTGTTTTGATAACACTTTTAGCACTTTTAGCGAGAAGACGGTAAGTGTTTTTTTCCTGTTTCACGCTGTATCCCGCACTTGGTAGGGTAGCCAACAGTCCTCAATACTTTGTAATATATTATTATTTCATTTCCTAGACGTGGTGTTTGGGCAAAACGCGGCGTTGAGTTCCGTCTATATGGCGGACACACAATTCTTCTACAATTTGCCAGAAATGGTGAATTACATTAGTGTTAATTGGAAGGAGTATCTTAACACTATGTTCCCAGATATTATCTACTCTGCTTTGCAAAGAATACATCGTGGAATTGTTCTAAAATGTTCACAAGGTTACTAAATATTTTTTTCAGTGCCAGCCCACTATTAATACTCAGCCTCACACTGTATCCCGCACGAGGCATGGCGGGCAGAGGGAACCCGGGAACCTAGTGTAAAGACACTCCGTTCCACTTCCGTTCCCCACTATTATTATTATACTATATTAAATTATATGTGGTACAGAGGCACAAGGGTGTGGGTTCGATCACCCCTTCGATGAAGTGAAATATTTAATATTTTCATTTTTGCGTTTTGGTGACAAGGCACAACGCGGCGTTGAGTACCGCCGTGAAAGATAGTGTCTTTGGTTCAGGAGCTGTTCTCATTGCACGAGGGCAGGTCAGAGAGGCTATAAGGGCCCATAATCTGACTTAGAAGATACGCAACGTGCAATATAACAGAACGGAGTGTCTTAACATTAGGTTCCCAAGGTTCCCTCTGCTTATTCTGGCATGTGTGGGAAACAGCGTGAAGCTGATAATGTTAATGTATGAACATAAATTGTAGTCTATAGGTTATTCTAATGTAAAAGCTATAGTGCTGTAAAGTTTTCTCTAAATCTGTTCAGTAATTTTAACATATCATATTTATATTACCAGTATTTATCTGACAATTAATGCTATCTCACAGATAGAGGCTGCTTTTATACTTTTCTGTTTCACCATCAAATTCCCATACAAAAAATCACCCACTTAGGAGGTGACGGGACGTCAACAACGCGAAAATAATATTCCTTATCTGGCAGTTAAGGATATCAGCTACTATATCAGCCAAATGACACCGGCCCTTAATGTTTTCTTATTATTTTTTTAGGTATTCTTCGATTTAATGATAGAAAATGACGAAACAAACGAGAAAGATTATGATGATGATAAGGAAATGGAACTTGGTAATGCAGCGGAGACGTACATGATGAGGGTGAAGGATATCTCGGAGTCCATCACCAGGGTGAAGGACAGTGTGTCTGCTGCCCGTCGGCTCCAGGAGCTGGTATCCGCGCACGAGGCCAGAGACCGGAATCTTGCTGAGGAGATGTGCAGCAAGTTGGTTTTTTTTTTCTGATTATTCTAGGATTATTAGTGATTATTTTAGGTTCTTTTGATCATTTCAGTATTTTTGTGATTATTTTTAGGAGTATTTGTGATTATTTTTGGATTTTTTTGTAATTAATTACTTTAAGATTTTTCTAATATTTTAGGATGTTTTGAATTTGCAGTTTGTTTGTCTTAAGAAAGTTGCTCTAAGATCGTTTTTTTGCTTCTTTAGTCATACGAGTATATTGTATGAAAGTAAAAAATCAATCCCGGACCCGGCTGAAGGACAGGTGTGTCTGCTATATGTCGGCTGGTGGAGCTGGTCTCCGTGCACGAGGCCAGGAACCGTGATCTTACTGAAGAGATTTTGTGATGTAATCACATAATGTGATTATTTTAGATATTTTTTTCTGATTTTTGTAGGTTTTTTGTGATTATGCTAAGTATTTTTTGACTTTTTTTTTAGCATTGTCATTTGTCTCTGTCCTTACAAGTTGGAAATTTGTGTTTTCGTTCGTCATGGGGAAGATAACGGAGATAATTAAAGTTATACTGTACATGATGAAGATCCAGGATATCCATGGTGAAGGACAATGTGTCTGTTTCAGGTTGGCTCCAGGTCACGCTGGTCTCCGCGCATGAAACCGCAATCTTGCTGAGGAGAACTTTTACTAAGTTAGCTTTTGTTTGTAGTACTTTTAGGACTTATTGAGGATTATTTTTATTATAATATAATTTGTTACTGTTTTTACAAAATGGCTATACTTTTGTTTTTTTTTTTTGTCTATGGTATATTTGTGGGATTAATCTCATTCATATATCGGAATCTGTCACTAGGGTGAAAGATGGTATGTCTGCTGCACGATGGCTGCAGGAGCTGGTCTCCACTATGGTGAGAGAGTCCAAAATCTGAATCAGGAGATAGGCACCAAGTTTACCAGTTTTATGACTTTTTTGGGTATTTGTGATTTGTTTTGGATTACTTTAGGTATTTTTTTTTTCTTTTTTTTTTTGCTTAGCTCCTTTTTTTTAAAATGTGGTTTAACTCCGTTTCTCTTGTTTCTTTTTTTTTTTGTGGCCGCGCAATAGTTTAGGAATGGCAATCTGGCTGGCAATAGAAGTGCATCAAGTTTGTCGTTTTTGTGATTACTTAAGAGTATTTATGCCTGTGAACTGCAATATGGGGTTCTTCAATAGGGGAATAAATAGGTTCCTAAAGGGTCCACGAGGTGCATGTGATGTCTCTGACGTTGCAAGCGTCCGTAGGCAACGGTAACCACCTACCGTCAGGTGGGCTGTGTTGTGAGATACACCTCCAAAGGATACTTGAAATATTTGTTCAAGCATCCTTTGGAGGTGTATTTTAAAGAAAGATTAATATAACCTACTTTTAAACAAAAAAAAAGTACATTAAAATACCTATATATGCATGTAACCGACAGGTTGTGAGTTCAATCCCTAGTCGAGGAAATGAAATATTTAATATTTTCAATTTAAATATTTAATGTTCATTTCTTCGCTCTGGCAATAAGGCGAAGCGCGGCGTTGAGCTTCGCCTCTTAACACTAGGTTCCCGGGTTCCATCTGCCTACCCTGCCTTCAACGGGATACAGCGTGAAGCTGAAAAATAATGTATATATTTTAATAATAAAAAAATAAATAAATAACATCTCGTTTTGTTTCAGAGTTATGAAATGGTCTCTCGGACAAATCATTCTAATGTTGGTAGTTGGTATTACTCAGGTATGTTGGTACTTGGCTGTTTTTTTTTTTGGTTTTTCTTTCTATTTTTTTGTTGTAAATATTTTTTTCCCCTCTGACTACACGCACATGTTGAAATAATAAATGTTAAATTTAGAGGCTTGTCGTGGCGCAGCGGCACAAGAGTGTGACTGTAACCGACAGGTTCTGGGTTCGATCCCCAGTCGAGGAAATGAAATATTTAATATTTTCAATTTAAATATTTAATGTTTCATTTCTTCGCTCTGGTAATAAGGCAAAGCGCGGCGTTGAGTTCCGCCACTCAACACGCAATGCCTCAAATTCGGCGGAAAGTGGGGAACGGAAGTGGAACGGAGTGTCTTAACACTAGGTTCCCGGGTTCCCTCTGTCTACCCTGCCTAGTACGGGATACAGCGTGAAGCTGAAATACAAAAAAAAAACCACTTAAACCTCTTGCCAAGTGCCAAAATAAAAATGACTTTTTGGTTTTTTTGTTTTATTTACTTTTCTTCTGCAGGTGTATTTCCTGAAGAGTCTATTTGAGGACTCGAGTAGCAGAAGTTTTAGGAAAATGGTGCCAAATTTTATGTCACAGTAGATTTTTGCAATATTTTAATGTTTTTTTTTTTTTTAATTTAAGTTCATATATTTTTACCAAATTATTTTATTTAGTCTGTAATGAATAATGAATATATATATTTTTCGTACTTTATGCTGTATTTCATATATAAAAAAGGGTACGCAAGGAGAACCTGGGAACCTAGTTGTACACTGTTGGCACTTCGTTCAGTTGGGGAGTCTCTACTCAAAAATATATATGTATATATATGTGTATATATATATATATATATATATATATATATATATATATATATATATATATATACATATATATATATATATATATATATATACATATATATATATATATATACATATATATATATATACATATATATATATATATATATATATATATATATATATATATATATATATATATATATATATATATATATATATATATATATATATATATATATATATATATATATATATATATATATATATATATATATATATATATATATATATATATATATATATATATATATATATATATATATATATATATATATATATATATATATATATATATATATATATATCTATATATATATATATATATATATATATATATATATATATATATATATATATATATATATATATATATATATATATATATATATATATATATATATATATATATATATATATATATATATTATCCTATCAAAGCAGTGTTGCATTGAGTTTAGTCTCTCAACAACCAATTTCTCAGGAATTGTTTGAAGTGGGGAATGGAAGTATTGTGTACCTCAACACTAGGTTCCCAAGTTCCCTCTGCCTCCCTTGCCATGTGCGGGATACAGCGTGAAGCTTTTATTGCAGTTATAGTTTTTTTTTTTTTAATTTAAAAAAAAAAGCATAAATGACACAACCAATAAATACCTCTTCCAAAAGAATATCATTAATATTAAAAATATATATTCATTTTCTATATATATAGATAATTAACTGGTGACTTTTACGCGGCTTCGCCCGCTTAGTTGTGTATCATAGTGAAATGTTACAAAATGTTTACATAATTTGTGATTTATAAACTATATTACTGGAAAGTTACATCTAAATCAGTTCAGTAGTTTTTGTGTGGATATATATATATATATATATATATATATATATATATATATATATATATATATATATATATATATATATATATATATATAAAACGCAATGTGAATAATAAAATATCTTTCAGTACTGTCCACAAAAAAAACACTATAATATAATACTACCAAACCACACGCGGCTTCGCCCGCTTCACTTTAAATATTATATAATTCTAGCCCAATAATCTTTACATAAATTATATTACATATGTTGTTCTTATATATAAACTGTATTAATGGAAAGTTACATCTATATCAGTTGATTAGTATATATAATATATATATAATAATATTAAATATTTTCTTAGAGATATGGTGGTTAAGTTAAATACCAAAGATATTAGTATACATTTCTCTTGCCATAATATTTTTTTTTAATTAATAAATAAGTGTCGTACTCGAGGCTTCGCCGGCTTGGAGCGGTTGGTGTCATTTTGTATATTGTAAAGTAGACGCACAAAAATTGATTATATTACATTAAAGTGGGGAGCAGAAGGGTCGTAACTCTAGGTTCCCATGTTCCCTTTGTAAGTCTAATTTAATTTTTCAATTACCCTAATTTAATATATGTGTATATGATTTTTTTTTCTATTATTAAAAACAGCGTTAAGATCTGTTGGGTGGTTTTAAAAAAATAGACGTACATATTATATTTAACAAAAGGTTGCAGGTTCGATTCTCGAGATTTTTTAATTTTTGTTTTGTTTTTTTTTTTTTTACTTTTGTATCGCAAAGTGTTCAGTGAAATGATAATAATATAGATAATAAATACGAATTAAAAATCAGTCTTTTGTAGAAACGATGTGTTATTGTAAATAGAAATACAAGGTAAAATAAAGATTTTTTTAATTAATTTTGTGTTTTATTGTCAATATTAATATTTTAATGCGTCGTGGCGCAGCGGCACAAGCGTGTGACTGTAAATGATAGGTTGTGAGTTCGATATACACGAGAGGAAATGATATATTGAATGTTTTCAAATTAAATATTTAACGTTTTCCGTTTTTCGCTCTGGTACAGAGCAAAATGCGGCGTTGAGTTCCGCCACTCAACACGCATTGCCTTAAATCCGGCGGAAAGTGAGAAACGGATGTGGAACAGAGTGTCTTAACATTAGGTACCCAAGTTCCCTCTGCCCACCTGCTATGTGCGGGATACAGCGTGAAGCAGAGTGAGTGAAATGTGTCAATTCACGCAAAGTGACACACTTAGTGAAGAAAAATATTTATTTAGAAATCGTATCAAATCTGAACGTCACGGGATTGGAACCCGCACTTCTTGGAGTCCACTCAAGCGCTCTAACCTCTAAGCCATACATCAAATAATAATCATAAAAAATAAAATTTGTAAAAGAAAAGAGAACAGAGAAGCTAACAGCATAAATAACATTTAATACTCAGCTTCACGCTGTATCCCGCACATGGCAGGGTAGGCAGAGGGAACTTGGGAACCTAGGATTAAAACACCGTTCCCCACTTTCTAATTTAATTCGAGGCATTACGTGTTGAGTCAACTCCGCAACTCAACGCCGCATTTTGCCTTGTAACTAGAGCGAAGAAATGAAAACTTTAAATATTTAGATTGAAAACATTAAATATTACACTTCTTCTAGTGGGAATCGAACCCACAACCTGTCGTTTACAGTCACACCCTTATGCCGCTGCGCCACCACAGGCCTCAAGTCACGTAATATGTTTTCTAAATAAGTATTTTTCTTCATATGTCCTTATATCAATGTGGCAGAGTATAAATTCGATGTTAATGGGTTCGATACCCATGAAGGGGGAATTATTTGGATTTCTCTAATCTTATAAGATCGTCTCTGAGGCACAATCAAGTGATAGAGGTTTGATTCCTACTTGAAGAAATTAAATATTTAATATTACTCGCGTTGAATTCCGCCACTTGACACTCAATGCATCATTTAGGCGGAAAATGTGGAAGGTTATTGTCGTAAAGGGAACACATACTAGGTTCCCAAGTTCCCTCTGCCTACAGCGTGAAACTATAAAAAAATCAAATACATATTAATTACATAGATTATTATAATGAATGAATGTATATATATATATGTGTATATATATATATATATATATATATATATATATATATATATATATATATATATATATATATATATATATATATATATATATATATATATATATATATATATATATGACAATTAAATCACCAAAGGCTGTGGCCCTTTACAAACTAATAGGGATCTTTTTGATCAGTTTCTAATAACTGGTCATCTCCTGAAACTGTTCTCCTGTCCTCGTTCTCTGGACTCTCTTTCTGCATATAAGATAATGTGCTGCTAAATGAAACCGGCAGGCTTTTATGGTCGGTTGTAGGGTTCCACAGGGGTTAGATTTGGGTCCTTTACTGTGGAAAATCGGCTATGATTTGTGTGCGTGGTTACCTTCCTTCTGATTTAAGTGTCATCTAGTTACAGACATTGATCAGTTGCAAATTTATTATGAGTATAGATAATTTACTTTAGATAAACTTTACATATGTCGAACTTTACATATGTCGAACTTTTTATACTTTACATATGTCGAAGTGGGAGAGTGGTAACACGATCCATATATCAAAATCTGCTAAGTCAATTAACGTTAGTTAAAAGGAATTGTAATTATTTTTATCAAATGTTTTACTTCCTCGAGTGGAGGTCACAAATGTTTACAGTCACTCGCTTGTGCCCCTGTGACATTAAAAGTCTTTAGTTACTTAATTAAGTAAACAAAAGCTCAGACTTTGTGATAAAATTTGATTTCTATAAAATATTGTATGTTTCCAATATTGTATGTATCCCGCACGAGGCAGGGTAGGCAGAGGGAACCCGGGAACCTGGTGTTAAGACACTCCGTTCCACTTCCGTTCCCCACTTTCCGCAGAATTGGAGGCATTGCGTGTTGAGTGGCGGAACTCAACGCGGCGCTTTGCCTTATTACCAGAGCAAAAAAAAATTTGTTCTTTTTTCTTTTTATCAACATCGGCAATCAGTCGCAAGACTATAAGCTAATAAGTTGTGTGAAGCTGATTTGAAGGTGACCATGTCAGTGCTTCGTCTACCATATCATATATGCATTTCCTTTTAAGTCTTTTCCTAGTTGGAGATGGTTTTAAAAGCCTAGTTGCAAGGTCGTTAGGATGTAGAGACATGCGCTCTAGATAATTCTTTGTGAGCCTCTTGATTTCAGCCGCAACTGTGGGGACGTTCAAGTACTTATGAGTTTCCTCAGACTTTGTAAACCATAGTGCCTTAGTGCCCTTAGTTATTGTGCGCAAAATTCCATTCTGCACCCTTTGGATACACATTATGTTTGATTTACTAGCTGTACCCCATAGTGCAGCTCCGTAGGTCCATATAGGCATCAATATGGTGTTATAGATTAGAAGCTTGTTGTCGATTGATAGAGCTGAATTTCTACCAAGCAACCAGTGGAGGTTTCTAAATTTGGGGTTCATCTCGTCTCTTTTCTTTTTAATACGAACTTTCCACGTCAGTCTTTTATCTATATGAAAACCTAGATATTTGACACAGTCTGTATCTGGTAGTAAGTCTGAGCGAAGTCTCACAGGTGGACAGTTTGCTTTTCTCAGTGAAAATGTTATATGGCTAGATTTTAGCGCACTGGCCCTAATACGCCATTTTTGCATCCAAGAAACAGTTCGGTCTAGAATACTTTGTAGACGTTTGCTTGCTTCTTTTGGGCAGGTGTCGCTAGCTAGGTATGCAACATCGTCCGCGTATGTTGCAATTATTATATTGTCCGCAGTTGGGAGGTCTGAAGTGAAGATGTTGTAAAGTATTGGTCCTGGCACAGAGCCTTGCGGCACTCCAGCTTTTATTTTATGGAAGGAAGATCTTGCGTCGCCTTGTTTTACCTGGAATAGTCTATCTCGTAAGTAAGACTCTATAATTGGAAACAGTGAGTGGGGTAGTTTATCCTTGATCTTATATAATAGTCACTTGTGCCAAACGCGATCAAATGCTTGCTGAACGTCTAGGAATGCTGCTGAGCAGTAAAGTTTTCGTTCAAAGCATCGCCTGATTTCGTGGTAGACACGGTGCATTTATTCTATGGTAGAATGAGATTTTCGAAAGCCGAACTGGTGCGAAGGTATAATGTTACAGTTTTCTATATGGATTGCGAGTCGGGATATGAAAATTTTCTCCCATAGTTTTGACAGTACAGGCGACTAATAGGTCAATAAGATGACGCTTCGTGCGGGGGCTTTCCAGGCTTGTGAATCATGATGATTTGTGAGATCTTCCAGAGACGTGGTATATATGAAGTTCTAAAAGTCGCATTAAATAGGATGTCAAGAAAAACGAGATACTTTTTTGGAAGCTTCTTTAGCACTGCGGGAGTAATCAAATCATAGCCCGGCGCTTTGTGAGAGGAAAGGGCTCTGATTTCCCTTGCAGTTTTTTTCGGAGAAGTCGGTTTTATCGGAAAATACAGCTGTAGGTCTTGGCCAAGCATTTCATCCACGCGTTTCACATTCATGCGCTTCTTCACCTTCTCCTTGGTTGGGCTTAAAGACATTGGCTAGGAAAGTCGCAAATACTTCGACTTTTTGGTGTCTGTTCTAGCCCAGAAAGATCCAGATCTAATTGGGGGGGAATGCTGCTGAGGTTTTCCAGACATGTTTGTAGCTTTCCATAAGGATGCTTCACCAGCTCCCTGTGGACTTAAGTTTTGCAGTTTCGTTTGAAGTTCTGAATTAATTACTTCATTTAAATAAACTTTTAATTGTTTTGCAGCACGGTTAAAAGCAGTTTTATCTGTGGGGTGGCCACTATTGTGCCAAACCCTTCGAAGTCTTCTATTCTCCAAGATTTTTGCTTTAATATCGCAATACTGGGGACTCATTTTTTGAAAGTTGGTTGTGGCTGGGGTATTTTTCCAGGCTGATTTGGATTAGGTTAGTAATGTATTCACAGGCACTGTCAACTTCCTCCGGTGTTTTTAATGGTACATTTAGATTTATATTATTGTCCAAGTAGTGTCTGAAACCATCCCAGTCCGTTTTTAAGTTTGTTAAACGCTCTGGGGCCTCCATATGAGCAGCAGTGATACTCAAAGTGAGAATCACAGGAGTGTGGTCTGATGATCCATCGAAGATTGGCTCAACTGAGGAATAGAGTTGACCAATCCCTTTCGCTACAAAAAAGTCCAACAGGTCTGGTGTCTTGTTGTGATTAGTTGGCCAGTATGTTGGTTCTCCAGAGGATAAGCACATATAGTGTTGTGCATCAACACAGGCTTTGAGGGAGCGACCTCGGGGCAGTGATATTCGGGATTCCCAGAAAGTATTCTTCGCGTTCCAGTCTCCGACGGCAATGAACTTATTCCCGAGAGTGCTAAAATATTCTTTGAACATGTCCTGAGTAATTCTGTGTCTTGGGGGACAATACACTGCAGAAAGGATGATTGACCCTGTGCACGATTCTACCCTAATTGTGGTTGCTTGTATATGGCTTGTAGAGTAGGCTTCCTGTACAAAATGCTTTATGTTGGATCTGATTACTATTGCTGTTCCACCATGAGCTTTCCCCTCTACTGGACAAGGAGTAAAATATATATGGCAGCCTTTTATGCTGTAACTACTGTTCTTGTTGGAATGAGATTCGGATATTAAAATTATATCAAGTTTATTTATCTTCATTATTTCCTGGAGTTCATGTATATTAGGTGCTAGTCCATTAATGTTCCAAGTCGCGATGCGCATAGGAATCAAGAATGTAGCTTGGAAACGATAGTTGTCAACAGGTTAAGTAGATTACCCATTTGTGCTAGCAGCTGGTCTATCTTTTGAGATTGAGTGATTAGTATTAGCTCCAACGTGGAACTTTGTTGTGGGTTAATTTGTTCATCGTAGACCAGGTTTGGTCTTCTTCTGTGGTGTGAGTTTGCTGTTACGCTGGCATAGGTGGTCTTGTCTGAGATATCCTTCGGTCTTGGTTGTTGTTGATCTGCTACTGGTTCGTTTATAGTGTCTGTGTTGTTGGTGATGTTTCTGTTAGTCTGTTTTGGTGGTTTTGGTGCTGGCTTGTGGTTTTTTCTGGCAATGATTTCCTTATATACCTGACAGCCCTTGTAATTTCCAGGATGATCGCAGGAGCAGAGAGCGCATTTAGCTGGAGAATTGCGGTCTCTCTTTTGGCAGTCTGAATTTCGATGACCTTCTCCACATTTTACGCACCTGAATGGCCTCATGCAATTATTCTTAGAATGGCGGTATTGCTGGCAGCGCTGGCACTGAACAATTGATGTTGACTTACGGGGATCTTCGATTATGATTTGTTGGTGAAAATGGACTTAATGCCTTTAACAGCTATGTTGTTCGCGTGCGGTTCTAGATTTACAAAGAATGTAAGAGTTGGAGTTATATTTGGCCCATATCGGGCATTTATAATTACTCCGCGTACTTTATTGCCAGTACATTCTATGGCTTTAATAATTTCACTATGTGGCGTTGTGTGATGCAATTTTCTTATGACGATACGGTAAGATTTCTTGTCTCTTTGTGTGAATGTGTGACCAATCAGACCTTTATTTCTTATGACTGATATCACTGATTTGTAAGTTTCGGGGCACTCTACGAGGACTCGAAGAAGATTTTTGTTAACAATTTTTATCTTGAACATGTTTGGCTCGCACACAGTTTCTATAAACTTTGTGCGTTCATTTACGTCATCAATATCATACAACACGATTGGTGGTGGTTTAGCTACTTTCAGTATGCTGGGCTGTTCCGGTTGATCTACAGGAAGTAAGTTATATCTGTTTGACACTGATGCCTGGGCAGAGAGGGGAGGAGAGTCGCTGCTTCTCATACGTTTGCTGCTGGGTACCCTCTGCCAGGGTGGTGGTTCTTGCTCCTAGGGCTGGTAGATAGGTCGTAGTTTTCTACTTCTTTAGTAGGTTGATTTTCAGGCTTGAAAGTGTCACTCACGGATGCTGTGCGTGGCCTGTTACTGTCCCGGGTGGAACACTTGTTGAGTGAGGTTTTTTGTTTTTTGGTTGTGTTTTTAATAAATCTATTGTTAGGATCCAATTTTGTTCCCACGAGTAAAGTGGATATAAAACGTCGCATATGGGACACCACTATGCCATATGAAGGCTAATACAACGATGTTTGCCGGGTCCATCGAGGTTGGAGTTAGAGACTGACTCCCACAGCCATCCACCCTCTCGGCACTGTCCTCACCTTAGGGTTGGGGTGATTGTTTAGAGAGGTTTTCTTCTTCTTGCCCAGACAATTAAGCCAAGGCTCCGGTCTTATGAAAATGAAAGTTATTCATAAGGTTGCGGGTTGAGATCATTTCTTCTCCCAAAGGACAGACGGGTTAGGTCCATCATGTCAGGTTAGTTGACCGCCGCCTGAGACTCGGCGTTGCTGCCTGCGCGTGTGTTGCTACGTGCAAAATTTAATCTGCTTTTTTACTTTAATATCTTCATTATATTGTATATATACCCCGCTATCGGGTGCCTCTAGGTCAGGGGTCGGCAACCTTTTGAGTCAAAAGAGCCAAAAGTTACAATTAATAACATTTTTAAGTTTTTAAAGAGCCACAAAATGTTTTTATGCTTACAATAAATAAGTAATGTAGTCCTACTCTCACTGACATCGACTTACTGCGCAGGACTTTGCTTATTGTTACCAACTAGGTTTCGCATTCTTAGAGTTCACTCTCTCTTCCTTCCACTCTCTATATCTGGTGGGACGGTTAACCGACACGACCGCTGAGAGATCAAGTACAGGACCGACGGCTTAACGTTCCCCACGATGCACGGAATCAACTACTTTCAGTCAATCATGGTGATTTAATCACAATAAATAGTACTTGCATAAATAAAGTAACTTGTAATTTAAAAAATGTATATGTGGTGCCGTGAAAAGCGGGTACAAGCAAAGGCTATGTGGTTGAGATATAGAAGTGGTGTCGAATCTTTGTTAATCGATTCAGAAAGTTTTAAAATGTTTTTTTTTTTTTATAAAATAAATAATATTTATATTCGGAGCTAAAAAGAGCAGCAGCTTCCCAGCCAAAGAGCCGCATGTGGCTCGCGTTTGCATGTGGCTCGCGAGCCGCAGGTTGCCGACCCCTGCTCTAGGCAAAGGGAACCTGCTGTTAAGACTTTCCATTTCGTTCTCTACTTTCCACTGAATTTAAATTATATTATTATATTTTTGAGGCAACAAATTATTCTAGGATAAGCTCGGCCTCATTCTGTCTTTACATAAATTACCCAATTTATTTTTATTTTGTTTGATTAAACAAAATACATCGCCATATTTATTTTAAGACAATGGCAACTTTACAAAACAAATGTCAAATATTCATTGTTTTGAAACACTCACGACTAATTTTTAAATCGTTATTTTATACATAAAATAAATAAACTAACACAAACAAGTTAAAAAGATGAATTACAAAATGTATTTTCAATATAATAAATGGCAGTAAATCTAAAATGGTACCGTTATTTCTGTTAATGAACCGAATGGCGGCTCGAAGGCGGTGTCTCATTAAAACAAGTAAAAAAATAAAACCTGAAAAGAGGATCATAGAGGACGATTATTGCAGGACTTGTTTAAATACAGAGGATTTAGTTCCTATATTTTATAATAAAGATACTGAGAAGAAGCGATCGGAAGATCTACATCTTGTTACGGGCTTGGAGGTCTTTAATATATAGTGTATTTAATATTTAAAATATTTGGTTTTAAGCGGGTAGCGGTATTGTATCGTCCTAAGACGATTTCCAAGAGACGCCTTTACTTAGTAAAAATATTTAGAAGTTGTTAATTATTTTAAGCATAACGTAATGGTTTATCAGTGATATTAACTAAATGGAGTGCCCTAACACAAGGTTCCCAAGTTCCCTCTGTCTAACCTGGCATGTGCGGGATACGATGTGAAGCTGAAAACAAAAATTTGTTATGCTTAAATTAGTATACCAATTTAGTCTTTGAAGTTTTACATAATGTTACAATTAATTATTCTTTTTTTATGCATGATGTAGTGCAAAATCTGTTTACAAATTACACTTAAAATCTAAAATCTCTTAATTATTTTTTTTCCGCTTCACACTGTCAACTCTGCCTACCCTGGCAGGGTAGGCAGAGTTAGGAAATTGGGAACCCAGACCTTGTTAAGACATTTCTGTTCTCCACTTTACGTCAAATTTGAGGCATTGCATGTTGAGTGTGTACCAGAGCAAAGAAAGGAAAACATTAAATATTTAATATGAAAATATTAAATATTTCCTTTCCTCAAGTGGGGATTGAATCCAGAACCTGTCGGTTACAGTCACACAGTAAAGGTTACAGTTACAGTTACGTCATCAAATATGCAAAGAAACAAAATACTTATTTCTATACATACTTTTTCAAATTCACTTATTATTTTTAGGTTGAATTGAAAATAAATCTATAACAATCATATTTACAGTCATACGTCTGTACCACATACTTAACAACTTTATAAATTGATAATAATTTTTAAAGAGGCCTATCGTGGTGCAGCGGCACAAGCGTGTGACTGTAACCGACAGATTCTGGGTTCGATACACACAAGAGGAAATGAAATATTTAATATTTTCAATTGAAATATTTAATGTTTCATTTCTTTGGTAATAAGGCAAAGCGTGACGTAGATTTCCGCCACTCAACAAGCAATGCCTCAAATACGGCGGAAAGTGGAGAACGGATGTGAAACGGAGTGACTGAACACTAGGTTCCCGGGTTCCCTCTGCTTACGCCGCCTCGTGTGGGATGAAACGTGAAGTTATAGAGAATGATAATAATCATAATAATATTTTTTATTTCTGCACTTTTCCGCTGTTTCCTCCACACAGCCATGTAGGAACAGGAGACTTGGGAACCTTGTGTTAAAACACTTCCCTCCCCTAATATCCGCCGAGTTCGAAGCATTAATGTCTAATGGTGGAACTTAACAGTGCACTTTTCCTTAATACCAGAGCAAAACAGAATATTCTGTTCCTCCAGTGTGAAATCAACCCACAATTTTGGGGTCCCCTTGTCTGCTAGTTATATAATATATTTATTGGTATATTTAATCTAGTATTAAGTCAAATATATTACAGATCAAAGCCAACGATGGGCTCTCACAAAAGATATGCAAGCAATGCATCGAAACCATACAACTTGCTTTACAATTTAGACGTACAAGTAAAAAAACAGAAAGGGCCTTACTCAATATGGCCTGCGGTAAGACAAGGAAACGATTGAGGCCGAAAGAAACGAAGAAAAGTTCAAAATATGAATTGAACTATGAAAAAATTGAGAATAGTGTGGTCGTGTTGAACGAATTGGACGTTAAAACTAAGGATGTTGAGGAGGTAATGTGGTTTTTGGTTATATTTTTAAAATGAGAGTACTTAGAGGGAACTTGGGAACCTTGTTAAGACACTGTCTGTTACTTACGTTTCCTCTGAATTTGAATGCCGCTCTGCACTATGTTACCGGAGTGACAATAATGAGATATATTCAGTTTCTCAATTTTGAAATGAGTTATGATACTGCAAAATAAAAAAAAATAAAAATTGTACTAAAAAATATATTCTTCTTTTTTTTTTAGCTTCACACTGTATCCCGCACATGGCAGGGTAGACAGAGGTAACTTGGGAACCTAGTGTTAAGACACTGTTTTACTTCCGTTCCCCACTTTTCACCGAAATTGAGGCATTAAGTGTTGAGCGCTTTGCCACTTTACCATAGGAAAGAAATGAAAATATTTAATCTGAAAATAATAAATATTTAATTTCGACGAGCGGGGATCAAACCTACAACCTATGGTTTACAGTCACACGCTTGTACCACTGCGCCACGATTGCCCTAATCCAGTAATTCGGATAATAGAAAATCCGTATAATTGAAAGTATTAAGAAAAACAAAATTTTATACAATATATTATATAATATATTATATAATATTATATATAAAATACATTTTCAGGAACAAAATTTAAATAATTTAGAAGGGAAAACCAAACGGGAACGGATCCCGCTCTCATCACCGTACATATGCAATACTTGCAACAAGGAGTTCAGGATGCGTGCCACGTATAAGGCCCATATGAGGTTCCATACAAATTATTATGTTTGTGAGGTTTGTATGCTTTGATTTGTGACATGCACATGGCAGGGTGGGCAGAGGGAACCTGGGAACCTAGTGTTGAGACACTATGTTCCGTTTTTCACTTTGAGCTGAATTTAAGGCATTGTTTTTATTTTCTTGAACCTATAATCTGTCGTTTACAGTCACATGTTTCTGCCACTGCGCCATTATAGGCTTTATTTAATTCTACATATATTGTAATTGTATAATAAAATATGTTCGGATTTGAATTTGATATTTAAGAAACACTTAATTTTTTTTTTAGCTTCACGCTGTATCCCGCACTAGGCAGGGTAGACAGAGGGAACCCGGGAACCTAGTGTTAAGACACTCCGTTCCACTTCCGTCATCTAAGGTCTTAAATTTTTCTTGATTTTATATTCGTACAGTCTTGCGGCAAACGTTGTCGCAACAACAATCAGTTGCAAGAACACAAGAGGGCAAGACACGGCCTCGGAAGGATACACAAGTGTGCTTATTGTGAATACAGTTCAGCCACTAAAGAGGCTTTGACGGTGAGTTTGTGGTAAAAAAATAGTTAATTTTTTGCTTTTTTTATGTGTATTTGTGTATTCTTGACGTTAGCAAGAATGGACGATATTGCAAGTGCAAGAATAACTACATTTTTTTTTTTTGTATCAACCACATTGTTAAAAATTTAAATGGTTAAGATAAAGTCTGTAAATAGTAGACTATTTTTAGGCCTGTCATGGCGCAGCGGCACAAACGTGTAAGCGACAAGTTGCGGGTTCGATACCCAGTCGAGGAAATGAAATATTTATTATTTTCAATTTAAATTTTTCATATTTTCATTTATTCGCTCTGGTGCAAGGAAAAATGCGGCGTTGAGTTCCGCCACTCAACACGAATTGCCTCAAATTCGGCGGAAAGTAGAAAATGTAAGTGGAACGGAGAGTCTTAACACTTTTTTTTTAGAATTAGAGTTAAAATGACTTAATATTTACTGTTTGTGGGTTCAATTCCCCACACGAGAAAATATTTTCATTGAACTATTTTGCTAAAATTACTTCATTATTGAGAAATATAGTGATTATAGTAAACTCTACACATCGTATCTTGACATAGACATTGCATGTAAAGCGTAACTCAACGCCGCTTTGTATCATCAGCGTAGGGAAATGAAAATAACTTATTGTTCTTGAAGTTCGAACCCACATGGAACTTGATAACCTAATGTTAAGATACTCCATTCCACTTACGTTCTCTGTCGAGTGGCGGAACTCAACCCCGCGCTTTGTCTTTTTACCAGAGCGAGAATGAAAACATTACCCTCAAGCTTATAGTGACACGTTTGTGCCTCTTTGCCGCGACAGACCACAGTGGCAAAGTGTTTTTCTGTCATAAGTGTGAAATAACACTTTTAAAAGTGTAACTCTTCTTTGTATTCTTGCTAAAGATACACGAAAGGCGGCATACGGGTGAGAGGCCGTACGTATGCGACCACTGCGGGGCGACCTTCCACCGCCGGTCGAATTTGGTACAGCACATTGCTATACACTTGCCTGAACGGAATTTTCAGGTATTTTTTTTTTTTATAGAATTAACTTTTTTTTTTTTCGAGGCCTGTCGTGGCGCAGCGGCACAAGAGTGTGACTGTAACCGACAGGTTCTGGGTTCGATCCCCAGTCGAGGAAATGAAATATTTAATATTTTCAATTTAAATATTTAATGTTTCATTTTCTTCGCTCTGGTAATAAGGCAAGGCGCGGCGTTGAGTTCCGCCACTCAACACGCAATGCCTCGAATTCGGCGGAAAGTGGGGAACGGAAGTGGAACGGAGTGTCATAACACTAGGTTTCACTTCCGTTCCCTCTGCCTACCCTGCCTAGTGCGGGATACAGCGTGAAGCTGAAAAAAATTTTTTTTTTTTTAATTTTAAAACATTAAAAAAAATGTTTTTTTTTTGTTTTACGTTTCAGGATATTTTTTTATATCTATGCATTAATTTATTCAGGTTCACGCTGTATCCTGCGTGTGGATAAATAGGCGGGAACCTTTGGGGAACCTAGTGTTAAGATGCAACTTTCCGTTTTGTTCCTCGCTTTCCGATAAATTTGAGGCATTTTTAGTGGTGGAACTCAACGCCGCGTATTACCTTGTTGCCAGAGCGAAGAAATGTGAAATTTTAAATATTTCATTTCCTCGAGTGGGGATCGAACCCACTACCTGTCGCTTGTACTATAATAATACTTATGTTTTTTATTTATAAATAATAAGAAATAAATAAGTTGTACCAAGCGTATAAGAATTACGACGTAGCTAGATGAGAACGTATGGCTTAGTTGGTCAGAGCGCTTGGACGGTGAACGAGAGATGCGGGTTCAAATCCTGCCACGTTAAATTTTTTATACGTTTTCTAAATGAACAAAAATATTTCTAAAATATTTTTCATCTAATTTAACTTTTTTTCCTATACAGTGCGATATATGTCCAAAACGACTGAAATCGCGGAAATTCCTACAAATACACAAGCACAATGCACACACAGGCAAACGTTATGGTTATCTGTGCAGTATATGTGACCACAGATTCGAAAAGCCCAATAAAGTTAGAGCCCACACTAGAAGGGTACACGGGGTTCCCGATGAACAACAAGGAGCTATTGTCAGGGTACAAATTTAGTTGGCGGTTTCAAGTGAAAGTTTTGTGCTTTTCTGTTATGGCAACATTGGTTTTGAATGTTTATTTGGTTAATGAGTGAAAAATTGAATATGGCAACACTTTTTTGTTGATTGCAACGTGAAAAACATTTTGTTTTGTCTTAAAAACTAATTTCGCAATAACGTTTAAATAAATATGATGTATTTTTTTTGTATATTTTATTTTGCTGTTTTATTAATTTAATATTTCTTTTTAGTAAAATAAACAATTACCACAGATTCAACAAATATTTTTAGAATGGAGCCCATACTTAAAGGGTTCAAAGACCGATTGTGAGGGTACAATTTTAGCTTAGAGGGTCCTATTGAAGTTTGTTAATAATCTGTGGTAGTTGTTTTTTTTTTAATAAATTAAATATAGCAACACTTTTTTAATGATTGTATTGTAAAAATCAATGTTAATTCAAATATATATTCAAATCGCTTTAACTTAATATGTATATATATATATATATATATATATATATATATATATATATATATATATATATATATATATATATATATATATATATATATGTATGTATGTATGTATGTATGTATGTATATATATATATATATATATATATATATATATATATATATATATATATATATATATATATATATATATATATATATATGTGTATATATATAAACGCACATGGCAGCGTAGGCAGAGGGAACTTGGGAACCTAACGTTAAGACTTCACTCCACTTCCGTTCTCCAATAATTAATATTAATTATTTAATATAATTATTTGACATAATAATTATTAATTACTCATTTAGAAAACGTTTAAACATTTGGAAATATTACCTCTTGGAAATGTCGGAGAGGCTCATCATCACGCTGTATCCCGCACACGGCAGGTTAGGCAGAGGGAACTTGGGAACCTAGTGTTAAGACACTCACAAGAATTTGAGGCAGTGCGTGTTGAGTGGCGGAACTCAACGCCGCCGGAAATGTCGAAGGGTTCATATTTTTAAACGTTTTCTTTCATAAGTATAGATAATTATTATTGTATGAAAGGCTGTATATAGATTATTAAAATATTTATTTAATTTTTTCTCCTAAAAATTTAACAACAATCAGTGCTAAGGTGCTTTTGGAAATAAAGATATAGATATATTTAAGATTTATTATTTATTATACGTTTTCTAATTTTCCCCGCTGTATCCCGCACACGGCAGGGTAGGCAGCGGGAACTTGGGAACCTAGTGTTAACACACTCCGTACCACTGTTACTCACTTTCCGCTGAATTTCAATCGTGGCGTTGAGTGGCGGAACTCAACACCACGATTTGCCTTTTTGGCAGAGCGCTGAAATATATATATATATAAATATATATATATATATATATATATATATATATATATATATATATATATATATATATATATATATATATACATATACATTATATATATATATATATATATATATATATAGCTATATATATATAATATATATATATATATATATATATATATATATATATATATATATATATATATATATATATATATAAGATTTGTTCATAGAACTATCTTATATATGCTTAAGCATTATTACAATTATAAAATATTTAATATTTAATTAGAAAAATATAAATAAAACCTTGATATTTTCTTTAATTTTCCTTTATTTTTAAATATTAGAAAGAAAATTATTATATTCATTATTTACCTTCACGTGGTACCTACTCCGCATATAGAAGGGTGGGCAGAGGGAACCTTGGGAACCTAATGTTGAAACACTTTTTCTTGCTAAGTGGTGCTTGGCATCGTTATCAGAGTGAAATAGATGATAATACTAAATATTTTAATTCCTCGAGTGGGGTAGAAGCGACAACCTATAGCGTTTACGTTGTGGCACTCTTACCACAGTGTACCTGAGCGACGAGTGGCTTGAAACTTTCCAAATATACTAAATTTTTTTTTGTTTCCAGCTTCACGCTGTATCCCGCACTGGGCAGGGTAGGCAGAGGGAACGGAAGTGGAACCTAGTGTTATGACACTCCGTTCCACTTCCTTTCCCCACTTTCCGCCGAATTTGAGGCATTGCGTGTTGAGTGGCGGAACTCAACGCCGCGCTTTGCCTTATTACCAGAGCGAAGAAATGAAACATTAAATATTTTAAATTGAAAATATTAAATATTTCATTTCCTCGACTGGGGATCGAACCCAGAACCTGTCGGTTACAGTCACACTCTTGTGCCGCTGCGCCACGACAGGCTTAAATTTAAAAAAGCGTATAAAAATTTTGAACGAAGCAGGATTTGAACCCGCGCCTCTGTCTTGTCTGGATCGGCTTTCCAGAGGCGCGGGTTCAAATCCTGCTCGGTTCGAAATTTTATACGCTTTTTAAATTTAAGTTTAGTATTTTCTGTCCTAAGTGTGGAATAACACTTTAAAACATATTAAAAAATACTTTCCAAATATTATACACTTGATTAACTTCTTGTATTTAAATTATGTAGTTCATATTAATTTATTTGAAACCAGGGTAAGTAAGAACTACACGCTGTATCCCGCACATGGCAGGGCAGGCAGAGGGAGCCTAGTGGTAACACTCCATTCTTAACTTTCCACCGAATGTGACGAATTGCATGTTGAGTTGCGGAACTCAACGCCGCGCTTTGCCTTGTTACCAGAGCGAAGAAATGAAAACATTAAATATTTAATATGTAAATACTGAATATTAATAATACACTTGTGACCCTGAGTTACAAAAGGCTTCAAGGTAATAAGATCAACCATAAAATATTCCGCTTATTCCAAACCAATATCAATTAAAAAGTTTTTATAGGCGTAATTTAACGCCGTGCTATGTCTTGCGAAACATTAGAACACACAGAAATGAAAATTATTTAATTCCTCAAGCCGGCATCGAACCCACTGCAGTTACAGACAAGCGTTATATTATGTTTTATTTTAAAAGCGAAATTAATATTCCAGGTCTTCAAACATGGACACAGATATAGCAGTGGCCTGTGCCCACCCCATAAATATTGTCTTCAATTATTAAAAAAGAATCTACTTTACGAAACTAAGCTACACTGATATTTCTTAGTTAATAGAGACACTTGACCCTCTCATTATTATATCTAATTTTCTTATCACAATTCTATATTAATTTCAATATTATTTACATACACAAACACAATTAATAGATATTTTTATTACGCTGTATCCCACACATACAGGGTAGGCAAAGGGAACTTGGGAACCTTGGGAAGTGCTAAGACACTTACGTTCCCCACTTACCGAGTCCTTGACGGTAATCAACATAGCTCGCTATCCCTCGTCACCAAAGCAATGGAAATAATAATATTATTTATTTCCTCGAGCCGGAATCGAACTCACTGCCTGTGTTATAGTCGCACGTATGTGCCCCTGCGCTACAATAGAGTAAAAATATATATATTTTTTTTATTTGATAAAAGTGTTTGTAAGCGATGTTTAATTTTGTCTCAGTAGTCATCGTCAGGTTGGCCGAGTGGTCTAAGGCGCCAGATTTAAGCTCTGGTTCCCGAGAGGGAGCGTGGGTTCGAACCCCACACCTGACAAACTTTTTTAATTTTTTAATTAATTATTTTTTTAATTTTGTCTATGAATTTTTGCATGTAACAAGTATTATTTTATTTATTTTTATAATAATGTTTTTTTTGCTATTTTATTTCTACAGATTAAATATATTGTGAGTGAGGATTAAAAAAGTAATGAATCTTAATTAATTAAAACTTTGAGTAATTTATGTATACATTGCTGATAATATAGGACAACGTATTGTTTTTATTTATATTAAAGTATTTTCCCGTTACAGATTTTAAATATTTATATTGTTATCGTGGACGTATTTTTTTGTGGCAATAAATGATTAATATTTTTATTATTTAATTGAAAATGTAACTAAGATAAAAAATATTACATATATTTTGTTATATATTGTTTATTAAAGCTAAAACAAACATTTTTAGTATAACTAGTATTCAATTTAAGGGTTTAGTGTAGGGCATAACCATGCAGTAATAACAACAGGTTGTGGGTTCAATTTTTACTTGAGAAAATGAAGGATTAATTATTTTCACTGATTAACACTAGTTACAAGGCAAACCACGGCGTTTAGTTCCACCACTCAACATGTAATGCCTTGTAAAAATTAAATTCTTTGGGAAATATCCTAGGGAACATTAAGATTTCAAATTTCTTCTGCCTATACTGTCATGTGCATGATTACAGCGTGAAGCTAAGAAAATTAGTAAAAAAATATATACAAGGCTGAATAATTATTACCCTTAACTATATACATAATTAAAAAGAAAATATCAATTTCTCATCTGTGGTGCAGCTAGGCGACCGACACCTGTCACATTAATGAATTTTCAAAACAAAAACAAATATGCTTATTTACAATAAATCTAATTATATAATATATTTTTAATATTTTTTTATTATTTATATATAAAAATGGATGTGTTGAATTGTTGTAGGACTTGTTTAAGTGATCAAAATCTCCAGCCATTGTTTTTGTTGCCGAATTACAGTGAAAAGTATTCAAGCATTCTCTTTCTTATTGCCGGTGTAAAGGTGTATATAATATTAAATTCCTACATTCATTAATCATTCTGGGTAAATCAATGTCTGGGTAAAGAGAAATGAGTGTATGGACACTCTGTTTTCTATTTTTTTCATTGAATTATATGTTGTATATAAATTATACAAGTGGTTTAAGTTGCCTTATTATTCTTATGTAGCTGAGAACAGAGAAGTCAGTGTTTTGGCACTACATTCCTAAATTTTACTCACTCACTCACTCATCTTCACGCTGTATCCCGCACATGGCAGGGTAGATGTAGGGTATAACTTGGGAACCTGGTGTCAAGACGCTCCGTTCCACTTCCGTTCCCCACTTTCCACCGAATTTAGGGCGTTGCGTGTTGAGTGACGGAACTCAACTCCGCGCTTTGCCTTGTACCAGAGCGAAGAAATGAAAACTTTAAATATTTAAATTGAAAATATTCAATATTTCATTTCGTCATCCCCCTGCGCAACAACAGGTTTTAAAAATAAGTAAATTTCTATTAATTTAATAAATTGTATGTATCTTGTTACTATGGAGGTAAATTAGATTAATATATTTATTCATTATTATCTTCCTATATATGTTCTTGATTCCTAAGAAAACCCAGTGTGCTACCAGAGTAAAAAAAATTATTATTTTTTTATTAAAATCTCTCTACTAATATTTCAAGTGGAATTCAGTCAATAATCGTTGGCTGTACATTCTTATGTTAAGTTTATGTGCCACATTATAGCCAAAACCTTATATTTTTACATAATATTTATATATATTTTTTATATTAGTCTTTTATAAAATTTAAATTAAATTGTATAAATAATATTATTAATTTATTTTTTATTCTAATTAACAAATAAGGCCTGCTGTGGTTGGACACAAACATACAACTGTAAAGGCGACAGGATATGGGTTCGAACCCCACATAAGAAAAATGTGGGGTTGAGTTCACTCAATATGCAACACTCAAATATGGCTGAAAATACGAAATGGAACAAAACTTAACCCTAGGGTTCCCAAGTTCCCTCTGCCTTCTTCAAGCGGGATACAGCGTAAAACTAAAGAATATTGTTGTAGTTCTAATTTACTCAGCTTTACGCTGCATCCCGCATATGGCGGGGCAGGCTGAGGGAACTTGGGAACCTAGTGTTACTACACTCCGTTCCCTATGTAGTTCTAAGTTCTTTTATTTTAATTTAAATATAATCTACTTACAGGTGGAAATAAACGACACACTGCCACAGCAAATATGCTCAACATGCATATCCTTTATAAACAAATCGATCAAATTTAGAAAAAAATGTGAAGAATCTCAGAAATTGTTACTCGAAAACAAATTAAACTGTATTAAAATAGAAAATTGTGATTTTAAAACTGAACATAATATGATATCTATAGATATAAGTGAATATTTAGACGATGAGTTCAAGGATTACGATGACAACATCACTTTAGATACGTTGCAAAGCAGTAATTTGCAAATTGTTAATAAAAAAGAGACGGAAATAAGCGAAAAACCTGTAGATCTATTGATTTTGAGTAAAAGAAATAGGAAATGTGTTAAAATAAGGAAAAAAAGTAAGGAAACAGAGGAAAATGATAAGGAAAAGATAGAATGCGAACATTGTCATAAGATATTAACGTCCAAATTGTCTCTTAGGAACCATTACAAGATCCACACTGGTTTCGATGTGGTTTGTGAGGTTTGTATGTGGTTTTTTTTTGGTTTGACGTTATGTTGAGCGTAACTCAACGCCGCATTTTGTCTTAGCAGCGAAATAAAAAAGATATGGGAATCTTTTTTCTTCTTTATTCTTTCTTTTTAGAACCTTTGAGGCCTGTCGTGGCGCAAGCGTGTGACTGTATCCGACAGGTTCTGGGTTCGATCCCCAGTTGAGGAAATGAAGTATTTAATATTTTAAATTTAAATATTTAATTTCTTCGCTCTGGTAATAAGGCAAAGCGCGGCGTTGAGTTCTGCCACTCAACACGCAATGCCTCAAATTCGGCGGAAGTTGGGGAACGGAAGTGGAACAGAGTGTCTTAACACTAAGTTCCCAAGTTACCTCTGCCTACCCTGCGATGTGCGGGATAGAGCGTGAAGCTAAGAACATTTTTTTTAATTTATTTTAGCACTGTGGTAAGAAATTTATTACGAGGAGGTTACTTTTAATGCATTGTCGAGCAAAACACGGCTACGAGAAGACAGATAAATGTTCCTTTTGTGATTATAAGGCGTCCAACGCTGAACAGGTCAAGGTGAGTATGACTAGGGCTAGGGGTTCGATTCCGTGGAATTGTTTTCATACAAAATTGCATTTAAGAAGTTTTTTTTTAAAGCTAAGTCTAAAATAAAAATATAAAGTCTTTTGAAGTAAAAAATCAGTTCAAAGATGAGAGTTGAGATAATTTTGTCAATTTAGATTTTTATTAAAATATTTTTTATTCAAATAAACATAACATATTTAAAGTAAAACCCAGCTTCGCGCTGCATCTCGCATAAAGCAGCGCAGGCAGAGGAATTCTGAGAATCCAGTGTTAAAAAACCGATTTTAGACACGCCACTCCTCTACTTTCCGCCGAATTGAGACATTCAGTGTTGTATAGCGGAACTCAACGCCGCGGCATTCAATCTCGCTACCACGAACGAGGAAAGAGAGAGAATTGTTATATGTTTTAATTCCTGAATTTAGGCCTGTCGTGGCGCAGCGGCACAAGTGGCTATAAATGCGACATGTTCTGGGTTCGATCCCAACACGATGAAATGATATATTTCATATTTTAAAATTAAATATTTAGTGTTTTTATTATTTCGCTCCACTAACAAAACAAAGCACGGCGTTGAGTTTCAACACGCAATGTCTCAAAATTCAGCGGAAAGTGGGAAACGGAACGGAATGTCTTAACACTAGGTTCCCAAGTTCCCTCTGCCCACCCTGTCATATATTCGCCCCACTATACAATCGCACCCTTATGCCCCAATGCCACGACGTGCCCCAACATCTTCTTATCCCTTGAAGATCCATGAAAGACTTCACACCGGCGAGAAACCGTTCGTCTGTAAGGAATGCAACGCCGGGTTTCATAGAAAAAGCAGTTATTTACAGCACATCGCTATACATTTGCCGGAAAAAACGGTGCCGGTAAGAAAATTATATATATATTTAATATTAATCTGATTGCAAATATTAATTGAGGCCTGTCGTGGCGCAGCGACACAAGAGTGTGACTGTAACCGACAGGTTCTGGGTTCGATCCCCAGTCGAGGAAATGAAATATTTAATATTTACAATTTAAATAATTAAAATTTAATGTTTCATTTCTTCGCTCTGGTAATAAGGCTAAGCGCGGCGTTGAGTTTCGCCACTCAACACGCAATGCCTCAAATTCGGCGGAAAGTGGGACAGAAGTGGAACGGAGTGTCTTTTCACTAGGTTCCCGGGTTCCCTCTGCCTACCCTGCCTCGTGCGGGATACAGCGTGAAGCTGAGAGTAATATTAATCTGTATGTTTTTGGGTATTGGGTATGTTTGTTACACTTTCACAGTGAAAATACTGAAACATTTTTTCACGCTGTGTTCCGCATGTAACAGAGTGGACAGGGGGAATCAGGGAACCTTATGTGTAAAACCTTCGTTCCGATTCAGACACTTACGTTCCCTATTTGTTATTACTAATACTCAGCTTCACGCTGTATCCCGCACATGGCAGGGTAGGCAGACTGAAGTTGGGAACCTAGTGTTTGGACACTCCGTTCCACTTCTGTTCCCCACCTTCCATTCCACTGCGTGTTGAATCGCAGAAATCAACGCCGCGTTTTGCTTTGTACCAGAACGAAGAAATGAAAACATTAAATATTTAAATTGAAAATATTAAGTATTTCATTTCCTTGAGTGGTAATAGACACCACAACCTGTCGGTTACAGTCACACGCTTGTGCCGCTGCGCCACGACAGGCTAATTGTTCTTAATTCCATTATTTTTTTTCTATGCGGACATTTATTTTCTAGGCGGACAGAAAAAAGTGTATAGATTCAGTTGTGATTTTCTTTTAAAATTTTGATTTATCTTGTTTTTATTTGCGGCAGTTAACGCTTTAATTTGTCACAACTGTCCACTGTATCCTGCATATGGCAAGGTCGGATCAGAGGGAACTTGGGAACCTAGTGTTAAGACACTCTGTTCTCATCTAAACTTCCGTTCCCCATTTTCCACCTAATTGATACATTGTGTGGTGGGTGGCGTCGCACTTTGCTTTCTTACCAGAGCTAACGAAATGTTAAATATTTCATATCCCCTAGTGGAAGCCGAATTACAGCCTCTTGCATTTACAATCGCACATTTGTGCCCCTATGTCACAACTAGCCCCACAAATATTATGGACCATTTTCCCAATATTTAAAAAAAAATATTTTTTCTTATTTAGTGCGATCAATGCCCCGCAAGATTTAAATCGGTTACCCTCATGAGGATACACAAAAACCGCCACCGCCCCTCCCCCTACACTTACAAGTGTAACATATGCGATAACACTTTCGCGAGGCGACGGAACGTATCAAGACACTTGCAACGGGTCCACGGACTGAATTTAGCCCACGATTCTTATATACATAGGGTTAAAGTATAGTTTTTGATTGCTTTCACGCTTTATCCCGCTTTTAGGATTGGTAGAGGGAATCTAGTGTTTTTTTTTAGTTTATCTTGTTTTACTCGACACAAAAAATGGGTGTTATAAGTTTGACCTGTCTATCTGTCTATGGTACCGTAACTCGTGAATTAATGAGCGAATTTGAGTGCATTTTTTATTTATTAGAACCGTTACTCCTCACGGCAGTTCTTGGCTATATTTGATGAAAATCGAATCAGTCTTTTTAGAGAAAATGAAAAGGGCACTAAAAGAATTACTCCCCCAAGAGGGTACCAGCGCTAGTTGTTTTGGAGAATCCTTTCTTGAGCCCAAGAACTTAAGCCGAATTCTGTAGACGGCATAGATCCGCGCTTCGAACAAAGCAAACAAGCAATCACGCACCCCACAGATCCACGGCACCCCTACCATAAATTTCTTTAATAATAGCAGCATCAAGGTCGCAGTCGACGGTTTCTGCTCATAATACGTGCCCGTGAACGCTGCGTGCGTAGATACATTTCCTCGCTTTGCATTCTCTACTGCATATATAACCGGGAGTTATCAGGAGAAATGTTTGATTTGGTTCCTGTCGCCGAATTTCCTAAGCGCCCATTAAGTCACAAGATCAGATATCATCATCACCATCTGAATACGTAGAACTGCTACTGTACGGTTTCGTAAGAAAGGGCCACACATATGTGGAATGGCTCACATGTGGTAATTAATGCCTTCAAAAAGCGGGTCTACCTCCACCTTAAATCCCGGCTTGTAGTTCCCCTGGTGTTATACGGGGCCGTGGGCGGCGGTGATCACTCACCATCAGGTGATCCGTACGCAAATTTGTCTAATCTTTTCCATAAAAAAATATATAATTAACACTTCGATAAGATGATTTTAAATCGGCTTTTTAGTTCTGGAGCTACGGCACCACAGACAGACATACCGTAGTGTTGCATTAAACCCCTTAACCTCCCGTATTGAGGACTAAATAAGAAGTGGAAAACGGAGTGACTTGACACTAGATTCCCTCTGCCTTTCAGGCTTTGTGCGGGATACAGCGTGAAGTGAATAAAAATAAATGGATTTATATAAATTGCCATAAAAATTATATTTTTCTTAAGAATCCTACAAAATATAATTTTAAATTTATTTTTTAAAAAGAAATTTGTAATATAGATTAAATAATATGTTATTGTTTGTAAAATAATAAAAGATATTATCAATATAATAACCTTTTTATTTTTATATTTTTTATTTTTTTTCTTATTAAGGCCGTGGCACAGTTGCCCAAACGCACGACAGTTCGTGGGTTCGATCTCCACTGGAGGAAATGAAATATTTAATATTTTAATTTTTTCGCTCTGGTAACAAAGCAAATCGTGACATCAACATCCACCACCCCACAACGCTTTAAGAATTCATCGGAAAATTGAGTACGGCAGTGACTTAACACTAGGTTCCCGAGTTCCCTCTGCCTACCCAGCCATGTGCGGGATACATATTTAGCTATTATGTAAAAATGGACCAAAATGTGGTCCAAGGGAGTCAAATATATTTTTAATGACAAAAAATAGATCATTTTCATGTAAAATAAATAAAACCATAAATTTAAGTAATAAATAAAACTTTAATAAAGATCATACATCTATTTATAATATATTCTACTTCATTTCAACACAAAATAATAAAGATATTTATTTAAAAGAAATGGACGTGGAAAAAAAATACTACAGAATTAGATACAAGTACAAAACAATATATAATAATTATTTCTTTTTAGCTTCACATTTTATCCTGCATATGGTAACACGAGCACAGGGAACCCGGGAACCTAGTGCTAAAACACTTCGTTCTGATTAAAATACATCCGTTCTCTTTTGTCCTAATTCTTGCACATTTTTTTGCAAATTCTTGCATGTTTGCTCATTGATTCTTGCACATTTTTTGCAAATTATTGCATGTTTGCTCATTGAATTCATATGTTTCACTCTCTCGTGTGAGATCGAACTCCCAACCTTTGCATTTATAGGCGATCCTGCAGCAGGATAAGCCTCATTTATCATCAAATTAAAACTGTCTATTTTATAAAGATATATAAAGAGCAAGAAGAAAAATCACATTTTTTTTTATCTCTGCGAAAAATGGGCAAAGTGTCGTAATGGGAGCGGCGTATCTTAACATTAGATTCTCGGGTTCCCTCTTACTATCCTGCTGTATGCAGGATACAGCGTGAAGCCAAAAGGCGAGACACTACAATCATAGTGACGCATCCTTCCATTTTACACAATTTACGTGACTCAAATTTAAAACATGGTCACTAACAATTAAATAGAACAAATTCCATAGCAATATTATAAATATGAAGGTTTTTATGTATGTATGTTTGTTCACTTTCACGCAAAAAACAGTAATATAGCTATATTAGAATAACTTATATATATAATCTGTCCTCGTCTGTCTTCTGTCTGTCTTAATAATAATTATAAGCGGGCGAAGCCGCGTGTGGTTAGCTAATTTGTAATAAAATAATATGTATGTGTCAACACTTTATTTATATTCAATATTATCAAAAATTTGCGTTTTAATACTTGAGATCTTATTTAAACATAACGAGAAGATTACCCCAATTAGTGTTACAAAAAAAATAATTACAAATAATATATATAAGAATATATATGTATATATATATGTATATATGTATATATATATATATATGTATATATATATATATATATATATATATATATATATATATATATATATATATATATATATATATATATATATATATATATATATATATATATATATATATATATATATATATATATATATATATATACACAAAGTGTGATTTCAGTGGAGAATTGAAGTGCCTTACAACTAGGTTCCCAAGTGTACACTACCTTTATTGCCAATGCGGGATAAAGCGTGAAGTTGAAGAAAAGATATACAAAAAAGATCATAAAATGAAAACAACGCCAATGGAGTAAACAAGCTATAAATTAATTTACTTATGTAATTCTTTGCAATATTTTAAAATTATATATCTAAAGTGCTTTTAAATAAAAGTGATAATTAAGAAATAAATATAATAATTTTGGTGAACAGGTGATTGATATATTATTAAATATGTGTGTGTGTAATATTCTTGCATATTATATGAATTAAACAATATTGTCCCAATTCTTGCACAGTTATTGCAAATTCTTGTATGTTTGCTCATTCTTGCAAAATAATTAGCATTATATTGCAAGAGAAAGTAATTTTGGTGAACAGGTGATTATTATTAAATGTATAAGTGTGTTTGTTGTTATATTTTGCATATAATATTAATTGAATAATATTGTCCCAATTCTTGCACAGTTAATGCAAATTCTTGCATGTTTGCTCATTCTTGCAAAATAATTAGCATTATATTGCAAGAGAAAGTAAATTAAAAAAAACTAAATGCCGTCTTTTATATTTGTATGTGTTTATTTGTATGTATGTATGTCTGTAACACCTTTTAAACAACAGATGTCTATCATAAAAAATAAAAAGCCACTTTCATCCAATATATTATGTTTTTTAAATCACATTTTCTATACAAAGTTATGAAACTTCTAACGAAAACGGCATAACCAAAAAAAAATGATTTTAAAACAATTTTCGAGAAAAAATCAAGAAACGACTTACGCCATACACACGCATATATATATATATATATATATATATATATATATATAATATATATATATATATATATATATATATATATATATATATATATATATATATATATATATATATATATATATATATATATATATATATATATGTATGTGTGTGTGTGTGTGTTTCGTACAACTTATCGCTGGAACTGTTGTAACTTCTCACAAGAGGGCATCCTCATGCGCTGAGCGTCAGCGTGGTGACGCGACTCTCCGAAATTCCTGGCTTTGAACGCGACACTATCTCTATAATTCCTCTCCCTTTGACACGCGTGACGGAGGCCGACTGAAAAAAAAATTAAAGAAAAGAAATAAAAAAGAATTCAATACTTGAGGCCAGTCAGGCCTGTCGTAGCGTAGCGGCACAAGCATGTGACTGTAAACGACATGTTGTGGGTTCGATACACACGAGAGGATATGAAATACATATTTAATATTTTAAATTAAATATTCAACATTTTCATTTCTTCGCTCTAGTAACAAGGCAAAGCGTCTCGTTAAGTTTATAGTAAAAATAAAAAAAAATATCTTTAAAAAGACGGTGTAAACAACGAAAATTGTCAAACAAAATACAATAATGTATGACAAATGAAAGCCAAAAAAGAAATGTAAAATTTAAAATGACTTCCATAGACTTATTTTTTCATTCACCCGCTCCAGTGAAACAAAAAACAGCGTTAAACACCGCCATATAAATAAAAACAAAAAACAATTCTCCTCACCTATAAAATCTTCCTCGATAGCCATTTCAAGCCTATTCAATGAACCTTGGTAGTCAGTGTGGAAATTCTCTTTCACGTAGTATGGTACCTAAAATTATAAAACTAATTACAAATGCGTGAAGCTATCACGCTATATCACGCACGTAGCGGGATAGGCGTTTCGAACCCGAAAACTTGGTATTAAGACACTATTTCCCCATCAGAACAGTTCAGATTACCACTTTGTCCAATTTGAGGCATTGCGTATTGAGTGACGTAACTCAACGCCGCGTTTCACCTCGTTACCAGAGGGGAGGAAACGAAAATACTAAATAACTCACTATCCTCAGCGGGGAATGAACCTCCAATCCTCGCTTTTATATATCTATAGAGTTAAAAATATATTTTTCTCATTATTATTATTTAATTAGAATTCGTTTTTATATTAAAATAATTGTTAAAATGATATTAAATATTGCCTCCAAGGCAATTGTAGGCACGCTAGTGTTTCAACAAGAACAGAGTGTCATAAAACCAGGTTCCCATGTTCCCTCTGCCCACCCTGCCATGTCCGGAATACGGAGACTATCAATGACAGTGTTGCCAGATAGTGATACATAAAAAAAAACATACCAAAATACAATAAAACAAATACAGAAATGAATTCGGACATCATGGACGATACCGACCACTGCCGTAAATAATGACCAAATGAAAAAATAAAGGTCTAACTACAAACTAGAAGCCAAACGTTGTGTTTGGTGTGGTTGTGGGTTCGATCCACACTCCAAGTAAACGAAATATTAAATATTTTCATTTCATCGCTCTGGTAACAAGGGAAAGGGCGGCGTTGAGTTCCACCACTCAACACGCATTGCCTCAAAGTCGGCAGGAAATTGGGAAACGGAACATAGTGTTTGACACAAGGTTCCCATGTTCCCTCTGCGTATCCTGCTGACAATGGTGTCTTAAAACTAGGTTCCCAAGTTCCCTGTGCCTACCCCGTCACGTGCGGGATACAGCGTGAAGCTAAGAGTAGAGAGTTACATTGTTTTAGCTTCACGCTATATCCCGCAAAATAGGCTAGGATAATTAATCATATATAGTTATTATTTAGGAGCTATAATGATACAGACTGACACACAGCTGGACAGATCCAGAAACACGTTCAAATACTCTCTGGGCACAGGATATTTCTGGGTTGGGCACAAACTGCACATCAGTTATAGTCATAAATACAAAAAAAACACCCAAACATCCAGACATGGACAAGAATACAATGGACAATTCCCATAAAGACAAGTCCGTTACTCACTTTCCTCCAGAACTAAAACGTTGCGTTTCAAGTGGCGGAACTCAACGCCACTATAGTTTTATATTTTAAATGCATAAATACAAAAAAAAACACCCAGACATCCAGACATGGACAAGAATACAATGGACCAACACAATTTACCAGAAAATGGGCACAAAATAATAAAAAATAATAAAAAAAAATACCTTCAAATGCATAGTTTCCCTGGGCACAGGATATTTGGGGGTCGGGCTCAAACTGTAGATGGGCTCACTGATGAAGAACCCAGACATCATGGACAACAGCACCAGGACTAGAACGGGCAACAGCTGGACTAGACCAGCGTGACTGTCCCTGGGCTCGGGTTCCCGGGCACGACGACGTGTGTACACCGTCGGGCCTGCACCTGAAAAAGCTACAACATAATACAAAAAAAGTGGGGGACTAGGTTCCCAGGTTCCCCTCCGTCTAAACTTCCCATGTGCGGGGTACAGCGTGAAGCTAATAGAGAAAAACTGTTTCTTTAAATCACTTTTTTTTATTATTATTATTATTTATAAGATATCCGAAGGCGGCCTTCGTCCGTCACATATATAATATTAGTAACTTTACTAAATGGATTAATTTGTATAAGGTTAAATAATAAAATACCATATCTTAGCTTCGCTCATGTTTCATATGGTAAGGCGAACAGAGGGAACATGGGAACCTACGGTCAAGACACTCTGTTCCCATAAAGACAAGTCCGTTCCTCACTCTCCTCCTAAACTAAAACATTGCGTTTCAAGTGGCGTAACTCAACGCCACTATAGCTTCATATTTTAAATGATGAAACACTTTTAACCGGACTAATTAAAGTAGCACGGGCATGGGCGTAGAAATACGGGGATCTGTGAGTGATCCGTGCCCACCCCAGAGTACTGCAGTGCCCACCCTAGAAATTTTGCTAGCAAAAAATGTACCCTGAAAGCTAAAAAAACTCTTTACACAAGTAGATCTGTCCAATGCTATAATGTTCGTTGCTAAAATGTATGATATTAGCGATTAATCCGGTTAAAAGGGGTCCACTTAAAAAGTGTAATAAACATACAAATGCGTATAACTGTAACCGACAGGTTCTGGGTTCGATCCCCAGTCGAGGAAATGAAATAATTAATATTTTCAATTTAAATATTTAACGTTTCATTTCTTCGCACTGATAAATAAGGCAAAGCGCGGCGTTGAGTTCCGCCACTCAACACGCAATGCCTCCACTTCGGCGGAAAGTGGGGAACGGAGTGTCTCAACATTAGGCTCCCGGGTTCCCTCTGCCTACCCTGCCTCGGGCGGGATACAGCGTGAAGCTATAAATAAAAAAAAAACATAAATATTTATATAATTATTATTAATTAAAATTTTTTTCATAGAAAACATAAAAAAAAATGACCGAACCGAAATTCAAAGTAGCGACTCCCGATAACCATCCAAAAGCACTACTAAGCTATACGCAATCATCATTCACGCTATCATTCTCACATATTCGATTAACCGAATTATTTTAATTTCACGCTTCTTTTTATTATTTATAGCTTCACGCTGTATCCCGCCCGACGCAGGGTAGGCAGAGGGAACCCGGGAACCTAGTGTTAAGACACTCCGTTCCACTCCCGTTCCCCACTTTCCGCCGAATTTGAGGCATTGCGTGTTGAGTGGCGGAACTCAACGCCGCGCTTTGCCTTACCACCAGAGCGAAGAAATGAAACATTAAATATTTAAATTGAAAATATTAAATATTTCATTTCCTCGACCGGGGATCGAACCCACAACATGTCGGTTACAGTAACACGCTTGCGCCGCTGCGCCACGACACGCCTCATTAACCGAATTCCGGTCCGGTTAATCGAAATTCAACCGTTAAACTCACCAGTAGCACCAAAGAACATGTTAAACAGCTCCTCAGCGGTGAGATCAGATTCAAAGCCGCGCGCATAGTACTGGTGATGAGTGTGCGTGGTGGGTGCAGGTTCGTCCCCGCGTAGGTCATACTGCTTGCGTTTCTCTGGGTCAGTCAGTATGGCCGCTGCGTTACCTATTGCCTATTAAAAAAAAATAATAAAAAAAAAAAACGCCCCACTCAGCTTCACGCTGTATCCCGCACATGGTTTGGTAGACAGAGGGAACTTGGGAACCTAGTATTAAGACACTCCGTTCCTCACTTTCCGCCGAATTTGAGGCATTGCGCCGAGTATTGCCTTGTACCAGAGCGAAAAAATTAAAACAGTAATATTTAAATTGAAAATATTAAATATTTTATTTCCTCGACTGGGGATCGAACCCAGAACTTGTCGGTTACAGTCACACGCTAGTGCCGCTGCGCCACGACAGGCCTCAATAATATACGATTTTGGTTAGTTATTTTCCACTGCAAGTAATTACTTTGGTGTTAAACTCCGCCAGATCAATCATATATAACTAATTACCTAAATAAAAAATTGAACCTATGACCATAAACAAACATGATAAACAAATTAAAACAAAGCCATTGCATTTACTTCAAACAATAAATCATAATAATTCCTATGTAATTAAAAAAAAAGCCATACCTTGAAGGCTTCAACGGCTCCAGGAGCATGGTTCTTATCTGGATGGAGTTGCAGCGCCAGTTTCTTGTAGGACTTTTTGATATCCGAATCGGTAGCTTCTTTGGTCACTCCTGTAAAGAAATTTTATACCAATATAATTTAAAAAAAGACATACAATATATACATATTATCAAATACATAATATACAACGGGCACATTTATTAGAAAATATCTCTGCTCCACTTTCAGCTAAATTTTGAGGATTTGTATGTTGAATGGCGGTACTTAACGCCGTACTTTGCCTTGTAACCCAAGCCAAATGTGCTAATATTAAAGTAATTATTCTAAATTCATCAACCACAAAAGTGAACCAAAGCTCAAGACAAACAAACACGGAGAAAGATGGAGGTGGCCTTACCGCTAGAGGAGTTTTGTAGTAAATAACTAATAACAAATACAAGAAACATTCATTTTATGCCAAGGTAGGCAGAGGGAACCTGGGAACCTAGACTCACCTAAAATATAGTGAAATATTACCTTCTTAAAGATTTTCAATTGTAGACATTAAAAATGCATTAAATTTAATTTTTATTTCAATTTCAATAATATTTTGGCACATGTCATTGTTTAAACATACATTTTGTACACAAATCAACCAATATTGTTAAGAAAATAATAATTATTATTAAGTAACAACACTGGTAATAAGGCAAAGTGTCACATTGAGTTCTGCCACTCAACACGCAATGCCTCAAATTCGGCAGAAAATGGGGAACGGAAGCGAAACGGAGTGTTTTAACACTAGGTTCCCGGGTCCACTCTGCCTACTTTATGCTACATACTAAGAAAATAATACCTTTTCAATAACTATACTTATAATAAATCTGTAACCAATCTCTGTCTGTTCATGCATATATTACATAAAACCTTATAGGGGATGTTTATTAATGTAGACCACAAAATGGTGATTTTTACACAATTTTTTTTGTGTTTTTATGCATTTTTATGTGTTAATCTCAGAAACGATTTACTAAAAAATAAATTTAAATATAGTTTTACACTAAATATATATTATGGCTACCTTCCTTTAACATTTTGTGTTTGTTTTATTTAAATAAAAAAAAATTACATCCGTATAATATATTAGGTTTGGCTAAATCACTAAAAATTTTATACATTTAACTAAAATTTCAGTTTTCAACATATAGATATTGTCTTAAAAGAAAGTACTTGAGTCTTCAAGAAAATAATTGAATTAGTTAATAAAATAGTATTAAAGTTATTAATGCTGGCGGGTCGCTAATAACAAATAAACAAAGAAATTGGCCTTCAATTTTACCACTCACCTAGTATTTCATAGTAATCCTTGCATTTAGTGTTAACCCTCCGTACTGCTTCAAGCTGATCATTAGTATACTCCCTTTGAGGAGTTGTATGAGTGGGGGTCTTCCTTCTCCGTACTTCATCAGGTCCAGGACTGCTGGGCGGAGTACGTTTGGGTGTACCACCAGACGTTCCAGCAGCCCTAACTCTTGTCAGCAACTCTTTAGCTCGAGCAGTTGGATATAAACGTTCGGCCTTTTGCAAGAAACGCTCAGCTTTCTCGTTATTACCAGCTGTAAATGCGTTTTGCGCAATATCTATACACCTTTCTGCATCGTCCTTGTTGCCTTCGATCGTCATTTTTCACAATATTATTTGTATTTTCGTTATTTCCTATTTGGACGTGACAAAGATGGAATATCCAACAACCGTCTGGTGCAATGAGTAAATTGGATTAGCGTAAATTAATTATTACATTTATTCAATCATTATTTCCAATGTAATGTAACACAGTGCGTCAATAAAGAAAAATAACTGTGTTGCCATTTCAAGGTTTTTGTTGGTGGTATTTTTTTTTAATGTTACTATATATATATATATATATATATATATATATATATATATATATATATATATATATATATATATATATATATATATATATATATATATATATATATATATATATATATATATATATATATATATATAGCTTAATTGTGGTCTTTTATTAGAAAGACTGGGAGGGTAGTTCAAAATGTCCAACATAACATATAAAATAAAGCGGTAATTCCAAATAAAAAAAACCAGCTACGGAACTATTTACGAATTAAAATAATGATTTTAACATACGATTAATTAAAAATGTTAGTTATACAAACTAAATACAGTAGAAACCCGATTAACCAGACTAATGATTGTCGTTAGGCATTCGGATAATCGAAAATTCGGATAATGAATGAATGAAGAATGTACTAAGAAAAGCGGGTTTTTTGCATACATAATTATATTGTACATACGATGTTATTTATTAAAAACAAAAAATACACATCAACGTAAATCGATGTTTATTTAGAAATTATAAGGAGATACATTTTCTTAGATTACATACATACATGTACGTACATACTACAATACTGCAGTCTTAATCATACAATAACATATTTAGGTATGTATGTGCGTACGTATAACTTGTTTTCAATACGTATTTTGGTAAGATATAAAATATTTGAGAATTTTCATTTGACGTAGGCCATTTTTTCTCTTTATTGCTGTTAAATCATAATATGCGGGATAAATCCAGTTTCGACACGTTCATGTACAATATAATTAGTCGGGAGTCCGGATAATCATGAATCCGTATAACTGAGAGCCAGACAATCGAGTTTCTACAGTATACGTTTTTTTGGAATTTTTAATTTCATATCACACCTTTCTTAATATTTCAGCGGCAATTTGGTTGAAGTCTGTCGTGGCGCAGCGGCACAAGCGTGTGACTGTAACCGGCAGGTTGTGGGTTCCATCCCCACTTGAGGAAATGAAATATTTAATATTTTCAATTTAAATAGTAAATGTTTTCATTTCTTCGATCTCGTACAAGGCAAACGGCGGCGTCAAGTTCCGCCAATCATCACACAATGCCTAACATTGGGCGGAAAGTGGAGAATAAAAGTGGAACGGAGTGTCTTAACACTAGGTTCCCAAGTTCTCTCTGCCTACCCTGCCATGTTCGGTACACAGCGTGAAGCTAAGCAATTTGGTTAAATTTAAAATTATAATTTAATGTGTAATATCGGAAACTTTTTCACTGAATGCTTATTTGAGATGGCTCTTCTTTTAAGGAGAAGACAAAGCAGACGTGTCACCTGACGGTGAGTGACACGTGGTTTACCACCAGAGGTGCTATAGGTGCGTTGCCAGCCTTAAGTTTGTATCTGTGTGGCAACGGTGTGCAATAAAGTTTCTATGGAAATGACGGAGTGGATACTCTACAATAATGATGGACACTTTCACAATAAAATGTTACAACACTGCATTCGTTTTCAATTTACGCTGTATCCAAATTTCCTAAGTTTTAAAAATTAGCATTTTACCCCAGAAAAAAGTTATTTTTAATTTTAATATAAATTCATTGAAATTTTGTATTAACGATTTCAATATATAATTTTAAAAAATTAAAGTGTTTTTAAATCAGTTAAAAATAGTATTGATATACTTTCAGCTTTCTCTACTTAATGTACGTCACTTACACATTTGTCAAAGCACGGCAATCGTCCACAAGCACCTTAACAAAAACGTATCAATTCTAATTCCACGCCTCTTGACAAGTCAGTATGACAGAAGCGTTTGTCGTGCGTGCTTGTCAAGTCGTTTCAGCTCTTGCATTAAAATTGAGATATTAAATTATAGCAAAATATTGAAAAATATATTATGTTATTAATAAAAAAAAGTCACTTTTAAATCATGACTTAAAACAATTTTAGATTAGATGATATTTTAGCTCATTTGGTATCCATTTTTTCTAATATCCTATTATTAACGCTGATCTTACACTCCGTAACATTTACACTCCGTAAATCATTCTGAGCAACCGTTCTGATCTTACATTCCGTAAATTTCTGAAATTTTAAGATTAAATTTTAAGATTGAATTTTTAAGATTTTAATATTAGTTATAATTGAAATTTTAAGATTTTAACTTTAGAATTATCGTCTTATTATTGGTATACTTTTTATATTTGCAGTATATTTTCACACAATAATTTTAGATGGACCAATGCCTATAAAACGTTTTCTTTTATTTGTCTATAATGGAACGAGCACTGCATATTCTGCATACAGCAGGTTATTTATATTCTAGTTGCCTATTTTCTCTACTATGTCACTTTATTAACAAAAGCAAAATGACCTTACGATCACAAATTTTTTAACACGATCCTCTCTCTTCTTATCTGTATTAGTGCATCAACAATTCAAGACACATCGACTCGGACGAATTTATTTGTTAGTCTTATCACGAACGCGTGAACATGTCGCCTCCTATCCGTATCGGCGACAACGTCTAGTCACTAAACACTGTTCTGATGATAGTGGTATACTTATACTAGAATCAATTGTATATTATATTTTAATTTATTTATTTTGTTTATAAATAATAAAATCTTATATATTTAACTATAAAAGCATATTTATGGTAATTTTAACATAACATAAACATTATAGGCCTGTCGTGGCGCAGCGGCACAAGAGTGTGACTGTAACCGACAGGTTCTGGGTTCGATCCCCAGTCGAGGAAATGAGATATTAATATTTTCAATTTAAATATTTGATGTTTCATTTTCTTCGCTCTGGTAATAAGGCAAAGTGCGGCATTGAGTTCCGCCACTCAACACGCAATGCCTCAAATACGGCGGAAAATGGGGAACGGAAGTGGAACGGAGTGTCTTTACACTAGGTTCCCGGGTTCCCTCTGCCTACCCTGCCTCGCGCGGGAAAAAAAAAGAAAAAAAAAAAACATAACATATAAATTCTTTATTGCACACTTAGGTAATAAAGAAGAAAATAATAATAATAATAATAATAATAATGATAATTTCTACCTACCAAATGCACAAAGGCGGCCTCATCACTGGGAGTGATCTCTTCCAGACAACCAATTAAAACTCTGAAAGGATATCATAAGGTAGTGCGGGCATAGTGTGGTGCAAAGCAAAATAATCAGTAATTAACATTTTAATAATATATACATACATAAATACACAAATATATACAATATAATTATATAAAACCCATATTAATAAATACATAAAATACATGAAATAAATATTTATACAGCCATACATATATATTTAAATATACATACACATTTACAAATATAAATACATACATACATATATATACATTCATACAGGAGAAAAATCAAATAAAAAAAAAAGCAAAAATAGAAAAAAAAGGAAAAAAGATCATCTTGATTATAATATATATACTACATTTGAAGATAATAATTTTTAACTTTATGCAATATTAAAAATTATTACAATAGCCTCGGAGGATACACTAATAGATTTGAAGATTGCTAACAAGATATCAATATCAACAGTGTTTTTGAGGAAAGTGAATGGTTAAAAATATGGCATAGGACAGGAAGTACAGGGTTTAGAGTTAATAAAATCATTTTCCGACTGATCTGATCACTACCAGTAGCATCGGATTTAATGGCCAGCACATGCTTCTTCACGTCATCTATTTTATAGTGTCCATCTTTACATCTTGACTCAGCATGTTAACATTTGTAAAGTGTCTATTGATTTCAGATTTCTCATCCGAGATCTATTTTTCCACTAATATTAACAGTTTTCCGTGAACGTCCAATACCCATTGCATCTAAGAATTCCCACACTTTGGTGGAACTGTTATTTTCGATAGTGGAATAAATAAAATTACGTTGTGCATCTCTGCAAGTTTTACTGCATTGGTTTCGTAGTGTTTTGTACCTCATCAGGTTTTCTACAGAGGAATTTCTTTTGTATTTAGACTTAGCAGAGTTTCTTTTTGCCATGAGCTTTTTTATATTATCTGTAAGCCAAGGAGCAGGGAGATGCTTAAGTTTAACGGGTCTAAGTGGGGCAAATACGTCAAAGAGTTCAATTAATAGAGAATTAAATATGTTAATCTTGTCATTAGTACAAGAAGCATTAAACACACTATCCCAGTCTATCTGGCTTAAACTTTCCATAAATTCGTCTTTTTATTTTTTAAAGCTTCTACGCATGATGACCGTCGGTTTAATTTTTGGCGGGCGAATTTAATATGTTAAATAAACCAGGTCGTCCATAAGAGAATGCTTCCGCACATAATTGACCAAAAGTGACGACTCGTTCATGGGAAGAAACGATCATTAAGTCCAGCTGAGATGGAGTTGTATTTGGGAAAAAATGGGAAAAAATACATATTTATCGATTTAAAAATAAAATCGATTTATGCTAATATTAAATACACATTTATCGATTTAAAAATAAAATCGATTATAATTTTCCTCAATAGCAACACTATTAATGTTTTTTCGATGCCCGTCATATGACGTATGACGCATAGTTAAACTAGAAAGAATCAATTGTAGATTGTATATTAGTTGATTAGGCGTTTCCACTGAATATATACGTAAAATTCATTGAATTCTTACGTAACTATAAACTAAAGTTATCTTTTAAACACAATAAATAAGTATTGAAAGCAGAAATGGCGACACCGCCAATATCCAACCCGGTAAGTAAAATGTATATTTTAGCATTCAAACGTATATATTTTATGTAATATTGTTTTTATTACGTCTTTTATGTATCGAAGGGCGTTGCTGTGATAACAGCGGTTGGTTAATGCCGTATATTCAATCAATATATACGTAGTATCGTCTTGTGTAAATAAATCCTTTTTAGGGTTGGCGTTAAAATCTTTAACTACAACATTGTTAGTAAAGTTTTCAAGGTTTCTCTCTTATAAATGACAAAATCTTACATTATTTCCTATTGTTAAATATTTTTTCCTCTTTAAAATTCCATTTGATAAGTGTAGTATTATATCCATTTAAAACTCATTAGTGTTAAGTATATAGATATTTCTAAATATATGTTTCGTTAAGATAATATTTATAATTTAAATATTAAGTATTGACCTTACTCTATATTTTTAAACCCACTTACTACTCATATCTACCCACTTACTACAGATGACAGAGAAAACTTGGGAACCCAGTGTTGAGACAGTCTGTTCCACTTCCGTTCCCCACTTTCCAGCGAATTTAAGGCATTGTGTTTTGAGTGGCGGCACTCAACGCAGCTCTTTGCCTTGTTACCAGAGGGAAGAAATGAAAATATTAAATTCCATTACAATTAAACTTCCATTAAAAATTCCATTTCAATCAAACTATAATACTAACACTAAAAAATCAGCAGTTCCTGAGGTTATTGAAACCAAATAAACTATTCTTTATGATATTAGCAATACTGTTTTAAAAATATACCCCGGTTGTAGCGCAGCAGCAAATGGCAGGTTGTGAGTTCGATCCTCACTCTAGGAAATGAAATATTTAATATTTCCAAATTAAATATTTTATGTTTCCATTTCTTCGCTCTGGTAGCAGGACTTACGCTACGCAACATGCAATGTTTCAAATTCAGCAGAAAGTTGGGAATGGAGTAACTTAACACTAGGTTCCCAAGTTCCCGTCAGTATACCCTGCCCTGTGCGAGATTACAGCATAGAGCTAAGTGAGTGAGTGGTTACAAATGTGCTTAAACACGCCCTGTTAAATGAAGTAGTTTCTATTTCTCGCGGCGTTGAGTACCGCCTCTCAACACGCAATGGTTCATTCGCCAGAAAGTGCTTTAATTCTTAACACTAGGTTCCTAAGTTCCTAAGTCTTAACACTAGGTTCCTAAGTTCCCTCCGTCTACCCTGCCGTGTGCGGGATACAACGTGAAGTTAAAAAATATATAACCGAGTATCTTAACTTTGAGATAAATATATATCTTAATAACTCAGTTATTTTAGAGGCCACTGTGGCACAGGGAAATAAGCGTGCGGTTGTAAACGTCTATGCAGGTTTGATTCCCACTTGGGGTAAAGAAATATTTTCATTTCTTTGCTCTAATAACGAGTAATGGCGCGTTGAGTTCCGCCACTAAAAGCATGGAACGGAGTGTCTTAACACTAGGTTCCCAAAGTTCCCTCTGCTTACCCTGCTATGTAGAATGAGGCGTGAAGATAAAATAAACTTCACGCTGTATCCAAAATGCCTCCAAAATTTAGCGGAAAGTGGGAAACGGAAGTGTCTCATTTAGGGAACCTTCCTAGGTTCCCACTGTCTGCCTAAAGGAAATATGTGCCATACACTATATGTAGTTATGTAGTTACATATTACTATAGGGAAGTCGTTGGTTATATAGAATGAAAAAACCAAGAGGAAAATCGTTTGGAATTTCTTCTATGTAAAAATACCTGATATATAAGTAATTAAATTGTTATTGTTTTTGTTTTCACGCTCAATCCTGCATTTAGCAGGTTAGGCAGGGGGAAAAAGTGTTAAGACATCTCGTCCCTAAGCACTAGTGAATTTGCGTGTTGAACGGCGGTACTTAACGCTGCCATTTGACTTTGTAGAGTGAATTGGGAATGAATATATCACCTAATTTATTTCCTGGTGCAAGAACTGAACCAGTAATCGTCGTGGGCTCAGTTACGCGCTGTAGTATTAAACTAGCGACCCACCCGCGGCTTCGCCCGCTTAAATTACACAATTTTTTTTACCAATCTCAATTACTTTCTTGTTCTAATAACATTATCACATTTAAAATTATATTTATATCTAAAATGTTGAAAACTAAAATTTCTGCTAATCAATGAAAAAATTTACAGCAATTTGGTTTGAATCGATAGTTTTAAATTGAAATATTTTTTTATATATTGACTCTCTACTCGGCTTCACGCTGTATCCGGCTCATGGCAGGGTAGGCAGAGGGAACTTGGGAACCTAGTCTTAAGATACTCCGTTCCACTTTCGTTTCCCAGTTTCCGCCGAATTTTGAGGCATAGTGTGTTTAGTGGCGGAACTCAACGTCGCGTTTTGCCTTGTACCAGAGCGAAGAAATGAAAACATAAAATATTTAAATTGAAAATATTAAATTTTTCATTTTCTCGAGTGGGAATCGAACCCACAACCCATTGGTTACAAATCGGTGACCGATTTAAATAAAACAAACAATAAATATTGAAGGAAAGTTGCCAAAATGTAAAAGTGAAAACTGCATTTAAATCAGTTTAGCCGTTTCTGAGATAAGCACATACAAACGCACGGACAAACACAAAAAAAAAACATTTTTTTCCCCTACTACATATATAAACGTCCCTTATAAGATGTTATTTAATATATCTTCCATGAACAGACATCGATCAGTTACAGATTTATTATAAGTATAGATTTAGTACAATGCTATATTTTTTTTTTCTTTCTAGGCGATACCATGCGTACACACCATTCCCGGGGGCATGTTCCCCGGACGTATGATGAGGTTCCAGGGCAGCGTGCCACCAGGTGCTCAAAGGTATGTAATATGTACTCAGCTTCACGCTGTATGAAAGGAATCTTGGGAACCTTGGGAACTCCGTTCTACCTCCGTTTTCCACTTTCCGCCGAATCTGAGGCGTTGCGTATTAAGTGGCGGAACTCAACGTCGCGTGTTGTCCTTGTGCCACAGCGAAGAAATGAAAACCAGTGAGGATTGAACCCATAACCTGTCGTTTACAGTCACACTCTTGTGCCACTGCGCCACGACAGGCCTCACTATATTTTTTTTATTAGCTTCACTCTGTATCCCGCACGAGGCAGGGTAGGCAGGGGGAACCTGGGAACCTAATGTTAAGACACTCTGTTCCACTTCCGTTCCCTACTTTCCGCCGAATTTGAGGCATTGCGTGTTGAGTGGCGGAACTCAACGCCGCGCTTTGCCTTTTTACCAGAGCGAAGAAATGAAACATTAAATATTTAAATTGAAAATATTTAATATTTCATTTCCTCGACTGGGAACGAACCCAGAACCTATCGGTTACAGTCACACGCTTGTGCCGCTGCGCCACGACAGGCCTCACTATAAATGTTATCTATATATAGACATGTTTTTTTCTTCTTCACGCTGTATCCCGCACAAAACGGGATATGCAGAGGGAAGTTGGGAACCTTGTATTAAGAGAATACGGAGCGCCGTTCCTTTCCCCGGTTTCCACAAAAATTGAGACATTGCTTGTTGAGTGACGTAACTCCACGCCACGCGATATTTTAAATATTACGTTTGAAACTGTGGCGGTTACGGTCACACGCTTGTGCTCTGCGCCACGACAGGCGTATATTCTATTGTTGTTGATAATCAAAAAAATATTTTTTTTTAATTATTGTTAATGAGAAAAGTGGGGGACAGAAGTAGAACGGAGTGCCTTAACACTAGGTTCCCAAGTTCCCTCATATATATATATATATATATATATATATATATATATATATATATATATATATATATATATATATATATATATATATATATATATATATATATATATATATATATATATATATATATATATATATATATATATATATATATATATATATATATATATATATATATATATATATATATATATATATATATATTATATATATATATATATATATATATATATACATACATATATATATATACATATATATATTATTTTCTAAATAAGATATTTATTATTATTAGTTTATTTTTATATGTAGCGGGGTAGGCAAAGGGAACTTGGGAACCTAATGCTAACACTAAGCTCTAATAAAGACACCTCCGTTCCGAACAGCTTCGGATTACCTAGGTTAGAACAAGGAAATGAACATACTAATATTAAATATATCAACCAGTTCTGTATACAGTCGAACGTTTGTGCCCCAGCCACGACTGGTTTCTAATTTCCGCATTCACAAATACTTCTTATTTATTGGCAACAGATTCGCAATAAATCTCCAATGTGGCCCCAACACTGACCCCCGGGACGACATCGCCCTCCATCTTAACTTCCGTTTCATAGAGATGTGTGTAGTTCGTAACCACCTCACGGCGATGAACTGGGGGGTCGAGGACACCAGCGGGGGGATGCCCCTCGTCCGGGGGGAGTCGTTCGAGGCGCTCATCCTTTGTGAACACCAATCGATGAAGGTGAGATGATGATTCATTCGTTCAATTGTTCATTATATATGTACATAAATTTGTCAGTTTGTAAATGTTACCAACTTTATATTGATTAACAGGGATGTGGGATGGCAGCTCTCGCCTTGATTATATAAAAGTATAAGCTACATAGAAAATAATTACAAATTGTATGAAATGTTGGGGCATTTTAAAATTATTTTGGGGCTCTTTTGTTCGAACGAAATTAGATCTTATTCATTAAATACAGAATTATTAGTTACTGATAATTCCAGAAATAGTAATTAATATATGTTAATTGGTTCATTTTAAAATTATTTTGGGGCTCTTTTGTTCGAACGAAATTAGATCTTATTCATTAAATACAGAATTATTAGTTACCGATAATACCAGAAATAGTAATTAATATATGTTAATTGGTACAATTTAAAATTTAAAAAAATAAAAATATAATTAATGAATGAACAAATAAAAAAATATTACGAATTAAATATTGCAATATTGAAGGGTAGTTGGAAAATATTTTACTTCCACCACAACAGATATAGGATTTATTTGTTGAGGGGGTTTCTTTTGTTTTTATATTTATTTCTTTGCTCTAAGTGAAATCGTGGCGTTGAATTTTCTACAAAATTTTCTAAAGGAAGAAAAAGTCCCAGTGCGTTAAAGAGAATTGTCTGTCTACCCGCAAAATTCAAGTCGTAATTAATATAAAAGGCTTCAGTAGATAACGAAAACAGGTTCAAATACAATTAATTTAGCACGCCTATAATTCAACAACTTTTTTTTAAAATCTGTATCATTTTGTTTATATTTCTCAATGTACAATATTGCTTTGTCTTGGCTTTTGTCCAATTTCTTTGAAAATTAACAAATATGTCTGTTTCATTTCTTCGCTCTGGTAATAAGGCAAAGCGCGGCGTCGAGTTCCGCCACTCAACACGCAAATCTTCAAATTCGGCGGAAAGTGGGAAACGAAACTGGAATGGAGTGTCTTCACACAAGGTTCCCGGTTTCCCTCTGCCTATCCTGCCTCGTGCGGGATACAGCGTGATGCTAAAAAAATGTCCGTGTTCTTGTAGCATTTAACTGATGTCTTTAGGTTAATAGAGATTTTTATTTTATATTTGAAAACTTTTTATCTTAGGTGGCGTTAAACGGTGTACATTTCTGTGAGTTCCTCCATCGTGTGCCGTACCAGCGTATCTCCCATTTCACCATAGATGGTGATGTTATGGTACAGTTTGTAGGCTTTGAAGGTGCCCAGCCACCACCCAGCCAGATGTACATGGTGAGTCCTAGATTTTAATTGTAAATATCTAGATCTATTTCTAGGTCATTTCAGAATCAAGAAGTCTGTCTTGGCACAGGGCCGCGTGTGATCACCACACGAGGAAATGAAGTATTTAATATTTTCTAATTAAATATTTAATGTTTTCATTTCTTCGCTCTGGTGACAAGGCAAAGTGCGGGGTTTAATTCTGCCTATTTACACTTTCCTAGAGAGAAAACGGCTTACATTAAAATATCTATAGAAAATTTCCATTTTTATGCGAGCAGCAACATATTTTTTCATTATATGTTTTTCCCTTATTAGTCTGAACCTCCGAATTATGGGGCTTATGGGGCACCACCGACCTATGGAGCCCCAGGCTATGGGGCACCTCAGGGTGAGTTGAGAATTTTTTATATCTAATGTACTTATTAATTTTTGGTTTTACTTAGTTTTATTTACTAATTGTTTCGGTTGTGTAATCATTATTTTGTATTTTTTTTTCAATTTTTTTGTCTTATTTTTTTATATATGTAAGAGATTTTAGCTTATATATATTTATAATTATTTCACAACCGTTCTGTAGAGCCCCAGGTTATGGGGCACTTTAGGGTGAAATGACAAATTTACAAATATTTATGTATATATTTTTGTATTGGTAATTTAGTATGTATAAAGTATATATGTATATTAGTTCTAAGTAGATTTTTTATTAAGGTTGTGTAATGATTGTTTTTTTGTATATAATTATTACATAACATTTGATTTCCTTCAATTCTTATTTTATACAAAATGTGATGGTGATTTGAGGTTGCCCTGAAAAAATATTGACTTGAAATTTTTAATTTAATGTATGCTTTAGGAAGTGAGTGAAAACTCATATTGGGCACTGTTTTGTATTGAAATGTTTGTGTGACTTAAAATTATAAAACATAGTTATACGATCTTAAAAAGAAAAAGAGACAGCTATATAACATTTTGTATAAATCAGATTGAACTACTGAATACTTAACTAATGTAGATACACAAAAGGCTTTGCTTTTTCTTGACTAATATGTATTGTTTAAATTATGAAGATACTTTTTTTTTTAATTATAGGTATATTTTTTTACAAAAATATCGCAAATTTAGTATAAAATAGGCTCAATTTGTTTTTTGTTTGTCAAAAAATTTTAAAGTACTTCTTTATGTTGAAAACCACACCAAAAAAAAAAAGTTTTCTGTAATAAGATAAAGCGCGGCGCTAGATTCCGCCATCCAATATGCAATGTTTATGTTTTACATTTTTTTTTAAAGTTGTGAATCATTGTACTCAAATTTACGGTCCCAATCGTTCTTCTGATATCAAAACGTAAAAAAAAAACTTACGTAACTTCACTTCCAAACAACAAAGTCACGGATAATTATACTCTTTTTTTTTATACTCTTTTTATGACTTTTTTTTTTTGAGGGAAACTAATTCTGCCGTCTTTTGACGCGTTATCAGAGCGAGGAAATGAAAATATTAAATTAAATATGTCATACTCGAGTGGGGAACCCATAACATGTTGATAATCGAACCATTGTGCCCCTACTCCACGACAGGCCTCAGGTGATTTATTTATGACTTGGTACAGTCACTTTCGTTTTTGTAGTCCAATAATAATATTTTTTTATAATAAATTACACAATTTTCGACACGTTTACACAATTTATATTTTATCTGCATAACGGCAGGCTGGTGCTGACAGGATAAAAAAAGCATTGCATGTTTTTTTTCTGTTTATTTTTTTCTGACGCCATTTTTGTTCTTATAAATAACTAACACGACTAATAATTCATTTTATTATCATATATTTAAAAAAAAAATGTGTTAAAATTGGTGAAAATATTTAATGAATGGGTGAGTTTTATTAATATTTCTTGCTATATTTAGTTTTTTTTTAATCTGTGGTGGTTTGTATTTTTATTGATGATGATTGTAGTTGGTTGGTTTTTTCTTAGAAATATCTATAATTTTTCTATAATAATTTTAAGGAAATTTAATTTTTCAACCAAATTATTTATATAAACTTATTTTTTGTTTGTTTTTTTTTTTTGTCACAGTTTTGCTCAAAATATTTTTGCCTTATATCATGAAAACACTTTTGGGTTTAATTTAAAAAAAAAAATGTATTTTTTTTTTCATTTAACTTCTTTTTAAATCAAATTTTGATAAAACTGACGCTTACTTACGTTTTTCCTTATTTTTTTTAATATAATTAATCTAACAAGCTTTTGACTTAACTGTTTGTTTTTTGCTTTATTTGTTCTTTATATTTTACTTCTACTTTTTTTTACTTATTTTCCTTTATGGCAATATTTTTTTTTCAGGCTTCTATTAAAGTGGTTGCGCGTTTGCAGTATTTGATACAGGTTTTTACGTATGTATGGAATTTTTTTTTTTTGTTAAATTAAGAAATACATTTTTAGATATTTCGTTTTTTTCACGTAAATTGATGAAATAATCATGATTAATAATAAAATAGATAATAATTTATACTCACTTTTTTAAATTTTGTAATTATATATATTATTAAACTTTTTTTTTAATAAATCCACTAACTGACTCATTTGTTTTAAAATTAAATGAATTTAATTATCAATAAACAAAATAAAATTACTATTTACAGGTGCATTGTGAATCAACGACGAAAAAATATTAATTGTTAAGCCTGAATATTTTTAGCCTTTTTTCCTATTTAATATCTATTTACATTGAATTTATAATCTGTGTAATTGGTATTTTTTATCTGTGTTTAATTATTTTTTGTGAGTACGTTAGTATTGTATATATTTTTTATTGTATTTAAAATTAATATGATTTAAGAGTTATGAATAAAAATATGCATACCAAAAAAAAAAATATATTTCTTTAAGTTATTTTTTTATTAGCGTGCGTATGCGTAAACTTTTAATTTGTTAGCCAAAAATAAAGCTAAAGTTAAAAAAAAAAAAAAAATGCCGCTATATATTTGTATTGATATTAAAAACATTTTACAATTATGTTTTTGGATTTTGAGATTGATATTTTTTTTAAATAATAATAATATTAAATTAAATTAAATTGATAATCTGTCACGCTAATTGTAATTAGCACTATTTTATAAAAAATGGCGTAATTTAATTCTATTTTTTGTTTTTTTTTAATATATGAAAAAATCATCACGCTGTATCCCGTACCACTCTTGAGTTTCACGCTGTATCCCGCTGTATATCATGGCGGGTTAGACTGAGGGTATCTCACCCATGGCGATATACATATGTATATTATTTACTAATTATTATTAAAAAAACTCTCAGTTGAGATTCTCTGATTCGTTCCCTGCTCGAAGAAATAATGTAAATATTTTCAAATAAAATATTTAAGGTTTTCATTTCTTCGCTCTGGTGCAAGGCACAATGCGGCGTTGAGTTCCGTCACTCAACATACAATGCCTCAAATTCGGCGGAAAATTAAGGACGGAGGTGGCACGGAGTGTCTTAACACTAAGTTCCCAAGTTCCCTCTACCTACCCTGCCGTGTGCGGGATACAGCGTGAAGCCGAGTGCGTGAAGTTCTTATAAAGAAATTAATTAATAGATAAAATTAGTATTATCCGTCGTAATGTGGCAGATATTTTTTATTATTGCTTATATAAATATATTTATTTAATAGTGATGTGCCTCTAAATTTTATTGTAATGTTGTTGCATTTTTTAAGATAAACCAAATATTTATGTAAACTTTGTGGTGGTTAATAAAAATATTCATAGTATTTTTTATGTTGTTTTATTTTTAGTCCATTTTCTTTATTGTGTTATTTTTTTTTATCTGTGCTATTTATTTTAATATGTCGGATTGAAATTATTGATATGGTTTTGGTAATATTTAATGTTGTTTTTTTAAGCATGAGGCGTTATTTTAATAGAAGTTTTTAGTTTGTTAAAAAAGCAAAGCTTTTTGTTATATATATCATTTTGGGTAATGAAACACTCATTACTATGCGAGAAACACTGCGTTAAGCTCCCCTGGCATTACGTGAGAAACAGAGTGGAACTCTGGAACCTATGGAACCCTGAGATATTAGTTCCCTCTGCCTACTCCACAATATGCGGGATATAGCGTTAAGTTGAAAAAAGTGATACGATATTATGATTATTTCATTGAAATTGAATAAAATAAATTATACTTATCTTTTGCAGGAGGAGCTTTTGCTGGAGGCGTGGTAAGTGAAAGTTGTAAAACTTTTTTTGATCTGGTAATACTGAGCGACGTTATAGAAAAAAGGAAAAATATATATATCTTAAAACAAATGGCAGAAACTGGACTGGGCTCAATTTTTTAATTTACTTTAAAAAAAACCTTCATTCTTTTATTTAAAAAATATTAATGTAGAAGTTCTGGCAACAAGCCAGAACGCGGCGTTGAGCTACGCAACTCATCACGCATTGCCTCAAATTCGGCTGAAAGTGGGCAAAGAATGTGGAACGGAGTGCCTTAACACTAGGTTCCCAAGTTCCATTTCTGCCACGTGCACGATAGACAAGCGTTTCATTGTAGTGTATTACCTTGAAATAAACAGTCACTATAGAAACTCGTACAAAACAAAACAGCGCCGAATCGATAGTGATAAGAGCACAGGCCGGCCTTGAGACATGAAATGGCTTCAAATTATATTAATTTAATATATATTTTCACAATTGTTTTCTAAATTTTTGTATTTTTCGAGCAATTCAGTGTAAAGGCAGCACGATTTCTGATTATTTAGATATACAGTGTAAACACTTTATAAAGTTATCTTTTATAACGATAAACTATAAAGTAGAAGTGAGCACAACTTGGTTGGTTTCCGTTGAAACCCACGTAGTGAATGTTCACTTCGTGTAAGGATAACTCTATATAACGACAAAAAAAATCTCAGTCCCTTGAATTTCGTTATAAAGTGTTTACACTGTATATGTTGATTGATGTGTGTTGCAACTTAAAGTTGGACTTCTTATCAGACCAGAGAAATTAAATAAAATTCAAATATGACCAGTTTAATCTGGTTGAGGCCTTTCGTGGCGCAGCGGCACATGCGTGTGACTGTAAACGACAGGTTGTGGGTTCGATACACACTCGAGGAAATGAATTATTTAATATTTTCAAATTAAATATTTAATGTTTGTTTTGTTCGCTCTGGTGACAAGGCAAGTGCGGCGTTCAGTTTCGGCACTTAACATGCAATGCGTCAAATTCAGCGGAAAGTGGCGAATGACGGTGAAACAGAGTATCACATAAAATATGACTAGGTTCCCAATCATATATAGTAAGACTAGGTTCCCAAGTTCCCTCTGCCTAAACCGCCATTTGCAGGATACAGCGTGGAGCTGAGTGGCCGAATTGTTGAACTTTTAATCACGTTCACAGACAGTCATTGAATCTAATAATTCAATTAAGTATTATCAAATTAGTTCAATCTATATATAATTTAAGGTTAATATGATAATTAACAATATATGATGATTAACAAATGATAATGACTACCAAATGTATTTTTATATTTATCTAGTATAATTGGTTACATTATTTATTTATGGACACGCTATTTTCTTTGTTACACGCTCTTCACGCTCTATCCCGCACATGGCAATGTAGGCAAATGGAACTTGGGAACCTAGTGTTAAGTGTTGAGTGGCGGAATTCAATACCGCGCCTTGCCTTGTTACCAGAGCGAAAAAATTAAAATATTAAATATTTCATTTGATAATATTAAATATTTCATTTCCTCGAGCCCACAACTTATCGCTTACAGTCACATGATTGTGCCGCTGCGCCACGACGGACCTCAAATGCCTTTGCCTATAGTAATTGCCAAAAAATATAGAACAAATACGTGTTAACACTAAATTAACATTGTGTACTTATTACAAAAATATATATTTTTTCTCCCTTAGCAGCCCCAAAGCTGCACTACCCAATATGCCCCTGTTGTTATTTTACAATTTATATTTATCTAGTACAAATTATATTTTACAATTTATATTTATCTAGTATAATCGGTTACATTATTTATTGCTTTATACCTTTATACCTTATATCCTGCTGTTTTTGGAGCAGAAGATAAAAATGATTCATTTCCGTTGACGCCATCGCGAAGTACGATCATATCAGTAGATTAACTGTTTACACAATAATTTATGAGTCACACGTGAAGTAAATAGAGAAAAATATATATTTTTTTGTAAGTTATAATCGTAATAGATAATGATTTATCACATTTAATCGTATAAACGAAGCTTATAATATAGATAAAGTACGTGGTGGTATATTCGAGTGACACCCATTTGACCATGAAGTCAAAGTCGAGATAAAACCATTATCGTAAAATTCAATTTCCTCTTATATGACACGCTAATTTATTTGGCTCACGCTTTGCACGCTGTATCCCGCACATGGCAGGGTACACAGTGGGAACTTGGGAACCTAGTGTAAGACACTCCGTTCCACTTCCGTTCCCCACTTTCAGTCGAATTTGAGATGTTGAGCGGTGGAAGTCAACGGCGCGCTTTGCCTTGATACCAGTGCGAAGAAATGTAAATATTAAATATTTCATTTCCTCGAGTTGGGATCCAACCCACAACCACGACACGACAGGCCTCAAATGCCTTTCTATGTCTATAGTAAATACCAAAATAGAAATAATTACTAAAAATAAATTAAATAAATACGTGGTAAAACTAAATTAACATTGTGTAACTATTACAAAAATATATTTTTTCTCCCTTAGCAGCCCCAAAGCTACACTACCCAATATGCCCCAGAGGTACAAGCGGGGGTGAACCCAGGAGGAGGCGGTGAACGTCGTGGCCTCGGTACGGGCGCGGCAGTTGGCCTCGGTGTGGGGGCGCTCGCGGCTGGTGGTTTAGCGGGGTACGCTATGTCTGGAGGGTTCCGGAGTCAGGAGCAAAGTGTGGTAAGGAACTATCTAATTTAGGACTAGTTCCTTTTTTATGATTTTTGGCAACATTTTTGGGATTTTGAACCTCTTAGTTTAAGAAGTGAATAAGTAGAATTTACGGCGGGAAGGATATTTTTTGTTCCGGAGGGTTCCGGATTTTCTTTAATGATTTAGTTATTTCATTTTATTAGTTGAAACAGCTGTTTGCGTGTTAAATTTCGATTGGTGCCATATTTACTCAGATGGATTGGATTGTAGGCCAATATTTTGCTTTTGCATTTCTTCATTGAATGATTATTAAATATAGATGGAAAGTTACGATAGCAGATAGAGTTTCAATATAGTGTTTTTTTTTTATAACTCAGTAATTATTATGTAGTGCGTACATAATATAAGAAATAAATATGAATACAGCTAAATATTTTTACTGTGGGTAAAATTTATATATATAATAATTTAGAACCGATAACTGACGTATATACACATATACGTTTTCTCCGTTCCCCACTCTCCGCCAAATTCTATAGGCCCATTACAAGAGCGAGAATGATAAAAATATTATATCTCTCATTTCCCCTTCACTCGATTCACTGTCTTAATATATATACATATATATATATATATATATATATATATATATATATATATATATATATATATATATATATATATATATATATATATATATATATATATATACATATATATATATATATATATATATATATATATATATATATATATATATATATATATATATATATATATATATATATATATATATATATATATATATATATCTATATATATATATATATATATATATATATATATATATATATATATATATATATATATATATATTGTTGTATAAATATATTGTTATTACTAAACTTAAATTTAAAAAGCGTATAAAAATTTTGAACGAAGCAGGATTTGAACCCGCGCCTCTGGAATACCGTTCCAGCGCTCTGACCAACTAAGAACTTGAACGAATGGCTTAGTTGGTCAGAGCGCTGGAACGGTATTCCAGAGGCGCGAGTTCAAATCCTGCTTCGTTCGAAATTTTTATACGCTTTTTAAATTTAAGTTTAGTATTTTCTGTCCTAAGTGTGGAATAACACTTTAAAACATAGTAAAAATATATTGTTATTATTGTAGGAACTACCTGATGTCACCGACGATTTCATGGAATAAGCGATGCCTTAACTAGACACTAAATAAAAACATAGATATTATATTATATATAAAAAATGGCGATTGAAAATGTTAATTTTGTATTATGTTTGCTTAAACTAAATAAATAAATGTTTTTAGAATTAATTTTGTCAGAGACACGGTAAAGTTATCGTTAATTGTTTTAAAAATATATCTAACCAGTTAAATCCAGTATACATTTTTTGTTAATCTGTACTATATATAATATAATGTCTATGTGCAAATAATAAATAATAAAACAAATATTTATGTATGTGTAAGTGTGTTTAGAAAAGTAATATTTAAATATATTTAAACTTTTATATTCTATTTCTGGCTAAAGATTTATTATCTGTTGTCGAAATTAAAAAATATATTTACGTTGACTTTTGAGATGTATTTAATAGCTATATATAGTCTATGGTAAATTATTGTGGTTTTGGGACAAATTATAATAGTCTATGTATTTTTTTTTTATTTTTTATCATGCTCGAAGAATTGTCTTTTTTATTATAGAATGATTTTTTTTAATTTACATATTTTTTTTTACTGCTTTATTATTTTTTTATGTAGTCTGCTTTAATTTTTTTTGACCCAATTTAAGTTATAGATTAAAAACACTTTTAGAACTATTGTTTTTTTTTTAATTTTGAAATTGCTAAGGCAAAACTTTGTAGTGCCTGAAATGCTTTTTAACTATATATTAAAGTAATTTTAAAAATAATAAATATAAAATGCTTTTTTTTTATTTTATTTATATGACAGTTTATTCTTTTCTTTAACAATTAAGTTATCAGATTGCAGGCACAAGTATTTAATTATGAGATTATTTTTTTGTATATTTTTTATATTTTATCAAAACAGGCCATTCACAGTATTATGTATACACATTATAAACAAAACCAAACGGGTTAAATGTTTTTTTTTTAAATTAATATATTGTGTAATTTTAATATTTATGCGAAAATAAACGAATATGTAAGTGAAATGATTGTTTTATTTACTTAACTTAAGTTTAAAAAGGCGTATAAAAGTTTTGAACGAAGCAGGATTTGAAGCAGCGCCTCTTGAAAACCGTTCAAGGGCTTGAAAACACGGTTAAATAACATCTTATAGGGGACGTTTATTTATGTATGTGGTTTTTGGTGTCTTAGCGTTTGTACGTGCTAAGTTTAGGAACAGTTAGTTAAATACAATTATTACTTATATATTTTAGCAAAAAAGTTAAAATTTTTAATGAAATCGGTTGTTAAATAAACAAAGTTACTTCCATTAAAAATATTTAGTACGACAAAAATGTTATAAAATGTATAATACATTTATCTGATTTTTTTGTTTTCAATGTATAGATATTGTCTTAAAAGTGATAATGTTATTAGAACAAGAGAGTAATTGAGATTAGTAAATAACATAGTGTAATTTAGACATTCAAGCAAATACGTAATATTTTTACTTCCTCGCTCTGGTGAAACGGGAAGAGTTTGAGTTCCGCCACTCATCTCACATTGCCTCCAGAACGGAAACGTCTTACCACCACATTACGAAGATTTCTCTGTCTACTCTGCCATGTGCATGTGATACAGCGTGAAAGTAAAAAAAAATATTTGAATTGTTTTTTTTTTAGCTTCACGCTGTATCCCGCTCGAGACTAGGTAGGCAGAGGGAACCCGGGAACCTAGTGTTAAGACACTCCGTTCCACTTTCGCTCCCCAATATCCGCCGAATTTCAGGCATTGCGTGTTGAGTAGCGGAACTCAACGCCGCGCTTTGCCTTATTACCAGAGCGAAGAAATGATACATTAAATTACACATACATGATACATTAAATTAAACATTAAATATTTAAATTGAAAATATTAAATATTTCATTTCCTCGACTTGGGATCGAACCCAGAACCTGTCGGTTACAGTCACACACGCGTGCCGCTGCGCCACGCCAGGCCTCAAATTATTAAGTTTGATAATGTCCATGTGCTCTTATTACTAAAGTATGTGTTCTTATTGCCTCGTTACTTAGTTACTGGCAGACACAGAACAGAAACGGAAACTAAGCGGCGTTAAACGCTGATGTGTGGGTAAAGAGCGTAGTGGACTACTAAAAGAGAATTCTTTAAATTTCTGAAAAAGTTAAATTATATATTAATACAAAAAAAACAGACTTGTCCAAAATCAATACAAGAGCTTTACATGAACGCCAGTCGTGGCGCAGCTACATAAACGTGTGACTGTAAACGACAGGTTGTGGGTTCAATCCCCACAACCTGTCGAACCTCGAGGAAATGACATATTTAATATTTTCAATTTAATTACAAGGCAAACAGCGGCGTTGTGTTCCGCCACTTAACGTACAATGCCTCAAATTCGGCGAAAAATGAGGAATGGAACGGAGTGGGTGGGGAACACTAGGTTCCCAAGTTCCCTCTGCTTATCTTTTGGTTGATAGTGAAAATTTTTACTCTAGAGATGCCTAAAGGAGCTACCATGAACATGAACATGAGGCCTGTCGTGACGCGAACACGCGCGGCTGTAAACGAGACAGATAGTGAGTATTTAAAGTTTTAATTGTATAATCATAAATAAAATATATATTTTCTGCAAAATAGAAAAAAATATATATAATAGGTTTTTATATTTTTATTTTCCTTTTCGTACTTTGTACTGGCAACACCAGTATCACCATAGTAACAATTTTACAAACAAATAAAACAAAATAGCGCTTTGCAAAATGCGTTTAAACTAACTAGCATAAAAATAAACATATACAAAATGTCTGGTTTAAGCGGCTACGACAGCGAAGTAGTTGGGTTCGGTAATGTCTCCGAAAATAAGAGACCATCCACAACCACGTCTGCCCAAACTACGGAATTCAGCGAGCTGGGGAGCAGCACTCAAACTTATACGTCCAAAGACGTCGGCTGTATGGCATACCCTGAAGATTTGAACTCTGAACCTAAATGCCAAGCTGCCGGGCTAAATGCTTTCCTAAAAAGAGTAGTACCAGCCATGATGGAACAGCTCGATCAGAATGATAGTGAATTTGTTGCGTACTCCTCAGATTCTGATGAAGAAGATGAAATCACAGCGAAGCTCTTACAAGAGATTCATATTAAGGATGCTAGTGGTTCTGGTGACCATGGAACTGCTATTTTGGGTGTGACATGGAGCAGCGCAGGTAACTCCTTAGCTATTTCCATTGGTGCGCTGCAGCATGAGACCTGGTGTCAGAATTCTGGCATGATAAAAATATTTACGTATAAAAGGAGTGAAGAAAAGTTTCTCCATTCCTTTGATGTAACGGAGAAGAACTGTGTGACAGTTTTAAAGTATCATCCAACGGTTGCTGCTTTATTGGCATATGGAACTGCCTCTGGTGAAGTAGTTTTATGTAACTTGGCTGGTGGAAATATGGATGAAGGGGTCCAGCTGACTTCTCCGTCAGGGTGTCATGGATCCAGACGAGTGTCAGCCTTAAAATGGGCTGACGCATCTTTAGTCAACACGTTTTTGACAATGCAAATAAATAATAAAGGAAAACGTCGTGGTGCTGCTGATCAGGTATTTTAATTATTTTTTTTACCTTCACGCTGTATCCCGCACGAAGCAGGGTAGGCGGAGGGAACCCGGGAACCTAGTGTTAAGGCACTCTGTTCCACTTCTATTACCCATTTTCTGCCGAATTTGAGGCATTGTGTGTTGAGTGGCGGAACTCAACGCCGCGTTTTGCACCGCGAAACATTAAGTATTTAAATTGAAAATATTAAATATTTCATTTCCTCGACTGGGGTCGAACCCAGAACCTGTCGATTACAGTCACAGGCTTGTGCCGCTGCGCCACGACAGGCCTCATTTTAATTTTCTCATATATTATATATTTATTAATTTATGCATACGGATTTCGAAAGCGTATTAAAAATTTAACGTTGTGGGAATAGAAACTACACCTTTTTAAGCTTATCAAAGTTCTAAGGGTGGAGTGTGGATACTTAAAATGTGTCTATTTATTTTGGAAATATTGTCTATGAGAACAATTCAAATATATATTTAATATTTGGTGAAATCGCTCACTTATTTCACATTGTTTCTAATTAGCAAAATGGCAAAAAATAGAATAATAATTTATACTATATTACCTAAATTTATATATAATTATGATATATACAGGTTCTGTTCTCGGCTGGTGCAGATGGTACCCTCAACGCGTGGCAAGTGAACGCCAATCTCCAAGTCTTCGAGAATATTGTTTGCTATAACATAAACGGTACCCAAAATTTAGCACCAGATATAACTTGTTTCGATTTCATAAAGAACTATCCATTACGTCCTGCTGAAGAGAAAACTCCCGAGGTGTTTGTTGTGGGTTCGAAGACTGGGAAGTTGTTTCTATGCAATATCAAGGGTCAGGGTGTGGATCCTGTCTCCGAAGCCCTGGAAGGTCATCCTACTTGTGTTCTGGATGTAGCCTTTAGTGAGCAGCGACCAGGCATCTTTGTCTCCATTTCCATGGATTCAGAATTGAGGGTGTATGACGTGAACCAGCCAAACCCTTTGAAGGTGTGTACCAAATGATTTTAGAGTTTTGATATATTACTTAGTTTGAGTCTGTTTTGAGTCTCTCTCTCATGTTTATATATGTTTCTGTTTTATCGTCTCCTATTTATTCCGTTACACTAAATTTACAAGTTGAAGTATTCAATTAAAATGTTTTTTTCTAGAAAAAATTCTAAACTTAGAAAAATAATTAATTCTAAGTATTTTTTTTAGTTGCACGCTATATCTCGCACATGGCAGGCTAAGCAGAGTACTAGTCTTAATACACTTTCTTCCATTCCCCACATTCCGCCGAATTTGAGGGCATTACGTGTATTAGCGGCGAAACTCAACGCCGCGTTTTACCCTGTTACCAATTTCCTTTAGTGGGAATTGAATTCACAATCCAAGTCCTGACAGGTTACGTTTACAGTATACTCATACTTCTCACCAGATCTTGTGCCTGGACTGCTCCATATCCACCATGAGCTGGTTATCACCACCCACCGTGGTGGTGGGTCTCTGCAATGCGCAAGAGTCTCTCCGTGTATACAACGTGAACAGCGGGAAGGTGGTGCCAGTGGCTGGCATCACTGGCACCAGTGGTGATGTTACTTGTTTGGCTGTTAATATGTTTGGGTAACTTTTTAAATTATATTAATATTTATTTTGAAAACTTATAAAAATTTGAACACAGCGGGATTTGTACGCGCGTCCCTTGGAATTCGTCCAAGCGCTGTGACCAACTAAGCCATACGTTCTCGTCAAGTTCTCGTGTCTCAATTCGACATTCTTATACGTTTGTTACAATTTATTTATGTTGTTAGTTTTTCTGTTTGTTGTAAAAGGATAGTTTTAGCATATTTAAATAGAGAATTAAGTTTGTTCTTGGATGCTGGACTGTTTCCAAGGGTTCAAATCCAGCTACAATATTTTTTTATACGTATTCGTACAAAGTGTTTTTCGTATTCTAATAATTTTAATAATTTTAAATAATTATCTTCATACTTATCTCCTATATTATCTAAGTTCCCAGGTGGCCTTTGCCTAACTTGCATTAGCATGAAGCTAGTTTTAATATTAAATACTGGTTTACAGTTCATGTCGTATCGCCGCCGGTACTGAGTCCGGGGGAGTCCGGATCTGGGAGTTTCCCGCAAGACGTTTGTACGCCACAGATGATGATCTAGACTTTTAATTGTATAATTAAAGACTGAATGTTATGTAACTTGTGTTTTTTTATGCATAAAATATTATTTTAAAATAAAGTTTATTCAATAATTTGTCTTATTTTGGATTTTCAATGGCAATTTTTGGGAGCCTGTCGTGGTGCAGAGTCACAAGCGTGTCTGTTATCATGGCAGGTTGTAAGTTCCTCCTGATCCACGCGACATCCTCCCGCGATGGTTACACGCTTCGCGACCGCTCGCTTACACGGAATGCATGTACTCTGAAAAGCTCCGCCTGCAGTTACCAAGGTGGATCGCGTGGCAGGTTGACGATTGCTCGCCGTCGTCCAGGACACCATACGATACACTCGAATCGCTCTACCACTACGATCCGCTACGCTTTTAGCAAGAGGGCTTTATTGCGATCAGTGAGAGAATCTACCCACACGGGAGCATCATACAGAGCCATCATCGATTTTAACACGCCGACATAAAGCTATCCAATATTCGGCGGGAGCCTGTTGAGGCCCCGGCGGCGTTCTTTAGTTTCGGTGTAAACTGGGCGGAATGCGGTGCCAACGACCATCGTCCATCCAGGGTATGACCTAGATACTTTATCTAGATCCATATCTCTTGTCCTTGGATGTGCAGAGTAGCCGTGGGAGGAGAACGAAGAGAACGTGGGCCATGAAATAGGAGGGCCTTAGTCTTGGGTCGAGAGACCCGTAGACCCAGCATTTCAATGCGATTTATTACAAGGCGGGTGCCGGCCTCTAAGCGTACAGCTTCCTCGTAATTTAATCCTCGGACTATGATGATAGTGTCATCGGCATTGTGAATGACACTCATCCTGAGATAAAAACGGTAATGCAGTTGTCAAACATACCCGAGATTCCACAGTAACGGATCCAACACTAACTCCTGCAAGGACTCTGCAACTGACCCTTCGTTGACTGATCCGACCGTCTCCTCCAATTCACAAGACTACCCTGTCTTGGAGGTAGTTATCTAATATCTGCCGGAGATAGAGGGGCGCAAAACGAAAAAAATAAATAAAGAAAGACCCGGCCCAACCTCCTCTAGGTGTTAAATAAGACGCGAGGCGATTAAATATTTAAATTGCAAATATTAAATATTTCATTTCCTCGACCGGGATCGAACCCAGAACCTGTCGGTTACAGTCACACGCATTCAAAGATTTTAGCCAAGCAAGAAAGGATAGAAATGGGTCGATTGTTGCTCACAAGATGAATATCGCCCGACTTGTAAATTGGCACTGCTTTAGCAGTTTTGAAAGGAAAGCTCCCGTTTTAAGTGAGATATTGAATATAAAATGTAATGGGATGTCTAGATTTTCTGCGCATTGGCGTACAAAATATAGTGGAATACAATCAGCTGGACCTGATTGTACCTTTTTTAAAATCTATCAAATTCAGGGCTTTAAGAGTCTGATCACTACTAATATATAAAGAGGCGAAGTACCTCACTGAATGCGTGATTTATATTGTGTATATTTGGATACGCCAATGGATCTTTATTACAACAAATGTTGCTATAGGCGTACTCAAATTGAGAAGCAAACATATTACAGATGTCGTTTCCATCTGGACATGTGGATATACCATCCGTAAGGGTAGCTGGGTATGAGCTGCTACCGCCGAGTCTTTCCTTAACAAAAGACCAGAAATATTTAGGGCTGTTGTTTATTCTACTTTCTAATGTGTTCAAATAATTTTATAGCATTTAGTAGTAATTTTGGAACAGCGCTCGGCCAGTTTTTGAAAATATATTAAATCTAGAGGATTACTATATTTCTTATACCTAATTCTACATATATTTGGTTGTGTAGGGATGCCAAGCGTCGTTATTTTCACAATTCTATTCAGGATCTCAGTCAACCACAAGTTTGGAGGTTCTTGGAGTCATTTGGTATGGGTAAATCCTCTGAGACTCGTCAAGTCTCAGTGGACCTTCAAACTCTGAATTCTTTTTTTACAACTCCCCCATTAAACATAAACCCTATCTTAAAATCTGAAACCCTAACATCTTTGTCTCACAGTGACCTACCAGACTCCTGTTCCTTTTCTTTCAATACTGTAACCGAGGATGATGTCAAGAAGTGTATTCACTCCATTTCGTCCAAAGCTTGCGGAAGTGACAATTTCAGCTTAGAGATGATTCTACCTGTGATGGAAAGCATTACACCAGTGGTCACTCACATTATCAACTTTTCACTGACACGTAATGTATTTCCTTCACAGTGGAAAAGTGCATATGTCATCCCACTTCCAAAAGCTCCTAATCCATCCAATGTCACTGATTATCGTCCCATATCCATCCTTCCTATATTATCTAAGGTTCTTGAATCTTTAGTTAACAACCAACTGTACTCCTTTCTCTCTTCCAACCATCTACTGTGTCCTTTTCAGTCCGGTTTCCGTCCTTACCACAGTACAGTCGGAGCACTGCTTAATATCACTGAGGACATTCGGTGTGCTATGGATAATACCAAGCTCACTGTTATGACACTTCTGGATTTTAGCAGTGCTTTCAACTCTGTTGACCTAGATATACTTTTTGGCGCTCTTCGGGCAGTTAATGTGTCTTACGAAGCCTTAAGTTGGTTTCGCTCTTACCTCTTTGGTCGTCAGCAATGCATAAAAGCAAACGATAACACGTCGACGTGGCTTGAGCTTACTGCTGGCGTACCCCAAGGCGGCGTTCTATCTCCACTTCTTTTTTCTATATTTATTAATAATATCTTAAGAGTCATTACTTCTCCCTTTCACCTGTATGCTGAGAATTTGCAACTTTATCGTCACAGTCATTTAAACGATTTACCTGAAGTTATTAATGGTTAAATAGCGATTTGGCTGCTATTCAAACTTGGGCCGAATCTTTCGGTCTGTTAATAAATCCACAAAAATCTCAGGCTATTATAATTGGCAGCAACAGACTTAGAGTTAAAATCAACTGGGAGTCTGTCCCTCCGATTCTTTATTCAGGAGTGACAATTCCCTATTGTGAAAAGGTAAACAATTTGGGTCTCATTATTGACTGCAACTTAACATGGAGACCTCATATTTATGCAATTAGCAAGCGCATGCATTTCTCTTATCATTCTCTTAGGCGTCTCCAATACTTCCTTCCTCATAAAACCAAAATTATGCTAGCGCAATGTCTATTCCTCCCAATTTTCGACTACGCCGACGTGTGCTACCTAGATGTGACCGAGGAGCTACTTACAAAGTTAGAGCGACTTCAAAATCTGGCTATACGCTTTGTTTATGGCCTGCGTAAGTATGACCATGTTTCTCAATTTCGAGCTCAACTTAACTGGCTCCCAATTCGTCTTCGCCGTGATATGCACATCCTAACATTCCTTTTTAAAATTCTCAATTCCCAAAACTTTCCCACTTTTCTGCGTTCCCGCTTTAACGTGCTTCCTGCTCCCTCGCGCTCAAGGCGGTCGTTTGTCCGTCCATCGCTTGACATTCCGATAAGCAAGACTAAATTCTTTCAAAAATCCTTTTCCGTGTATGCTGCCTCCCTTTGGAATCAACTGCCTATTCCTATCCTTAATATCTTTTAAATCCCAATTGAAAAAGCATTTACTTGCAAGTGTAAATAATTACATTTTTACCTTAACCCTTATTATTTTCTTTTTTATATTTTTTTTTTCTTGTATATTTATCATCAATCTATGATATATGTGTATGTATATATATGTATGTATATATAGGTATATATATGTATGTATGTGTATTTGTCTGTGTATGTGTATGTATGTTCATATAGATCCATATTAAATACTGTATTTTATTGCTATTTTTTTACTATTGTTTTAATAACTCTTTTTGAATTTTTTACTCCGCGACTTCTTCTCCCACTTCCATTGGTTGGCTGGAAGAAATTTCTTATAGAAATAAGTCCGCCATTGTAAACATGCTTTATAATTATTATTTTTCTATAATGTAGTAATTTATGCAATAAAGAATATATTATTATATTTTTTTCCTTAATCGTCTAATTAATTGACGTGAAAACCAAAATAGATATTTTTTAATTTTTGTTTTTAAAATTGGTACAAATTTATTTGTTACCTCATGAATGACTTTTTAAAATATTTCAACTACTTTGTTAACATCACTCTCACCAGCGAACATATCGAGCCAATTTATTTTATGCTATATAATACGCTCTATAATAATTGTAAGTGATGTATTGCGTGTTGTACGGCAGTTTAGTTTCACAGAGAAAGCCAATAGTAATATGTACTGGGGGGGTGCAATGAATCTACAGACGATAAAATGTCAACTGCACGTGATACAGTACATGGAGGTGAAAAATCTAAGAGTACCAAATCCAATATTCTATTCATGCAGTTGACAATTCAGTTATATTGTTGGAAATTTTTAAGGTTAAGAAAATCCAAGAAGTCATGGTGTAGAGGAGAAGTATTATATATGATCAGATGTTTTAACTAATGTCCAGTCAATACTACTCAAGTTAAAGTCACCGATTATACATTTATGGTAGGTTTTTTGTTCGTTAATATAAGAAAGATTATCCAAAAAAATTTCAAGACTAGATCTCAGTACCGGAGGTGGCAAGTAGACTGCACATATAGCTATTAGAAAAGACTTCGATGGCGTATCAAGATCGATAGTTACCAACAAGTCTTCATTATCGGTCTCCAGTGAAAACTCCCGTTTGGAGCTTATGGATTTTAAGACAGCTATTAACACGTCTCCACCTTCCTTCTTCGTTATAGTTCCTGATTACTCCCTGTCCCTTCTAAAGACAACATCGTTCTCATCAAAAAGTTCTGTACTAGCAATGCTACAGTTCAGCCCAGTCTCAGTAAGTATTATTATATCGTACGTTGTCCTACTAAGATTACAATAAAAGGCATCTGTTTTCGTTCTAATACCACGTACATTTTGATAGTATATTGATAAGGAACTTAAAGTAGTGTGCCCTTCCACCTTAAAGGACGGCAACGCTCCTGGAGCTCCTCTGGAGTTACTCGGGGCCGTGGGCGATGGTGACACTTACCACCAGGTGACCCGTACGCTCGTTTGCCGTCTCTTCCATAAAAAAAGAAGTAGTGTTTGATAGATTCATAATGTTTATTGGAATCAGAAACTATATATTACAAGTAATTTAATATTTTTTTTTTTGTGATTTTTACCTTACACAATTTTATTTATCGTACCGAAATTTCTTTTTAACATGTATTCAGAAGAATCACTCTTTCTTACGTAAATACGACCTCGTCAAATCCACACATGGTTAAAACCTTTTTCTTTAGCTCTCCTACGTGTAACGCCTTATTGCCTGGACATGTTCAGTAACGTATATGAGATTTCTCCCCATCGAATCCTATATGTGACGTATTCAACTTATCAGTAATACACTTGGATTTATTAAATTGTAATGAAGCGGCCAAGAATGAATCACGGCATCTTGGTGAAGCAAACTGAACAACAATAGATTCGGGACGATTACTGTTGTTGTTAGCTTTCATTACTCTAGTGCAATGAATGATGTCTTCTATTTTGGTAGGACTGTTGATAACTTTTGTCAATTGCTCCATAACCTTGATAAGATTTTCATTTTTTTTCTGGGGGATACACTGGATTTCCAAATTATTGGCTCGGGATTGTTGTTTCTTTCTTTCTTTCTTTCTTTCTTAGCTTCACGCTGTATTCCGCACGAGGCAGGGTAGGCAGAAGGAACCCGGGAACCTAGTGTAAAGACACTCCGTTCCACTTCCGTTCCCCACTTTCTACCGAATTTGGAGCATTGTGTGTTGAGTGGCGGAACGCAACGCCGCGCTTTGCCTTATTACCAGAGCGAAGAAATGAAACATTAAATATTTAAATTGAAAATATTAAATATTTCATTTCCTCGACTGGGGATCGAACCCAGAACCTGTCGGTTACAGTCACACTCTTGCGCCGCTGCGCCACGACACGCCTCAAATAGATTGTTAATGCGGACCGTCATATCCTTTAAATCATTAGAAATGCTTTCATTATGGTCCTGCAATTTTCGAATGATCTCCTTATTTTTCTTGCTTTCTTTTACATTATCATCATACTGTACTTCAATAAAAGAAACCGAGTATCTCATTTCCTTGATTTCCTCCCGCATCGACTTACGTTCGTTGCTCAGCATATTTTTCATAGATAGCGATTTTTTTTTTCAATTAGTATACTAGCTTGCTTATTCATCTCCTCTTGAATATATAGTACGTACACTATCTTCTGTGACAGAGGCATTGGCCACACCAGGTGGAGATTCCAGAGCTTGTCTTTTTTTAGAGCGTACAGTTATATTGGGATTGAAGTGCACGGGTGTATCGGACAAACCCAAGAGGTTATTTGGCTTGAGTAATCGAAGTTTAGGCATTTATAATGAAAAGCCTTCCTACATAAGTGACATTGACAACAACCCCATTGGAAAACTGTCGTATCCATTTTATAATGTTAGCCACAAACTAATAATATATGTGCGAAAATACATATATAATTCGTTTTTATTTCTTACTTATTAAATGTCAAAAAATAGCACCGTAATAATTGCTCCCATACAAATTCACTATTAAGAAACTGGCTGTTAAATTTATATTTTGCTCACTAATAAATGCTCACAAAGACAAATTGTAGGTAGGCAGAAAAACGTTTTTAATATGTGTGAATTGAATTATCGATCTAATCTTTCTTTAGCATAAAATACGCAATATATATATATATATATATATATATATATATATATATATATATATATATATATATATATATATATATATATATATATATATATATATATATATATATATATATATATATATATATATATATATATATATATATAATATATATATATATATATATATATATATATATATATATATATATATATATATATATATATATATATATATATATATATATATATATATATATATATATATATATATATATATATATATATATATATATATATATATATATATATATATAATCCGATAATCCGGACCTCAGTTATACGGATTCGCGACTATCCGGACTACAGACCAATTGTACTAAATGTGCAAGACGTATTTATGCAAACAATATTTTTTGTTTAAATTTTTATATAAGACCTTCAATTTTACACTTTCGGTTATCCGGATTTTCGAATATTTCTACTGTACTTACAAATTGTGTCGCAATTATTGTCTTGAACGAACGAACTTTTAATTATTATCTTATATTATTTAGCAATAACACTGTATGGAACACCGTTCAGCGTTAAACTCAGCCATCAGCTTCATCAGTAATGACTGACGACACGCGTACGAGGGCTTAGGTCATAATAAATATATATACAAATGAAACACACTCATATAAAATATGGTTTTATTCATTAGAATTATAACTAGCACGTATTCACAGCGGCCTCGTCACCTCGCCTTGTCCGCGCCGGGAACTGAACCGGCGCTCGGCTCGAGGCACTTCCTTTTCAGTAACTGTCGTCAAACAAGTGTTTGTTAAGTAATTAAAAGTAATTAACAATTCAAGCCAGTGCTGCACAAACACACACACACACTCGCGCACGCGCACGCACACACACACACGCCCATACACAAACACATAAACACGCACACACACACACACACACACACACACACACACACACACACACACACACACACACACTCGCCCATACACAAACACATACACACACACACACACTCGCACACACACACACACACACACACACACACACACACACACACACATACACACACACGCACACACATATACCTGTCACTGTTTCGGCCGCCTGGAGGGCTCCGTGGCGGTGGGGGGCGGCGGGGGACCCTTCTTCTCCAACTCCTCGAGGTAGCTCGTCAGTATCTGCTGTCTCTCCTCAGGTATGTGCTCCAGCGCCGTGTACCTGAGCATCGGGAGCGACCAACGAACATGAGTCTAATGGATGACAACACCAACATGTCACTGTGCTGTGCCATCGCGCACACCCACCTGACGTCGTGAGCCAGCTCCTCGTGGAGCGCAGCGGCGGCCGCGGGATCCGCCCTCAGCGCGGCGCGGGATCGGTGCGTGATGGCGCGTGTCTCCAACAACAGCTGCCTGAACGCCGTCTTGGCGGCGCTCTGCTTGTCGCGCTGGTAGTCTCGGAACTCGCGCTCCATCTTCAAAGAACAGGCACGTTACACACAAACACGCACCGACACGCACAGACACGCACAAGCACGCACAGGCAAGCACCGGCACCGACCTGCTGCGCCGAGCGGTAGACGGGCGCGGCCGCGTCCGCCAGCTGGCGCTTGACGTCGCGCCAGTGCGCGGTGGCGCCGGCGCCCAGCTCCGCCAGCAGCGCGCGCAGCTTGTCGCGGCGGCGGCTGCTCAGCGCGCTGGCGTGCTGGCTGAAGAGACGCTCCTGGGACGAGAGAACAATACCATTCAAACACCACCGTTCCCTACTTTCCACTTCATTTTGAAGACACCGCGTCTTCCACCAATCAAAACGCAATGCCTCAATTTCGATGGAAAGGAAGAAACGGAACGGAATTTTAAAGTTTAGTTAGCATTTAAACTATATGGTGTTCCAGTCGGAACCCTGCGCCTAGCCAGGGCGATAGGAAACGTGACAGCCAGCGACGAAAGTATAGTTAACATTTTATGTGACTCCAGACCGTCACACGAATTATTAAGGTATCCTAATTCACATCACCCTCAGACGACTATCAGGGCAACATGTAAGGAATACCAATGAGCAGGGGCGAAATTTTAGACTAGAATAAACGTGGGTATAGCTAGGAACTAAAATGCTGACCAAACGAACTTGCAAAAACCACAGCACTTTCAGGCATTGCTCAAGATTATGAGAAAATTCCACTGTCATATGTCCAAAAAATATTTAGAAAAGAGTCTATCCGCTTATGGCAGGATAGATATAAAATATCCCGGAGAGGTGCAGGGACAAAGAGATTTGCCTCAGATGTAGACCTGGCATTCAGAATAACCCAAATCGAGATGTGCCTGACAGAGGCCAGTTTTCCAAAAATTACGAGCGATGACTCACAAAAGCCCCTTCTCGACTACGCCCAAAGGGCTTTATTTATCGCATGTGGCAGAAGCAGCATCAACCGAGGCGATTCATGTGCTCTAGCAACACCAATAGCACAAACAAAAACAAACATCATAAGCATAGATCAGACGCAGCAACACATTTCACACGCAACATATAAATCTGGGCTAACAACTATGCAATTGCAATATCAACAAGCCCCAAGGGGCTGAGCAACGACTGAGGACCATAGTGGATTTCTACATGGATGAAAACACCTAACACTGGCCATACGCTTCTGCCAATCTAGAAATCGCAAATACATTACGATGTCACCTGGTATGACTAGTCTATTTAATAGTGGCACTAAGAAAACTGAAATGAAGCCCAAGATGAAAATGGTCGGCGATATTGCTTGGTGAAAAGTGAAATCGAAAAAGTGAAATCGATAATACTGCTCGACAGAAATGATAGAAAGCCATTCATGCGGGCTTGTGGGATTCCGTAAAGTCTAAGCTCATACAAAAAGTCGAGCAAGCAAAGTCTGCTGATTTTCACAAATCCAAAGAAATCAAAGTATAACCCAAAAAGCCAAGACGAAGAGGCCAAGATGTTATAACTGCAGCAAACATGATCATTTGACCAGGTTCTATAAGCAATCGAAGAAGACAGCAAATAAAGGAGAAAGTTTCAGTTATGTAGCTGACTTTTCAGCAACTGTCGAGTTGCTGAAAAGGCAGCTACATAACTGGAAGCAGTTATGTAGTGCCTACTACTAAAGAGGAGGCCTGTCGTGGCGCAGCGGCACAAGAGTGTGACTGTAACCGACAGGTTCTGGGTTCGATCCCCAGTCGAGGAAATGAAATATTAAATATTTTCAATTTCACAAATATTTAATGTTTCATTTCTTCGCTCTGGTAAGGCAAAAGCGCGGCGTTGAGTTCCGCCACCCAACACGCAATGCCTCATATTCGGCGGAAAGTGGGGAACCGAAGTGGAACGGAGTGTCTTTAACACTAGGTTCCCGGGTTCCCTCTGCCTACCCTGCCTCGTGCGGGATACAGCGTGAAGCTGAGTAAAGAGTACTACTAAAGAGAAACATCAAGAGTACTATATACGTATATATATCGATTGTACTGATCCATAAGCTTGGTCATCACCACAAAGCACTGAATGGAGGCAAGTCATGAATTAGAATACAGTTACTTGATGTAGAACAAGACAGCTTAACAAATTTTCCTCCAATTAAAAAAGAAATACCCTGCAAAAGCAAAACTGAACAAGGTATATAAGGCAATGGGCAAACGCAAATGTATTACGTTATAAGGCAAGGCTTATAATCAAAGGCAATGCTCAAAAATGGGGCGCTGATCATGAAGAAATACACAACTATTCGTTATTTATTTGCTTTAGCAGCTAATAATGGGCTACAAATAGACCAAATGGATGCAGTGTCATTTCCTCGACTGGGAATCGAACCCAGAACCCGTCGGTTACAATGACACGCTTGCGCCGCTGCGCCACGACAGGCTTCAATAATATTGTAATTAATACATACGATAAAAAAAAAAACAAAGATTTAATAATAAAATAAAAAAGGGTACGGACCAAGTGTACAATATAAATAAATAAAAAACCACTAGGTTCCCTTTAGGTTCCCTGAATTACCAACCTTATCATCCTTAGTGAGTTCCTCAGCCAAACCATAACGGTGGTCCTTTTTCAGCTGTTTCTTCGCCTCCCTCCACGCCAGGTCGGGGTTCCTGACCAAGTCCGCCAATAACGCGTTGAAATGCTAAATAAATATCTATACATATAATAAATCTGTAACCGATTTCTGTCTGTTCATGGAAGATATATTAAATAACATCTTATAGGGGACGTTTGTTTATGTAAAAAGGCATAAAATATTTAAATTCAAGCGGGCGAAGCCGCGAACCGCGATCGCTGGTTCTAAATAATTTTGGACGAAAATTATTTTGAAATTTGAACGTGTCAGGATTTGAACCTGTTACTGATAAAATGTAATTTACTGCTGTAAATATTCACGGTTCAATTACGGCATCTCCTTAATTAATGAACTGGTCTGAGACCTATTTTCTAAGAACAAATGCCTAGTTTCTTTCTTTCTTTCTTAGCTTCACGCTGTATCCCGCACGAGGCGGAGTAGGCAGAGGGAACCCGGGAACCTAGTGTTAAGACACTCCGTTCCAATTTCGTTCCCCAATTTCCGCCGAATTTGAGGCATTGCGTGTTGAGTGGCGGAACTCAACGCCGCGCTTTGCCTTATTACCAGAGCAAAGAAATGATACATTAAATATTTAAATTGAAAATAATTAATATTTCATTTCCTCGACTGGGGATCGAACCCAGAACCTGTCGGTTACAGTTACACGCTTGTGCCGCTGCGCCACGACAGGCCTCAATCAATGCCTAGTTCATCCGAGTTTTATGAAAATTGGATCAAGCAGGTTAAGAGCTACAACCACATCGTCAAGAAGTAGTGATGGGTCATTCTGGGTCAATTAAAAAAAAAAAACATTTAAAAAAAACACAAAAAATAATAAATTTATCAAGTATCTAACTCACGTTTTCCTACTAAAACCTTTGAACCCAAAAAAAAAACCGTTTAAAAAAATGAGTTCCACTCATTTCGGAACCTGGGGAACGAAATAGACTAGGTTCCCAAGCTCCCTCTGCCTACCCAGCCATGTACGATACACAGCGGGAACCTGAAAAAAAAAACCCCAAAATCCCCTCACCTCCTCATCCAACCACCAGACTAACCTGAACTGCCTCATCTCGCTTGTGGTACTCCCGCTCCTTGTCTCTATCCCGCAGGCTGGTGGCGAGAGCCTTTTGCACCTGCCTCTCCCTCTCCTTGATGGAGGCCTGGGCCCGCGCCTCTTTCTCCTTGGCCGCCTCGCTCTCGGGCTCCTCTTTGTCTGGTTCCGGTTCGGTTTCCGATGGTTCCGGTTCCGGTTCCTGGTTTCAAGGTATTGTCGAAAATTTGTATATAATAGATGGTAGAATCAAAAATTTTAAATTAAAGAAGTTGTTAAGAGCATCGTAGATTTTTTTTTAAAACGTTTACAACTTTTTTTTTTTTTTTTAACTATATAGCCTTTACATAAAAAGGCAGAGAAAGGTAAAGGGAACATTAAAACACTTCCGTTCCGTACTTTCCACATTCCGCTGAATCTGAGTAGCGGAATTACAGAATAACCTATTTATATCGTCATTTCCGATTAAATTCTCATATAAACTGACAGAATAATAGCAAAATAAATCAAACAATCACGAGAAAAAGCGAGAATGGATCATATTTTTTATATATACGCCAGTCGTGGCACAGGGGCACAATCGTGCGACTGTAAGGTTGTCGGTTCGATGCCCACTCGAGGTAATGAAATATTTAATTTTGCCTCTACAGATACATCCAAAAGTGAGAAAAAACATTGTATAAATGTGGATACCAGGTTCCCAGTTTACTTTTTCCAGATAAAAACGAAAAAAACTTTTCAACAAAACTATTTTATCTGTCCAAAAAAAATTAAAAAAAAAAAAAAAAGCAAAAAGAAAATGAAACTGCCTCTGAATACAACACATATAATACACAGTCACAAATAAATATTTACAATACATAATATAATATTAACATTTAAAAGAAAAATGAATTAAATTGCATATAAAAAAAATGCTCAAAGCCGGAATCGAACTCACTGACTTATCAACGTGTCCAAATATATTTATTTTTTTTTATATATACAACTTATTAAATATACTTCAATTGGTTGACATTTTAAAATGGTCCGAATATTCAAAATGGCGGCCACTCATAGACAATGCAATAATTTAAAAAAAAAAAGAAATCACAAATATAACTGGTTTTAACAAGATACATATAAATAAAAAAAATACACAATTAATTAAAATAAAAAACAAAAATAACATTTGATTTGAAACTTAGAATTCATAAAAGGAAAATACAGCGCACGTTTTTAAAATTAGGTTCCCATGTTCCCTTTGCAGCTGCTATGAAAAAAAAATCCATTTCTCATTCTATAAATAAATTAAGTATTTATATATTTTTATTCAGTGACACACTGTATTCACAAACTCGAAGGGGCACGCAGAGGGAACCTGGGAACCTAATCTTAAGACACTCCATACCCATTGAAACACTTCCGTTCTCCTTTTTAATACAAAGTTAAGGCATTGCGTGTGAAAAGCCGGGCCCAGATCGAAGAAATTAATATATTAGATATTTTCCTCGAGTGGGAATCGAACCCACATCCTGTCGCATCGACACGACAGTCATCCAGGCATAATATTTTTACTATGAAATATTTAATTTTAAACATGAACATGTAAAATTGTAAGAATATTTAAACTTTTAGATTTAGCAGTTCCATTAAAGGATTCATTGAAAAAAAAAAAAAGACAGCATTTTATTTTTTTTTAAGTTGGCGTTTAACACCGTTTCATACGTCCACGTTATTAATTTCCAAAATATTTTCGACGCTGAATCCATTCTTTGATTTAAAAAATAATAATAATTTCAAAAGCATTTCCACCGCCATATTTATATAATTAAAAAAAAAATCATCCACACACTTATAATTACAAAATACATTTTATATTAAAATATCGTATTAAAAAATTTCAACATGTCATAATTTGAACGTGCGGAGCCTCACGACGGATTTTAACGCTGTTTTCACACAAAAAAATAAAAAAAACAACTCCCAATATATCAGAAATAGAACCTGAACGACTTTTATCTGTCTTAATTTTTAGCGCTGATTTTAACGCTGTTTTGTTCACGGTTACTAATATCTACGGTCATGTCATGTGTCATGACACAAGAAGTAGCTATTTCCACCATATGTAATGACACAGTGAGTTTCCATGTCCACCATGTGTCATGACACAGTGAGTTTCCATTTCCACCATGTGTCATGACACAGTGAGTTTCCATTTCCACCATGTGTCATGACACAGCGAATACTTATTTCCACGGTGTGTCAAGACAGCGAGTTCTATATTAGCCACAAGCGTTCCTTTGAAAAATTAGTAAAATAAGAAATCATTGATTAATTTAACAGGTTCAAATACTGCTACATTAAATGAAATCATATGAAATTTTATTATAACACTAAATACTATGTCAATTAAATAAAAGTCATGACAGACGTTAAATTTAAAAATATTTTTAATCTACATTATTATATATAATCTATACTAACTTATCCTATATATTTATATCTAAATACATTTGAGAAATAGTTTCTATTTAACAATGAATTACATTAAGTAATATAGTATAATAGCTTTAATTTTACACAGATAAAAAAAAAAAAAAAAAAAAAAACGATTAAAATTATATTAAAAAAGAAGCACATCACTATTTCCCAAATGTCTTACGTATAAAGTTATAACGGATAAAAAATTTACAATGTTCGTTTTAATTATAACATATATTTACACTACCAAAAAACGTGTTGTATAGATAATATTTATAATATTATTTTTTAAATGGCAATATTAGCCTTGGGACGAAACCTTATTACCCTTGTGCACGGTTTCAGAATCCAAAAAAAAAAACTTTTTTTTTTTAAATCCTTACTAATTATGGTGTAAAAATATTTATATACAATATTATAATAGAGGATAAACACTGCTAAAGAATAATATAAAAAAAAAATCGATTCATACTCAAACGAGTACATCACTATTACTAAAGTTTAATTCATAATTTATTTTAAACTAACCTCCTTAAATAATATTTACAATTACCTTCACATTTCATCAAAATCAATCCATTAAAAGTCCACCATTTTGTTTTTATATAATCTGTATATTGATATAATAAAATATATCAAACATCCTGTATGTATAAGCTATGGATATAGTATAAATTCACTTAATTATTTAAAAAACGACTTTGACACTTGAAATTAAAAAAAAAACATCAAATTACTGGTACGTCAAAATCCATTTTATTTGATAGTTATGCCAATATCGATTTTATTAGACAATTATGATAAAATCGATTTTATTAGACAATTTTGCCAAAATCGATTGTATTGGACCATATCCATATATTGGATACCAATATCGATTTTATTGGACAATTATGCCAATATCGATTTTATTGGCCAATTATGCCAAAATCGATTATGCCAATGTGATGCCAGAATCGATATAAATTTGACAATGATGCAAAAATCGATTCAATTTCAAATTTCAACAACATGTCCATCTCACTCTCGCACAATAAGATAGAAAGAGATGTCAAACACACAAAAATACACCAAAACGGTCTTATATTTACACAAACACGCTTTATATTACACAGCTTAAGGCTATTGATAAAAAAAAACAATTCAAAAATCTTCAATTTCAAGTGTCACAATCAAAAACACTGAGAGGGTAGCCAGGACGTGAGTTGGAGATGAATTGAAAAAAAAAAATACTCCACTAAAAAAAAAATAAAAAAAGACACCCACCACATCTCACCACATTAAAGGAACAGAAAAAAAAATCGTCCCACAACAAAAATCCAAACTACCCGCACATTTCGGAACTCAAGACAAACTCAAGAAAACTCAAAAAACTAAAAAAAAAGAATTCCCGCCAAAAAACTAATTGTCCTGCTCGCGCTGCAACCTGCGCTGCTCTAGAAATCAGCGTTTATGGAACACGTATAGCAAACACTATTCTTTCTCGGACTTCCGTTTCCGTTTGTCCGTTTTTTCAGCCTTCTTCTTCCCTTTCTTCTCCGTCTCCTGCTCCTGGTTGACGATTTCCTTGCGCTTCTTGGGCGGTGATTTCACTGGCGACTTAGTCTCTATTTGGGCCACTTCCTTTTTGGACGATCTCAACTGTTTCGGAGATCTCATCTCTTTCTCCGGAGACGGCGATTTTTCGCTATTCTCCGACGATTCTTCCGGTTTTGTCGCCGTTTTGGACTCTTTCGAGTCCTCTTCGCCCGGAATGCCCAAAATGTCCGCCCATTGGTCGCGCGGTGGTGTCGGTTGTTTCTTATCGTCATCAGGTTCGGTTTGTTTCTGTTAGAGACAAAAGGAGAGTGAGTCAAAAATAAGTTATTTTTTTTTTAAGTTTTTTTTTTTAAAGCGAACCTGCATCGGACATTCGTAAAAGTGAAATTCATTAACAATAATTTAATAGCAGTTAGTTGAAAAAATTAATACAGATTAATCAATATTAAAAACTATGCCTAACAGATAAGACGTTAAAAACACGCTTAGCACTTCGCATTGCATAAAAACAATTATACAGGGTGTTTGAAATGTGAAAAAAGTTTTTTTTTTTTTTTGGAAAAAAAAAGAGAAAAGTAAGTGACCACGCCCTATGCCTGTCATAAATCTGCGGGTTGTCCGATGTAGGTTCGAAAACAATAAAGGCTCACCGTTACTCCGTTTGTCTCTTCAGAAAAACATAATTTAAAAAAAAAAAACACTGCAAAATCACACACTATTTTGTTTTAATTTGATTTCTTTTCTAAGTGCGGGGCAACGACCCCCGCAGATTATGACAGTCGCCTGTAACACGCATACGCGAAAGTTCGAAGGTAGCACGCACAAACACTTTAAAAAAAAAAAAAAACGGATTAACGCATAGAGGCAAAAATCGAACCCGCTGTTATAATATCCAAATCAAAATTTAAAATGGCGACGTCGATAACGCGAAAAAAAAAAAAAAACAGATAGCTTAGGACCAAAATACAGATCCCCACAGCTAAAAAATAAAAAAAAAAAACACTATCACAAAATAGTACATAGTGTCCGTGGCAGATTAGCTTTTTTATTTATTAAAAAAAAAATAACAAGATAAAAAAAATATATATCAATAATATATGATAAACTGTACATTTTTTTTCAGAATCCATGAGACATATTTTTTTTCAAAGGACTTTTTTTCTTTTCTCTCTTTAAATATTTTTTTTAACCCCTGCAACAAAGAAACTGGGAGTGTCAGTCATACTTCTATATATATGTGTCTGTATGTCTGTGTGTTTCAGCGTAACTCCTAAACGATTTTGATTTAGTATTTTTTGTTTTAACATTGAATTAATGGTGTTCTTAGCAATAAATTAAGAAAAAAGAAATATAAACATTACTAGCTGTTCTCTAAATTACCCATTATTCCTTCCATAAACATGTCCATGGATTCCAAAAAAAAAAATAATAATGAAATTTTTCCAAGTGTCTATTCTTTTGTGTGTATACTCACGTCACCGGCCTTCTCCTTCTTCTTATCCTTCTTTCCCTCCTTCTCCCGTTCTTTGTCTTTTTCCCTTTCTTTATCTTTCTTCTCCTTCTTGCTGCTTCTGTCGCGCTCTATGGAATATTATAATTAAATATAAATATTTAATTATAATTATTATAATTAAATATAAATATTTAATTATAATTAAATATAAATAATTTTCAATGGAGTCCGAATTCTGAACGGAACTCAGGTTACCAGAATGAGGAAATATTTAATATTTCCTCATTCTGGTAACCTGAGTTCCGTTCAGAATTCGGCTAAAAGTAAACAGAAGTGTCCAAATGGGAACTACAGCGTCTTAAGGCTAGGTTCCCATGTTCCCGTCAGGTTAGGTTGCAAATTACTTTATGCAAACACTCCATGTTATAAGCTCTGGTGACCAAGCTAAGTTAAGCGGCATTGACTTTTATCACTTAACACTCAGCTTCACGTTGTAACCCGCACATGGCAGGGTAGGCAGAGGGAACTTTGGAACCTAGTGTTGAAACACGCAGTTCCATTTTCGTTTCCCACTTTCCGCCGAAATTGACGCATTGCGTGTTCAGTGGCGGAACTCAACGCCGCGTTTTGCCATGCAACAGAGCGAAGAAAAATAAAACATTAAATATTTAAATTAAAAATATTAAATATTTCATTTCCTCTCGCGTGTATAGAACCCACAACCTGTCATTTACAGTCACACGCCTGTACCACTACGCCACGACAGGCCACAGCACTAAACACACAATACCCCACATTCAACAAAAACTGGAGTAACAAAAGCATCTTAACTTAACAACCCCACAACTAGGTTCCCAAATTCCCTCTACCTAACCACGCTGGAACCACTTTAAACCCCAAACTAAAACTCACCCTTCTCCTTCTCCTTCCCGTCCTTCTCCTTCTTCCTCTCCTCCTTCATAATCTTACAATACTCCCGAAAGTAGTCCTCCCGCATAGTGCTACTTTCAACGCCTTTGTATCTGGCGTCGGCGTCGATCTTCTTCTTTACATCGACCCATCGGGCTCTCCTGTCGATGTTCTTCTCTTTGAGAAGCGCTATGAAGTCGGTCTTCGCCTACAAGGAGGGGAAAATGGTATTTTAATATCGATTCGAGACTGGTGCGAAAGGAATGGGAGCCTGCGACTTGAGTGGTGGCGTAGACAGCTATGTGATGTAAAATTACGTATTTACAGGAGGATTTTGTCTGTCCGTCGATTATTTTTACGTGTAACGAGGTAAAATTTTAATAGTATTTGAAAACATGAAAAATTTTGAAACGGTTTAATTGATATTTATTTATTTTTCAAATGTAAAGTATATTAAATATAATAAGACGCCATTTTGGTTAAAAAAAATAATGTAATTATATTTCTTTAATTTATCTATAAATAGGACAAAATAATAAAAAAAAACTATTTAAAAAAAATCTCAGTCATATCTTACTAATGGGAAATATTTATATTATTTCAAACACCCTGTATAACTAATTTTTAAATTACCTTACATAGAACTAAGCACAAATCAAAATACGATTACCAAATGTCATTGAACGGTCGTTTTAAAGTAATTCTCCTTTTTTTTTAATAAATAAACAAAAAAAACAAGCATGGCAACCCTCTCACCACCACTCAAACCACAACAGCTCCCAAAATACGCGCAGTACACATATCCCGCAAACGACTGAAATAAAAATAAATTAATTAAACGCTGAAAAAATTGGACATAAATTATTAAAACGCTGTGAAAAGAAATTAAATTAGTTCCTGTAATGAAAAGAATTAATTAGTTCTCAAACAAAAGTGGAGGCGTTGATATATTATTGATATATAGGGTGTTTAATTAGATCAAAAAAATAATCTTCTAGTTTAAACTTGTTTTACTATTAAAATATTGAAATTCCAAACACTAAAACAATCACTTGCCACAGATATCATTATGGCCCAGAGGCATGCCACGGTCCAAAAACACCACAGATTGCAGATTATACTCCTCTACATTTACTTCGAAAGTAAATATTAAATATTTTCATTCCTCAACTCAGTTCCACGGGCACTTCGGAACCTAGTGTTAAGACACTCCTTTCCACTTACGGTTCCCACTTTCTGTAAAATTTGAGACATGCGTGTTAAGTGGCGGAACTTAACGCCGCGTTTTGCCTTGTACAAGAGCAAACAAATTAAATATTTAAAATTGAAAATATTAAATATTTCATTTCCTCGAGTTTTTTGAGTGAGAGGTTACAATCTTGTGCCGCTGCGCCACAACAGGCCATCAAAGAATTAATTCAAACTAACCATACGTTAACTATTTTCGAGTGTGGTCATTCGTTAAGGAGGTACTTTATTTAACGTGTTAAATGGAATCTTTAATAATACAATTCTCCAATTGACAGAAACAGAGACTAGTGAGAGAGAGAGAGAGAGAGAGATAGAAATATATATATACATAGATATATTTATATTAAATCCAAAAATAATACAGCTTATCTAAGAATTTTGAATAAAAAAAAAATGCAAATATTTTGCCAGTTAATATGGCAATATCTTAATTTTATAAAAAAAAGATTGATTGCTTGTACTGAAAAAAATATTTACAAAACTATACAGGCTGCTCCAAAATATACAATTATAATAAAATTATTCAAAACTGGTTTGAACACAATGGTCATTGGTTTAGTTACACCACTCAAATACAGCGCGGCGTTAGGCTCCGCATTGATTTTATATGTAGAACAGAGTGTCTTTACACTAGGTTCCCTATATGTTCACTATTTTGACACCTCCACAATTGTTTATTTACTTAAAAACTATTTAATTTTACGGTGCAAGCAAGGATCAGCTTTATGGGTCCAATCATGAGTTACCAATGTAAAAAAGTATATATGTATATATGTATATATATATATATATATATACATATATATATATATATATATATATATATATATATATATATATATATATATATATATATATATATATATATATATATAATTTTTTAAAACAATAACATTATATTGTAAACAGAAAAACATACATAAACAAACACATTAACAATATTTCTCTTACATAAATATTATTAAATAATAAAAATTGAGAGCAGGATTTGAAGCTGTGTGTTTTTAAATTTAAAAAGTAACACTTATAGTTATATTGTAGTATAACTCACACAGCTTCACGCTGTATCCCGCACATGGCAGGGTAGGCAGAGGGAACTTGGGAACCCAGTGTTAAGACATTCCGTTTCACTTCCGCTCACTCTCTGCCGTATTAGAGGTATTGTGCGTTGAGTGGCGAAACTCAACGCCGCGTTTTGCCTTATACCAGAACGAAGAAATGAAAAAAATAAGCAACAGCTTCACGCTGTATCCCGCACTAGGCAGGGTAGGCAGAGGGAATCGAAGTGGAACCTAGTGTTATGACACTCCGTTCCACTTCCATTCCCCACTTTCCGCCGAATTTGAGGTATTGCGTGTTGAGTGGCGGACCTCAACGCCGCGCTTTGCCTTATTACCAGAGCGAAGAAATGAAACATTAAATATTTCATTTCCTCGACTGGGGATCGAACCCAGAACCTTTCGGTTACAGTCACACTCTTGTGCCGCTGCGCCGCGACAGGCGCAATAAATATTCAAATTGAAAATATTAAATATTTCATTTCCTCGAGTGTGTATCGAACCCACAACTGTTATTATTAAATAACATTTTTCTCATCAGTCAATAAATATAATAATTAATCTAGACCATTGTAGCACAGTTATGATCACGATGGTTATGTGTTCGATCCTTAACTAAGGGAATAAATTATTTTAACATTTTCCCGCTATGGTTTACACGCAATGTTGTAAATTTTTGCGGAAGCTTTTCATTTGTTTTAGCTTCACGCTGTATCTCGCACATTACAGGTTAAACATAGTTAACCTGGGAACCTAGTGAACAAGACATTTCTTTCCCCCTAAGACACTACCGTAAGGCAAAGACGAGATCGTTCCACCAAACTATTACGTGTGGAGTGCCCAAATAACGCTACTCTGTACCTCGTTACCAGAAAGAGAATAAAAAATAATATTAAATATTTTATTTTCCCGGGTGGGAATCGAACCCGCAACCACTTGTGCCATGCACCACTTAATATATAAATATTCTGTGTACCATACCAAAAAAAAAAAAATATATTTTTTATCTATATTCTTTTTTAAACAGCCTGTATCATAACATATATGAATTCAAATATATTTCTCACAAATCGCTCTAAGCTGCAGGTTTCTTATAAATAAAATAAACGTATATAATTAATCGAATACAAAAAAAAAATCGATATTGACAAATATCGATTAAAACGAACCCATAAAACTGATCATGCCAGTCTAATCACTTCACTATTTTCATACATTATTTCATAATTTACTAAAAATTTTACTTTTAAAAATTTAAATTTCAATTTAAAGATTTACAAAGAAATGTTTAAATTACTTTAATTTTATAATTCTTTGGAAAAAATAAATAAATATGATATTCACTTTTTGTTATACTTGTAACTTTAATTGATGTGCTCATTCTTGAGGAACTGATAAAGAAGCTTTTGTATTTTGTTACCAAATATATATATAAAAAAAAATGTTACCATTTAAAATTTATATTTAATAAGAAAAAAAAATAAACAGATCCGTTCAATAGTTTTATAAAAAACAAAAAAATAGCAACTCCACAATAAAATCGATAACAAAATCGACAATACCTCTTTATCATTTCTTTCAAACGAACAAACAAACAAAAAAAAAATATCAAAAACCAATATATAAACCTGAAAAAGAAATAAATTAGTGAGGTACTTATTTATTTGACAACTATTCTTTTTTTTTTTTTTTTTAAATCGACCAATCAAAGTCAACGACTCGAACTTTACATTCCGATTATTTACATCGTATATTGAAAATCGATATGAACCCATCACCTTCACAAAAGTGGAACAAAACCACTTTTTTAATTTTATTTGCATGCAATATTATTTTTAAAAGCTTTTTTTTTGTACTTTTTTTCTTAAAAATTGCCAACTTTACTCACCGAAGGTGATTTTTTTTAGCCAATTTGTTAGGCAAACAGTCCAGACAAAATCTAGATTTTAATTTTATACTAAATTATGTGTGCTTAAAATTATATCTAACCTTATGTTTCATCTCGTGCATCGGATCAGCCCACTTGACGATTCATATTTATAAAATCGATATTTTTAAAAACGGAAATTTATTCGGAAAGAAACGATTAAATTAGCAATGGAGTTTAATTGAATTGATATTTTTGATGAAAATAAAATATTTTACTAATTATTTAGTATTTCTATAGCTTTAATTATTTTTTTTTTAAATGATTTTAATAAAATATTAAGAAACCATCACAGACTATATATATATTGTAAATTTATCTTAGTCATAAAAACTGAAATATCTATATAAAAAAAAAAACAAAAATTCTTCATTAATTATAAAATTTACAAAAAGAATATATTAAATTCACAAAAACAAAAACAATATCGTTTGTAACTAAATAAAAAAAAACCATCAAATCACTCAAACTCCATTGCACATTCCAAATTCAAAACGAAACCGTCAAGCGCGAGTTGACACAACTCGAAAACTCAAACAAAAAAAAATCGATTCCGAAATCGATTTTTCCAATTGAATAATTCGTTTAAAAATCGAAAAATCGCGTCCGCGCCAAGTGGGCCCCCCGACAAGTGATCCAACGCCGCCTACTACAAGCCCCTGCCGCCGGCGCCGCTCGCCCCGAGCTGTGTGTTGCGTGACTTTGCCGTTATAAATAATTATTATTATTCATTAAAAAAGCTAGAAAATCGATTAAAAAAACACATTTCGAGTCTCTGGCACAACTCAAAATCGTTTTTTGGGGTGTCATTTTTTTAATTTTTTCGTTGTAACTCCTATACACTAATACGTAATATATATATATACATATATATTAATCGTTGTACGTTTGTTTGTGTAACGGCTAAATCATGAAACACAGTTGCTTGATAGAAAGGGAGAACAAGATCAACAAAAGTCAATAAAATTCAAACTATTTTTACGTTATGCACTTTGAACTTTTTTTTTTTTAATAATCTAACTTTAATATAACAATAATAAATAATAATTGGAAATGGCGAAATGCATAATATAAAAAAAAAAGTTTGATACAATTACTTCTATATTCGATGTGCTCTTGTACAGTTTAGAAAAAAATATCTATTTTTTTTAAACATAAAGACAAAAACAATAAAACATTATTATCCAAGACCATATCGACCATAGACAAGAAAATTGGTGTCAAATTCAGAAATTCCATAAATGAAAAATTAAAATTAAAATATATAAAAATTTAACAAATAACAATAGTAAAATATTCGCTTGGCAGAATAAGACAAAATGGCCAACTACGAGATAGAACGGGACTCGAACCCGCTATTCTCCAATTTAAATAAACGAGTGTCAGGAATCGAACCTGACTTAGAAAATAACCTGAAAAAAAAAAATAATTATAAATATACAATATATAATAATAATTATAATTTATATATAATAATTTCTTAAAAAAAAAAATAATTAAGAAACAAGTTTTATTTCACATATAATATTATTGTCTATGGCATATAGACTAATATAAAAATGTCTATTGTATATTAGAGAACTAAACTGTACTGATATAACTTTATATCAATCATAAAAATGCATATATTATTAAATAAATTTCTTTCTTCATAAATAAATCAGAAAATTTAAAAAAAAAAAATCACAAAAGATGACTATCTATATATCAACTATATAGAAACAAAAGAGCGCATTGTACATACACTAAAAGAGGCACAGGTTCGAATCCTACCCAAAATTAAAAAAAAAAAAACCCCCACACAAACTCACTCACTCACTCACTCACTCTCCACACTCACTCCCGATCCCGTACCTGTTCCCGTTTCCGGTCCTTCTCCTCCTTCTCCCTCTTGCGCACCTCAACTATGTACTCGTTGAAGTACGTCTCGCGGTCGCGCATTTTCTCAATGCCCTTGAAACGCTCGTCGCGACTGAATTTACTTGAGAAGTCCGTGAACGACGATCTGGTGAACGGAAATTATTTTAAAATTATATTATATTTATATACACACAACCACACACACACACACACACACATACACATATATATACATAAACACCTACACACACACACACACAGAAACATACAGGAAACAGCGTGAAACTAAACACAAAAGCAAATAATATTTAAAAAAAAGGAACCCAACAAAGTAAAACGCCACTGGTCGTGGGTTCAATCCCAACTCGATCAAATGAAATATTATAACTAAAATTATCAAATTAAACATTTAATATTTACTATTCCTTAAATTTAGTATACAAGGCAAATTGCGGCATTTACCGGAGTGTCACAACACTAGGTTCCCAAGTTCCTTCTGCCTACTCTGCCATGTGCGGATAAAAACAAAATAGCCAAGAACCATCGACGAACAAAGCTTGGGACTACAAAACCGCATTAAAACCGATCTAGTCGACCAACACAGACAGACCAACAATAAACTCACTTGGAATGCAACTTGGCCTCCTCCATGAGTGTTTTGAACGCCAGCTTCTTCTGCTGTAGCCTGTTCTTTTTCTCTTTTCTCTCCTCCTCGGCTCTCTCTCTTATATATTTGTCGAAAACCTGAAAATAATTCATATAATTAGAAAATATAATGAGGTCTATTCTGTCCCATAGATAAATTCCGAATATTGGAAAAAGCTATGACTGGAGGTTTTTTTAATATTATATACCTTAACGTTCAGCGCCAAAAAAAAAAAAATATTGACTAATATTTCTAACTAAAAGCCCCCAACTAAATTAACCACCCCATCCATGAAGTCCGAATACAATAAAACTATGACTTTACAAAAGATTTTTCCCCCCCAATCCAACCACCTGAACCACCCACAAATTCCCAACACCAAAAACCCACCACTACCACCCAAATTCCCAAAAAAAAACCCAATCACCTGTTTCCGTTCCTTGGACTCCAGCAACAAATAACGACTGTCAAAGACAATTTTGTGCAACTCCTTCTCCCAGGGGGAGAACGCGGACACATCGCTCTCGTGCAACATCTCCAGGAAGGAGCGCACGCGCTGGTCGAAGGGCACGGTGGCGCGCGCGATGGCCGCCCGGGACTCCGCCTCCTTAGCCGATTCCTTGCCGGCCTCTATGTTTTGCGTGTTGCGTTTACGTACTATCGCTGTGAAATTAAGAGAAAAAATATATATTATGGCTCAGCGGCACAAACGTGTGTGGGTTCGATCCCCAATCGAGGCAATGATATATTTAACATTTACAAATTAAATGATTAATGTTTTGTATTTCTTCACTATGATAAATAGATAAAGCACGGCGTTTAACTCCGCCATTCAACACTCAATGCCTCGATTTCGGGGAAAAGTGGGTAACCGGACAGAGTGTCTTAACACTAGGTGCCCACCCTACTCCGCCATGTGCGGGATACTGCGTGAAGCTGAGATCTAAAACCTCTTTAACAAGATCCTTAAGAACGAGTGTGACTGTAATCACTCTAGTGGGGGGAAAATTAACACTCAGTTTCACGCTGTATCCCGCACATGGCAGGGTAGGCAGAGGAAACTTGGAAACCTAGTGTTAACACACTCCGTTCCACTTCCGTTCCCCACTTTCCGCTGAATTTGAGACATTGCATGATAAGTTGCGTGTTAATAATTAATATTATTCATTACGAAAAAACAAAAATCTATATAAAAACTCTTATATACAAATTACAAGTATCAAAAAAAAGCACTCACTCTCTTCGGGCTTGGCCTTTTTAGCGGGTTCGATGTCCGAGTCGGACGATTCAGATTCAGCATTGCGTTTCAGGTCACCGTTAGCGCTTTTCACTTGTTGGGCGCTGGCCGCTTTGTCCTTGTTCTAGAAATGAAAAAATAATAATAAGGCATTAACGCTGTATCTCGTACATAACGTGGGAACCTGGGAACCTTGTGTTACGACACTCTGTTCTAATTAATTTACTTCCTTTCCTCACTTTCCACTGATTCCTGCTGGCATTATGTGTTACGTAGCGGAACTCAACGCTGCGCTTTTGCCTCGTTTCCAGAGCAACAAAATAAACATTTAATTTAAGAAGATTTGCTGCGGTCCCAACCAAAAAATGGCAAGTTGGGCACCAATATGGGCACAGGCACTGAATGAACATCATGCCAGTAGCTCCCATATATAATATTGACATGACAAATTAAGTCACACCACTCATCATATTTGCACAGGCAACTTGGGCACAATTATGGGCACAGGCACTGGATGAGCAACATCATGCCAGTATCTCCCACACGAAATATTGACACATGACACACAACTCACCGCATCCTTCTGTGCGCTGGCATTCTGGGCACTGGCATTGGCAGCACCGGCACTGGCGTTGGGCGGATGGGCAACAGCCTGGTCCACGTCAGCCCTGCCGGCCAGCTGGGCGGGCCGCTCCCATACGGACAGACGAGCTGTTGGGTTGTAGAAGAACACGCGCCCATCCCCCGTCCACACTACACACCTTTATGGACAAAAATATTTATATACATTATTTAAATTATTAATGTAGAGTCAAATCACTATCTCATAATGATTATATAAAAAAAATAAATAAAAAATGAGACATTCCTTTCAACTGTTTGAGATAGCATAATTATTTTCTTTTGTATAATATATTATTATTTTCCCTACTTTTTTCTAATGCAGTTTGTTCCAGAACAGGATTGACCTTTAATTAACTTACTGTGCCCACCAATGACAGGGTAACCAGAAGGAACCCAGGAACCTAGCGTTAAGACATTCTGTGCCCATTAGGAAACACCCAATCCCCACTCCACTCTACTTCACAACCACTACCGTTAAAAAATGAATATATTTATTTCTTTTGAATGGAAATTGGAAATCCATAGGTGGAAAATAAACAAAAAATCACAAAAACCAGTTTCACTGTCCCCATGACAGTAGTAAGTTCGTTTCCCATTTCAATTAATTAATTCCATTTTCCCCACTACCAACAGCACAGACTTCTCTAACCCTCAAAAAATGCGTGATAAAGCGTGAAAACACTAACCACGGCGTCCCAGATATGGGTGTGCTGGAAACCGGTCTGCTCTTATCCGTCTTCGCCTTCTCCTTCTCTGCCTTTTCACGCTCCGCCTTTTCCCGCTCGGCCTTTTCCCGCTCCGCCTTCTCACGCTCAGCCCGCTCCCGCTCGCGCTCCGCCCGCTCGCGCTCCGCCGCCGCTTCCGCTGCCGCCACCGCTTCCGCGTGCGCGTCTACGTCTATTACTGTTGAAAATATATATATAATAATAATATTGTCAATAGAAACATTTTTGTTTGGAACAGGGTAGCCTGAGGGAACCTGGGAACCTAGTGTCAAAGACGCTCTGTCCCATTTCATTAATTTGCATAATTAAACGCCGCGTTTTGTCTTCTTACTTAGAGCAACGAAATAAAAATATATCATACCATTTTTACAAAAACAAATATATAATAAAGTAAGTCCTACTTACTATCAATAATCTCGACGCCATCTTTCTTCTCCGTCTTCTCGTTCTTCTCCAGTGCTATTTTCGCTCTCAATTCTAAAAAAAAAAAAACCAATATGATTACTTAACAAAGTGACCCCTGTAGTGGCGCAGGGGCGGTCACAAGCTTGCGACTGTAAACAACAGGATGTGGGTTCGATCCCGACTCCAGAGCAAACAATATATTTAGTACTAGTGACAGACCAGAGGCTTCGCCCGCTTGAATTATATACTTTTTTTGACTTTTTTTTTATTTATTTATTTACTTGTTCTAATAACGAACTAAATATTTGGAATTGCTGGTCTGTCGTGGCGCAGCGGCACAAGCGTGTGACTGTAAACGACAGGTTGCGGGTTCGATACACACTCGAACATTTTTAATCTAAATATTTAATATTTTCATTTCTTCGCTCTAGTACAAGGCAAAACGCGGCGTTGACTTCCGTCGCTCAACACGCAATGCCTCAAATTCCGCAGAAAATGTGGAAAGAAAGTGTCTAAACACTGGGTTCCCAAGTTCCCTCCGCCTACCCCGCCATGTGCGGGATACAGTGTGAAGGAAGAAATGAAAACATTAAATATTTCATTTAATCTCGTGTGTATAGAACCCACAACCCGTCGTTTACAGTCACACGCTTGTGCCGCTGCGCTACGACGGGCCTCTAAACACACACACCCACAACTCTCTATACATAGAAGACACTAAAATAGACACCAGTGTCTAGTGTCCAGTGTCCAGTGACTCACTCTCCAACTCCTTCATGGGCGCCGGCTTCTCCCACACGCTCTGGCTGGTGGCCGCGTGGTAGTAGTAGGGCCTGCCGTCGGGGGCCCTGTGGGTGGTCCATTCGGCAGCGCGGGCTTGCAGCTCCGGGGGAATCACCTGAGAGGAAAACAAACATTAAAAATAATAATATTTTTTTTTTCAGTTGTACATAGCCAGAGATCACGTGAACACGTCATTCTCCACTTTTCAAATATAAAGAGTTGCGTGTTGATGAGATGGCGGAGCTCAACGCCGCGCTTTGCCTTGTTACCAAATATTGAAGAGATTTAAAAATTAAATATTTCATTTCCTCGTGTGGGGAGTTGAACCCAGGACTTTTTAGAACTCCATTAACATTTCAACCGCTCCTGAATTAATGAAATTAATAAACCGAATTGAATGCTAAGTTTTTTTTTTATTAAAATCCTCACAAACTTTTACGAAATGAGGTAGTGTTTTGTTTATACGGAGAGTTTATTCACTTGTATGTTTAAATTTACAATTTATATATATATATATATATATATATATATATATATATATATATATATATATACATATACATATACATATACATATACATATACATATACATATACATATACATATACATATACATATACATATACATATACATATACATATACATATACATATACATATACATATACATATACATATACATATACATATACATATACATATACATATACATATACATATACATATACATATACATATACATATACATATACATATACATATACATATACATATATATATATATATATATATATATATATATATATATATATATATATTTCTCTTACCGTCTCTTCCTTCTTGCCCGGCGCGGCCGGCTGCTCCGCGGGGGCTTCGCTGGCCGCCATCGGAGCACCCATTTGAGGCATTTGCGTTGCCGCACCCACTGTGAAATATTAATTTATTTATTTAATCAGCTTCACGGCAAGATGGACAAGGGGGAACTTGGGAACCTAATGTGTAACACTAGGTTCCCAATGACACGCCATTCAGTTATCCATTATTCGCCAAATTTGAGGAATAAAAAAAATAAATATTATATTTCCTCAAGTGGAGATCGAACCCCACAAAAAGGCATTGAAAGATTTTAAAAGATGCTCCACAATTGTTACATTATCTAATTAAGAAATGACCACACAACCAACCAACACACGCTTTGCCACTGTGTCCATGATGGGCATATCACCCATTTATGCTGAAAAAAAAAAACCCACATATATTAAGGCCTGTGGTACCACAGAATCACAAGTCTGCGATTGAAACGAGACATGGTTTGGGATTGGTAGTGGTTTCGATCACCACTCGAGAAAATTTTAAATATTTATTATTTCCATTTCTTCGCTCCGATAACAAGGCGAAGTGCGGCGTTGAGTTCCGCCACTCAACACGTCTTCAAACTACATTCACATTCCCTTCGCCTACCACAAAAATTACCCCAACTCAACCATCGAACCCGCACCCACCTGCATCTGGTACTGCCGCCGTCGCCGCCGCTATACCAGGCGGCTGCGCCACCATGGGGGGCGCCCACCATCCCCCCCACGCACCGCCCGCACCATTGGGCATGTTGCCCATGTTAGGCATATTGCCCATAGGCCCCGTCCCCATATTGGGCATATTCGGCATGTTAGCTGAATGAAAAAAAAATATATATATATTTTTTAATATTGTTAAGTATTTGAGGCACAAAACGTTCAATTGTAACCGCGATAGGCTATAGTTTCGACTCCCACTCCAGAAGATGAAATATTTATTTTGTACATTTGCACATTCCACAGCGTTTAGTTCCGCTCCACTCTGCTACTATTGAGTGGCCTGAAGAATTTAGTGAAAAGTGGGTAACAAAAGTGTTATATTAGATACATAGTGTCCTAACAGTCCTTCTACCTTTTGCGTGAACTGCTGTTGAGATACAGCGTGAAACTCAAACAAAAAAAATCAAATGGATTAAATAAATAAAATTCATTAATTTCATGTCCAATAACAAAAAAAAAAAACAAACATCCTGCTAAAAGCGGGATACAGCGTGAACAACATAAACAGGTTGTAACACTCAACTTCCCTCTGCCTACCCTGCAATGTGCGGGATACAGCGTGAAACTGAATGAGTGAATAACATTGCCACTTCTACGCTCTGGTAACAAGGCAAACCAAACAATGTGTCCTAATAACACTAGGGTTCCCAATTACCCGCTGCCTACCCACCCATGTGCGGGATAGAGCGTGAAAACAAAACCAACCTTTATTACCGTGCTGTGCGGTGGAGTCCACCTGTGGCGCCGAGTCTCCAGGCGGAGCATCATCCAGGTCCTGGTCCTGCTGACTGTCCGGCTTCTGTTGCATTTGCTGTGCGTTGTCTGTGGACAAAATGAAAAAATATATATAAAATAATAAAGGCCTGTGAGGCCTGTCGTGGCGCAGCGGCACAAACGTGTGACGTTGAGGAAATGAAATATTTACACATACATACATAGCTTCACGCTGTATCCTGCACGAGGCAGAGGGAACCCGGGAACCTAGTGTAAAGACATTCCGTTCCACTTTCGTTCCTCACCTTCCGCCGAAGTTGAGGCATTGCGTGTTGAGTGGCGGAACTCAACGCCGCGCTTTTGCCTTATTACCAGAGCGAAGAAATGAAATATTAAATATTTAAATTGAAAATATTAAATATTTCATTTCCTTGACTGGGGATCGAACCCAGAACCTGTCGTTTACAGTCACACGCTTGTGCCGCTGCGCCACGACAGGCCTCAATGAAATATGTATTTAACATTTTCAATTTAAATATTTAATGTTTCCTTCCATCGCTCTGGTAATAAGGTAAAGCGCGGCGTTGTGAGTTACGCCACTCGACACGCAATGCCTCAAATTCGACGGAAAGTGGGGAACCGAGTGTCTTAACACTAGGTTCCCGAGTTCCCTCTGCCTACCCTGCCTCGTGCGGGATACAGCGTGAAGATTGTAACACAAAAATGTCACATGTCACACAAAAACTACTAAAGCGATTTTGATGAAACGTTCCAGTAATATAACTGACATCAGAAGAAATATCCTACAATTTATGTACAAACATTTTGCAAATTATAACAATACCTTTAACCCAAGGCGGCGGCTGGTTCATGAATGGGGGCATGGCTCCGGGCGGAGGGCCCTGGGGTCCCACTCCTGGGGGCATCATGCCCATCATGCCGTTGGGCATCATACCCATTGGGGGCCCACCCATGGGGGGACCGCCCATGGGCCCGTTTATGGGCATAGGTTGGCCGTTTGATGCTGTTTAAAAAAAAATTATATACTTATAATATTTTAACATACTTAAATAAAAAAAACGAGTGACTGTAAATGCAAAAGGATGTGGGTTCGATCCCAATTCGAGAAAATTAAAAATATTTAAATATTCAAATTCTTCACTCCGGTGACAAGACAAAAGCGCGGCGTTGAGTTCCGTCACTCAAAACGCAACGCCTCAAAATCGGCAGTAGTGGGGAACGGAACGGAGTGTTTTAACACTTAGCTTCGCAGATTCCCTCTGCGTACCCTTCCCCTTTGAGGGGTACAGCTTGAACCTGCCCAAAACATCCATTTCAACACTATACATATATATTTATATATTTAATAAAAATCTGTATATTTAAAGAAGGCCTCAAAAATGCTTCAAAGCGCGGCGTTGAGTTCCGCCACTCAACACGCAATGACTCAAATTCGACGGAAAGTGGGCAACGGAACTGGAACGGAGTGTCTTAACACTAGGTTCCCGGGTTCCCTCTGCCTACCCTGCCTTGTGCGGGATACAGCGTGAAGCTGAGGAAAAAAAAATATCAGGTACACATACACAAGATTAACCTAACAAAAGGTTCCCCAAAAAAGCGGGATAAAGCGTGAAGAACCTAACACTCACCATTGTTGGCCATCGCTTCGATCTCGGCCTGCGTGATAACCTTGCACGTGGGCGACTCCTGGGGCCTGGTCCAGGTGGTCTCCCTGGTCCTTGCGTGGTAGTAGTACGACTTGCCTTCATCAGATTTCGTCTCCACCCAGAATTCTGGGGCCGGCTGTGGTACAAATACATAGAAAATATTAAAATTTTAAAAAGCGTATAAAATTTTTTGAACGAAACAGGATTTGAACCCGCGCCCCTGGAATACCGTTCCAGCGCTCTGACCAACTAAGCTATTCGTTCTCACCGAGCTCCGTCGAAATTCTTATACGCTTGTTACAACTTATTTGTTGCGGCGTATAAGAATTTCGACGGAGCTCGGTGAGAACGAATGGCTTAGTTGGTCAGAGCGCTGGAACGGTATACCAGAGGCGCGGGTTCAAATCCTGCTTCGTTCAAAAATTTTTATACGCTTTTTAAAATTTTAAAATTTAAGTTTAATATTTTCTGTCCTAAGTGTGGAATAACACTTTAAAACATAGTAAAAAACATAGAAAATAGTTTAACACCGAACCATAAAAGGCCTGGTTTCGGGTTCAATTCCCACTCAAGAAACTGAAATATTTAATATTTATCGCAAATTCCTCATTATAACGAATTATCATGCTCAATGGAACGAACGAAACGAAAACGAACTGAGTTTCCTTTTCAATATTAAGTTCTTAATTTGACTTTGCCTACTCAGTTATGTGCGGGATAAAGCGTGAAGCTGAGATTCATAAATATAAATAGCTATATTGTTATGAAAAATAATATATATTACAACTTCTTTACATTTTATATAATAAACTAAAAAAAAAACATAAAAAAAGCTTTCTTACCATGTTTGGCGGAGGCATGCCAGGTGGCCCAAAAGGTGGGGGCTGACCCATCATATTGGGCGGAGGACCCATTGGCCCACCGGGCGGCATCATACCAGGTGGGGGTCCAAACGGTGGGGGCCCACCCATCATACCCGGAGGCGGAGGACCCATTGGGCCCCAATTATTATCAAAGTTAGGTCCATTGTTGGGTCCAAAGCGTGGACCACCTCGACCTCTGAAGAAACCTCTGCCTCTCATTGGTGGACCACCAGGTCCATAGCCTCGACCGCGGAATCTCATTGGTGGTGGGGGCCCGTTCATCCAGCCTGGTGGTGGCCCACGGCCTCTACCCCTAGATATTAAAAAAATGATATAATTTAATAAAATGAATTAAACAGCAATTGGAAAATAAAATTTCAATTAAAACAGGCGAGGTGTCTATAACATATGTCACAATTAAAATAGGCGAAGTGTCTATGACATATGTCACATTTAAAATAGGCGGTGTGTCTATGACATATGTCACAATTAAAATAGGCAAAGTGTCTATGACATATGTCACAATTAAAATAGGCGAAGTGTCTATGACATATGTCACAGTTAAAATAGGCGAGGTGTCTATGACGTATGTCACAATTAAAATAGGCGAGGTGTCTATGACGTATGTCACAATTAAAATAGGCGAGTGTCTATGACATATGTCACAACATAAGGAACTGTACTAATATTATTTAGAATAGGCATAAAAGAAACAAGAAATGTAAACACGACAAATCTCAGGGTCAACTCCACCATTCAACATGAAATGCCTAGAATTGAGAAGAAACATGTGACGAGTGTCTTAACAAGTGGTTTCCAAGTTGGCTTTGCCTATTCCAATGTGGGCAAGATTTTTTTTTGCCTGTTTGCTGTATAAAGTAAAAAAAAAACTACATTAATAAAATTATATCCGTTATTAAGGGCTTAATTATATATATATTTTATATCATAAACATGCTGTATTGAGACTGTTGCCTACAATTCATTAGTTATAGCTACTAGCCTCATGGTGCAATATACAGAATTGAAAAAAAAAAACATGCCTTAGACAAAGTAAACAAAGGGAACCTAACTGTGGATTCAATATCAAATTATGTACCAAAGAAGTGACAATAACAAGAAATTTAACTCCACATTGACACCATCCATGATAGAATCCGATTGAGATTACACACTCACAAGAATAGCATTTCAGATCTGACGTTGTATAGCATTGCACCATGTTACAGTTACAATATTTATGAAACTCTCAAGAAAAAAAAACTGCCTCACGCTGTATCCCGCACACGGCAGGGTAGGCAGAGGGAACTTGGGAACCTAGTGGTTGAGACACTCCATTCCACTTCCGTTCCCCACTTTAACTTACTTATACTTACTATAATAATTATCATTTCTTTTTTTATCTTCACACTGTAATCTGCATTTAAAGGGCAGGAAGGATTCTGAGTACCAAGTGTGAAGACCCTCGGTTCACATTGATACATTTTTGTTCTTAATTTTCCACCGAAATCTGGAGGTTAGTCCAGTTCTCATGAAAATTATATTAAAAGTAATTGATAAATTCTATCTCCAAAATAATAGAACTGACTGACTGACTGAGACGCGTTTAGCAAAATGACTAAAGAGAACATTAATTTAATAATTCCATTGAAAGCTCCAGATGATGTGAAAAGAGGAAAAAATCATGAAGACATGAAAGATATTTTCAAGCCGCTTTCTATGTTCTTACATAGAAAGCGGCTTGGAAAAGTTCTCCGTATTAACAAAGTGTAAAAAAGCCCAAAAGACATGTCATATTGTCTTGAAGTATCAACACCGGTAAAAAGGTCGGTTGCGCCGAATCTGGCAAGTATACAGTCATACAATAAAATTGCATTAAACTAAACTTGTTTAGATCTTAATATGCCTCCCATCAAAACAAAGACGGATGACTGAGCCCAAGTAAAAGAGGACAGAGCAGAGACTTTTGCGATACAATTCTATAATTCCAATTAAACTTCTAAAAAAAAGCTATTGTTAATCACCATGCTCATTATCACTATTTATTTTATTTATTTTTTATTTATTTATTAAGGAAGACATACAGTTTTAAAAGTACTTTAAATAAAATCCAAATTTACATTCAATTAACCAATGAAGTCTTCACATAAAATAGTACAAAAAAAAGATAGCTAGATGTACAGTTAATCAAAAATAAATCAAAATAAAACAGAAGAAAATGATTCCTTCCTTCCTTCCATGACAAGTGATTTGAACTTATTTAAATTTATAGTAAACATGTCAATATCGCCAAACGCATTATCATGAGAGCTGCAAGCACGATAAATAAAAACATTTCCACCATATTTAGTTCTTGTAATAGGTACATAGAACTGTGATTTATTACGGGCTTGTAGACGAGGACACTAATATTACTTAAAAGGAAAGGGGTATCAATATAATTATTAACTATTTTAAAAAGCAAAAGTTCATCCCTAGCCAAACAATGGTTCTTTAAAGAAGTCGGAATAGGTTGTTATCGAGATGGTATTGGTTGGCTTTAATACTAATATGTTTATAGAACCTCTTTTGAATATTTTCAATTTTATCAATGTACACATTAAACAATGGATTCCACACAGTCGAAGCATACTCGAGAACAGAACGAATCTTTAGTCGATATCTTTAGTCTTCTACTTTTCTTATAACTGGAAGGAGTCCCAAATCATTGTGATTCACAAACCAATCTGCTTGTCGACAATTATGTTAAAAAATTGTGAACAAAATAATATTTGTACAGCTTATATAGAGGAACTCAAAATGATATCAGATCACCAGTACAAATTCATTCATTTAGGAGATTTCGTTCAATTCAAATATGTATACACTATAGAGCAAAAGAATATAAGTACTACTTTTTGCCTTTATTCTTGGACATGCAACAGGCATTTGATATATAATGATATGATATACTCTACAAAATTAAAACCACACTATATTTCAAGTACAAGAAGAAACATTTCTAACATGATATTTCAAGTACAAGAAGGTAATGCTTGCTCTAATAGCTTCTGTAGAATGTTTAATTGATGGACACCAGCGGGTGTCCCACAAGGATCTACACTGGGTTCTGTATACCATATACATTGCAGATCTCACCGCAGTTTACAATGTCATCACAGCTACTTTTGCTGATCATACGGCAATCTTAACTAGCCAATCACAACCTGAAGTTGCTTTCAGTATTTTACAAAAACATGTTATTCTTAAAATGTTGAGAACTGGCTTAAAAAGGGGACGATGATCATACAAATCAACCAGCCGTAAAAATGCTTGAGCCAGTTCAGATAAAAGTATTTTTTCTAATTTATAAATGGTAACCCACCCTTAGGAAACAAAAATACTTATTTAGAATTAAACGGATCACAAGAGACGCAGTACAAATTCTGCTATATTATTTTTTTTTTGTTTTCTAAATGATTTTTACTCTAAAACTGGACAAAGATTTGTTTCATGTTACTCAACTCTACTCAGCTTCACGCTGTATCCCGCACGAGGCAGGGTAGGCAGAAGGAACCCGGGAATCTAGTGTAAAGACACTCCGTTCCACTTCCGTTCCCCACTTTCCGCCGAATTTGAGGCATTGCGTGTTGAGTGGCAGAACTCAACACCGCGCTTCGCCTTATTACCAGATCGAAGAAATGAAACATTAAATATTTAAATTGAAAATATTAAATATTTTCATTTCCTTGACTGGGGATCGAACCCAGAATCTGTCGGTTACAGTCACACTCTCGTGCCACTGCGCCACGACAGGCCTCACAGGCCTCTTGTTTCATGTTAATATAAAAGATCTTGTTATTAGACAAGGCTCTTAACAAGTCATGATATCATATTAAATATTGATCATAATTTAGTTACACTAATTTATACATATAATAAATCTGTGACTGATCGCTGTCTGTACATGGAAGATATATTAAATAACATCTTATAGGGGACGTTTATTTATGTAGTACGACGAAATTTTCACTTTTATATTTCGGCAGCCTTTCCACATTATTCAATGTTTGTTTTATTAAAATTGGTAATTGAAAAATAATAGAGTTATGTTCATTTAAAATATCAAGTTTGACAAAGTTGCTACAACATTTTTATTAATATAGCTGAAATTTTAGTTTAAAAAATATTTAATATTAATATAAAATCTTATCTTATAAAATAATCATCGCACAGCTCAAAAACATTAATAAATGCCAATTATTCAGATAAAAAAAATTCCAAAAAAAACATAATAATAAATAATATACAGAAAATATTAACTTTATTTAAATATATATATATATATATATATTTATAGCTTCACTCTATTATTTCCACACAGAGCTGGGTGGACGTGGAGAACTTAGTGTTAAGATACTCTATTCCATTCCCAATTTTCCGTAACATTAAAGGCATGGGACCCAATCGGGTAGCTGGGCTAATTCCTCAAGTGGGGATTGAACCCATAACCTATCGGGCTTACAGGCTTGTGCCCCTACACCACGACAGGCCTTATATATGTTCAAAATATGTATAAAATATCAAATAATGTTATTTTTTGTTTCTCTATCATGTGCTAAGTACAGTAGGCAGAGCGAGAAATCAATATGTAAACAGTTTTTTTTATTATTTTCCTCAATAAAATATACTGCATTTTGGTTGGCAAATATAAGAGATATGTTATTCTGCCAAAGCAGGAAAATGGTTTTGTCCGCTAAGCAGAAATCGTACCCACAACCATATGAAGACTCACATCAAAATAAGCTCAAAGTATTATATATAGAAAAAATGTACATTTTACTTTAAATTTAGTTAAATTTAGTAAAATATCAACTATTTAAAAAAAAAACATGACATACAAAATGATACATAAATTATTAAAGAACAACAACATTACTATAGTATCATGATTAAACACAAGTATATATAAATTAGTTACTGAGTATACATAATGCTGATTCATACAGTATTTTGGATATGGTAGGGAAGGTCGAGGGAACCTAGTGTAGACATGTATCCCCCCCATTTCATCCAATTTCCAAAACATTGGTGGACTAACAGCGGAATCGGTGAAAGCTGTAGTTCTATACAATATATATACACCAAATTTTTCCAATTTAAATTTTAATTATGTAAAAAGACATATTTGCATGCTATTATAAGAAATTTTAATGGCTCCAAAGCATAAATTTGCATTTTATTTTAACAAATATAAAAATTATATGGTTACTGTTCTTTGATTATGGCATTCCGAGCGTGCCAGTTGAGGATATATCACTTCGCCAACGTCATGTTGTATGGAGAAGACACAAAGAAGGTTGTATGGTAAAGACCAGATAATATTACACATTAAAATAATTCATGTTAAAAAAAAAAGAAGATCTAGTTAAATACTGGCTTCACCTAAAATACAAAAATATGTATTGTACTTTGAACTTTTGCCATGTCGTTGATTGATCAATAGTTAACATTTAAAAATTATACATAAATATAAAAGCATTGGGCACTGCGTTGCCATGGTGTACATCAAATACAATATTCAAGAATCAATATATTATTTATAATTATATGAATTGCATAATTCTATATTAAATTATTTCTATTTATAATATTAATATTTAACAATCTATTTATATAAATTACTAACTAAATAAGTAAATATGTAGTTAATATGAAAAATTAGTTATAAATAGTTATACTAAGAGAGAATTAATAGAGAAAATTCACTGTAAGACAAATAAGGTTTTTTTTCAATAAATAAAAAGCGTAGACTTCACCTGAAGTTGCCCCGACCACCGCGACCACCTCGAAAGCCGTTGCCACCATCGTCGTCGTCGAAAACATCGTCATAATTGGAAACATCGGCGAAATCCTTGCTTGTATCACTTGTACTATCATTATTGTCATTCGCGCGGTTTATTATATCATTTATATTAGAGTCCTGTGTATCCATATATTCGTCTTCCATTTTTAACACTATATTTATTTTATTTTAATCACAAAAATTGTTTATTTCCGCATAACTAGATAATGTTTTTGCGAACACTAAGACCACATTTTACAATGGCGGAAACAATATATACATAAAATGGCCGACGGTGGCTTCGATAGGGATTGCCGTTTTAAATGCAGATTATAAACTATCGGTTTTTAGTTCTTTATGTTAGAAACTGTTTTTATATTTTATAATCGCATATTAATAAATTCAAATCGTAATTGTTCTGATCAATATACAAAAAATAATCTAGATTAATCAAAAAAATATAAAATTAGTTTTTTTATGAGCTCGTCTAATGTTTTTTTTTATAGAAAATAGCAACTTTATTTATACAAAATTTACAATGACTTTTCATGTTGTTGATAAACAACATGAAAAGTCATGAAGAAAATTGAATTATTTAAATAGAAAAGAATAAAATAGTCGATTTACCAACAGAAGCCTTTGGATATTGTTATATATAATTTTTATGGTTTATTTATTCACCCCGCAAAATACCCTTACCTTAGAGTGTCCTTATTACTCAGTGGTACAGTAGCGCTGGTTGGGCGAGTCTGGACGATCCAGATACCAGATAGATGAGCGTTAATGCTAATGAATAACGATTCCTCTAGGAACTTGATGAAAACGATGATGATGGCATCGGTATATATATATATACCGATTACATCATCTGAGGTTGATCAGATAATGTAGTCGGTGATGGTGATGATAAACCCTGAGCAATCGTACTCGCTCTCCCAGAGCGAGGAGAAAGGCTAACGACAGATGACTAATACACACTTTTGACATCCTATTTGTAAGAAATATGTTGGACATTTTGAAAAAAAATTATACGTTTTTATAAACATGTCCATTTTTTTTCTTAAATGTGGAGTAACATTTTTGACAATAATAAAAAATATATTTAATGATTGTTTGTATTTATTATTGTTATGTGAAGGCAATGTAGTTAATTTTGTTCATTACGTTAATTTTCTTGTTTTTTTCTTGTTATTATTTATATTGTGATATTTATTACTTGATTCTGTATGATATGTTTTTTTTTAATAATTTTAGTATTTGAGTAACAGCGCATGATAATAAACTTTAAAAATATATTTTTTTTAGTGATATAACGAACTATATAGGTATATATAAAATATGCTAAGGCGACAATGGATTTTGTTTTAGAAATGTTTTAAATATATATATATATATATATATATATATATATATATATATATATATATATATATATATATATATATATATATATATATATATATATATATATATATATATATATATATATATATATATATATATATATATATATATATATATATATATATATATATATATATATATATATATCTATTCACATACGATTTTATTCAGTGAGTAGCGACCCGCCCGCACCTTCACCCGCTTGAATTACACTATATTATTTAATAATCTCAATTACTATTGGTTGTTCTAATAACATTATCACTTTTAAGACAATATCTATACATTAGAAACTACACTTTCAGCCTAATGAATAAAACAGAAATGTTCCGATTTTGTCCAATAAAATACTTTTTTATTTACCAATTGAAATGAAACAAACACGAAATGTTAAATAAAGGTTGCTAAAATATAATAGTAAAAACTACTTTTATAGCTAATTATCCTTTTCTGAGATTAACGCGCACAAACATACAGACAATCACAAATTTTAAAAATTACTATTTTTTCCCCTATTACTTTAATAAACGTCCCCTATAAGATGTTATTTAATATATCTTCCATGAACAGACAGCGATCAGTTACAGATTATAAATATAGATTATAATGTTAAAGTTGAAATAAAATAATTTAACCACATAACCTTCAGTGATATAGCCAACCAAATAAATTATACGCGATGAAGCAAGTAAATTTATCTTTCAATATTAATTACACATTCTTTTATTCACGAATCATCAAGTTGAATAATTAGTGGACAACAAAGCTTATAACGTTTTGCAATATATTTTCTTTCATCCAGTCTAGGAAATGAAATATTAAATATTTTCTATTTAAAATATTTAATGTTTCATTTATTCTCTCTGGTAATAAGGCAAAAAAAGCGCGGCGTTGAGTTCCGCCACTCAAATTCGGTGTAAAGTGGGGAACGGAAGTGAACGGAGTGTCTTTAGCCCTAGGTTCCCGGGTTTTCTCTGCCTACCCTGTCTCGTGCGGGATACAGCATGAAGCTGAGAGAGAGAGAGAGAGAGAGAACATGTAAAGATATTTTAATTTGAGAGTGAACCATTTACAATTATCTTGTGTTAGACATGAAAACTTGTGAATATTAAATTTATTGTCTAAAATGTCTTAAAAAATACATTTAAGACATTTCATTCTTTTCAAGACATCAATGTTAGCGGTTTAAATAAACTGCTAACAAATAAAAATTTAGTTCATGGAATAAGAAATTGAGAAGAATATTATTTTATGTGATAATGCTCGGTAACTTTGTTGTAGATTTAAAATTTTAAATATTAGGTCTCAATTTCATTTTTTATGCGGCTTATGACAGGGTAGACCAGAGGAGATGAATTATTTATGTTTATATTTTGGCCGTGTGATTCCGGCTTAGAATAGGATCACCCTGGTACTGATGGTGTCGTAAGACGCGACTAAACAACGTGTGGGAGAGTCACACTGTCAGCAATGATAACACATGGGCAGACTCGGCCGGACTATTACCACGGCGTTAAGTAAGGTATGGGTAATGCCGTGCCCCGGTGCGCATCCACCTTAAAGGCAACGCTCCTGTAGCTCCCCTGGTGCTACACGAGGCCGTGGGCGACGGTGATCACTTACCATCAGGTGACCATCGTTTGCCGTCTGTTCCATAATATATATATTTCCATTTCTATGCTCTGGTAACAAGGCAAAGCCCGGCGTTGAGTTGAGATCCACTTAGCACGTAATGCCTCTAATTCAGTGGATCGTGGGGAACGGACCGAAATGTCTAAACTTGAGAATTTAAAGTTTCCTCTTTCTACCCTGCCAAGTGCGGAATACAGCGAGAAGCTAAAAAAATTAAGAAGCTAAGAAAAAAATATATTATTAAAAATAAAAAAAAAGTCGGTATATTCTTTATTAATATGGCTGATTAATTCTTGCAATGAATTATGTATAAACATTAAAACCTATTTTCCCTCAAAAATTTTCCAATCAGTTTTATTTTTTTTCCTCGTCTTAAGCTTTTCCACAGAAAAGCCTTTTATGCTCGTATTTAAATTCTTCCTAGATTTCACTTTGACATTATTTCCTTTATTTTTGGAAATATGTTTTGTAGTATAGTAACAAATTCCACTTAAATTTGGTGGTAACATAGTTCTTGGATTCAACTTTGGTTTAGTAAACGGATTTGTTTTAGATAGAGTTGGTTTTGAATCATATGGTAACGGTGGTGGTGAGTATGGCACTTTGGAGTACGGATTTTTAGCTGGTTGACCCCCACTCGGATTTGGAATTAACGGAGCTGTTTGATTTAATGTAGATACTTTTGGCTCATCCGGAGGAGGCCAGGTAATAGAACTCTTCGTACTTGGATCCTGGATTTGCGTTTGAGAATATCGTTTCTTTGTCTGATCAAGCGTTTGCGGATTAGGAACATTGTAAGGAGCAAAGTAAGCATTATCTGGATTGTAGTATCCGTATTGATTTTGATAAGGATAATTATTATTGTTATAATAATATTGCATGTACGGATTACCCATGTAATTATATGTGTAAAACATGGGCCATTGTTCATTTGGGTTATAGTTAGTGGGAGGCTCTTGATTCCGTCCACTCAAGGTGACCCCACAGCAACAAAGAGGTCCACACGGTCCACATGGACAAGGTGGTGACGGTCCACACGGGCCACCTGGCTTAATTGGTCCCGTGCATGGACCACATGCGCCTGTTGATACATGATATGGCCCACAAAACCATGTACCATAAGGATAGTAATAGTATCCTGTCATATATTGAATACATTTGGGAGGAGTATTGCAGGGTGGGGGAAGACAGCTACATGGCGCCGGACAAGGACACTTTGCTGTTAAAGCAACAATCGATGTAGACAATGATCTTTTCAAAGTATTTGGTAATATTAAGTTATTTAATATTTTGCCCTTAAGAATATTTTGTTTGTTCATCTGATAGTGTAAAGATGATGACGTTTTCTTTATTGTTGATGGTAACTTTTCGCTCAAGCATATTGTGTATCTAGTAAAGTTAGGACATGAAATGTTCCTATGAAATCTATTATCAAATTTGATTATCTTTTCATTCTGTGTGTTTTTGCGCTTCGATGAAAATAGTGATTTTATTCTTTGCGTTCTCTTACAATTATTTCTCTTCAATACATTGCGAACTGAAACATGAATTTCGTTTTAAATAATAATAGGAGAAAACTGGTTGTGAGTTCACATTTGTGGACAAACATTAAAATTAGTTTTAATTTGTCGCTTTGACAAAACTATTTATTAAAATTTATGTCTCTAACATTAACAGCGCGCGAAGAACAAAATGTTTCAATTTTAGGTTTATGTCTACGTTTATTAACTTTATGAGTGTATGTATGAAATTAAACTAAGTTACAGCTTAAGTGACATTTATTTATTTATTTATAATTTTAGCATAATAGTGGTTTCAGTGAAATTTACCAAAATCTACAAATAAAATTCAAATGGTTTAAACTCTACATTACAAGGTAGATTAGGATTTATCTTTTCATTTTTTTCCTGTCTAGAACATTTAGTGGCCTGGCCTGAAAAAGCCCTTATGTATTTTCCTGTACGAATTTCTTTATCTTTTAAAGACTGGTGAAGGTTTCTTTTGGAGAATACACTGTCCACTTTGTATTCGTTATTGATTTTCATCGACTCTTTATTGTAAAGCTTTGCCTGTGTATGAAAACTCCGCTTAAACTTATTATACAAAATTGGGTATTTTCTCTGCAATTTCTTATCTAAATTGCATTGAGGCGATAGTTTTTGACTAGGATCTATCATTGATGTAAATATTGATGGCAACTCTTTTATTGGCTCTTCTTCTTTTTTGATCTCACTCTTTTTCGTATCGAAAAATTTGGGATATCCGGTCTGAGGTTTTCGTAATTCTATTAAAGTTTGACAAGGAGATTCGGCGGTTAAGCTGCTTTTCACTTTTCGTTTTTCGTCCTCATTTTCTTCACCTGGTATAGTACAGACGCATGCTGCACAACATTTGGGACAAGGACATGGACATTTTCCATCTGCTAATGCACAAGCTCCAGCAACATGGTAAGGTCCACAGAACCAGTTGCCATATGGATAGTAGTAGTATCCAGTCATATATTGGAGGCAGCGAGGTGGAGTGTTACAAGGTGGAGGCAAACACGTACAACTCTTACATGGGCTGCAACAAGGCTTACATGGACAACATACTGGACAGGGTTTTGAATATTCTCGTTTGGATATAAGATTGTAAGCTGCATATGTTGGTTTTTTTGTGCTATAACTTCTATTTAGCACAGTATTATATGTGTCTATATGAGAACATGATCTTCTCGAAAATAAAGCGCTGAAGTTATTGCGAGAATGGAGTGGTAAACATTTCGATTTTCTTGTTTTAAATGCATTTGATGAAAGCCTTTGTCTTCTGTGTCCATGTCGCACTGCCGCAGAGACTGCAAAGATGAATATGCTGTATGGATCGTCTTAAGAGTTCTTTAAATAATACTCAAATACATTTTCAGAATTCCAATAAACATTAATATTTATAGTGGTTGCCTAATGTAGTGTACATAGAAAGAAAAAGGTTAAAATAAAAGTAAAATTGTATTGATTCATTTAATATAAAATTTGTAACTTGAACATTTCAAAAATATTATGGTGTCATTTTGATAGAAGTAGAGATGCGTGGTGCTTTACAGTCTTTTGCATTCATTTTCATCGGTCCTTGAGTGACACTATCTGGGGGCATACCAGTGGTAGCACTTGCGGCGGCGACCATAGGTTTGGCTCCACAAAAGGGGCAAGCAGCAAATTCACATTTTTTTGGCGGTGGGCATTTACCAGGACATGGACATGGACATGGACAGCATGGGCCGCAGGGTCCACAAGGTCCACACGGGCCGCAAGGACCGCAAGGGCCACAAGGGCCACAAGGACCCGGACAACGGCATGGTCCACAAGGTCCACATGGGCCACAAGGACCACAAGGGCCACATGGACCACAAGGCCCACAAGGTCCGCATGGGCCGCAAGGCCCGCATGGGCAAGGGCAGCGACAGGGTCCGCAAGGTCCACAGGGTCCACAAGGTCCACATGGGCCACATGGGCCACATGGGCATGGGCATCCACAACCTGGTTCACTTTTCTTTTCGGCGTAGCTTCGAAGTTGTTTGAAATCACCACAGCAAAGGGTAATTTTGGCATCGTGGTTAGCGAACGCCCCGCAAACTGCAAAGAACATCCATATATAATACTCGGAGTGGACGAGCTGGTGAATGTTATTCGAAGAACGAGAGTCGAGCCGAGTATTATAGATGGAAGTTCTTCACCGTCAGACACCGTTCCCGTTCTCCGAAATAACAATAGTACCAGCGGTAAATCGGGCATATGCTCGTAATGAAAAAATCTAATTTAATATTATGTCATCTATGACAACAATTAATATATAAAACAAGAATTCCACGAAAATCGATAAATCATTTTTCTTACGGTTTTCATAACTAGTGACAGACTTAGCTGTATAAATTAATATCTTTATATTCAAAAATAAAAAAAAATAGACTAAATTTCAAAATGGACATATTAAAACTAAAAACATAAATAATTATACTAAAGAAGAAGATAACAAATAAATAAATGAAATCCAACTCACAGAAAGGCGCTGTCTTTGTTTTGTAAACGGCCGTGGATAGTTTCCTTCCTTTAATGCATTTTAATAAAAAAACATTTTTCGGTGTGATCGTTTTCCGTAGGACCAATGCCATTTTTCTGTTCAGTTTTTTTTTTGTTGCGATTTATTTTGTAGTAAACTTAGTTTCTATTTTAGTTTTGTTAATTTTACTTGGAAATTTTGGCCATGGCAGGGGGTCTTGTGTGAACAAAAGCTGTTGTGAATGTAATTGAGTTTGAATTTTTTGTGTTCTCATTTAATTTCTTCTTTTTCGTGATAGAATTGTTGATTTCGTATAAAACCTTTTTGTAATGTCGGCTCCACACTCTTGAACTAATAATTAATATATATTGTAGTACGGTATCGGTAATTAATTTAATTTAATTACTAATGTTTGAGGCCTGTCGTGGCGCAGCGGCACAAGAGTATGACTGTAATCGACAGGTTCTGGGTTTGACTCGAGGAAATGAAATACTTAATATTTTCAGTTTAAATATTTAATGTTTCATTAAAGAAGGCAAACGAGCGTACGGGTCACCTGATGGTAAGTGATCACCGTCGCCCACTGCCCCGTGTAACTCCAGAGGAGCTACAGGAGCGTTGCCGTCTTTTAAAGTGGATGGGCACCGGGGCCCGGCATTACCTAATGCGAAACGCAGTGACCAAAGCCACTACTTAACGCCGGTCTTAAATGCCGGGGGTGGTAACAATCCGGTCGAATCTGCCCATGCGTGTTGCCATTACTGACAACGTGACTACCTAGTTCCCACTATCTAATTTTCTAACCGCATAGTACGTCACAAGCGGAAGCACCATCCTCAAAATCTGTATACGTGGTACTACAAATGTATGGTTTCCACGCGCTACACATCTATGGCCTACCTGCGGCAGCGTTTCCAGGTCAATTCGACATGGGCACCTTCAAAAACCCTGTCAATCTCCACCTTAAAGGACAACACGTATGTAGCTCCTCTGTTGTTACACGACATAGTGAACAACGGTGATCACTCAACATCAGATAAACTTATTATTATATATTATATATTAACGTATGCTTGATTGTCTTGTCTTTTGAATAAAAGAAGTAGAAAGCTACCATCGGCGAGGAATATATTTTTTTCTGAGAAGAACCACAGCTATAATATGCCATTCCATTTTCGTAACCAACTTTTCGCCGAAGCTTGCGCGTTGAGTGGCGGAACACAACGCCGCGCTTTGCTTTGTTACCAAATCGAAGAAATGAAAACATGGTATATATATATATATATATATATATATATATATATATATATATATATATATATATATATATATATATATATATATATATATATATATATATATATATATATATATATATATATATATATATATATATATATATATATATATATATATATATATATATATATATATATATATATATATATATATATATATATATATATATATATATATATATATATATATATATATATATATATATATATATAAATATATATATATATATATATATATATATATATATATATATATATATGCAGGATATATATATATATATATATATATATATATATATATGCAGGATACAGCGCGTAGCTAAAAAAATATATTTTGTTTGATTGTGTTTACAATTTCTTTTTCATATAAGGCCTACTGAGAGACCTTATGCTTTTTACGCAACCTTTCTCCAGTATCTATACTGTCTTCTCTAAAGCCAATATAGATCTCTTCATGATAATATTTATTATTATAAAAAAATAAAACAATCTCTATTTCCTATACAAATATATTTTAAAACAATATTTAAACATTCTTATAAGTAAATATATGCTAAAATATGTAATTATTACAAGTTCAAAAATGATTTTTACATTAAAGAAATTTGAATCTGCTACCACTGTAAGAGATTCACAAAATAAAATTAAAATTAAATTAATTCTAATACCACCTCTTAGACTACAAAAAGACCAGAGAGCTGCCCTTTTTTCTTTCTAAAAATTCTCGCTGTCTTCACTAAAAGCAGTTGGTGTTGGTGAACTGACATCGGAAAAACCGGGCGGTAAGGTGACGTCAGCTGTACCGGGCGACGGGCTGACATTGGAAAAACCGGGTGGTGATGTGACATCGGAAGTAACAGGTGGTGGGCTAACATTTCCAATACCGGGTGGTGAAGTGACGTTGGAAATACCAGTCGGTGGAGTGACGTTAGAAACACCCGGAATACCACCATCGTCGCCATAATGACCACCACCAGTCGTTCCATGGGACCCCATCAGAGCCTGTACATGTAGATAAAATTGAAATATTGGTTTTCTCTATAAAGTAAAGGACTGGAAGAAAGATAGCACGAGAAAGTCTGATATTTTCACATAAAATCACAATATTTTAGTAAGATCTTTGATTTTCACAATGATTATAGATTACACAAACAAATTTACCCGAATTCGTCGTATTGAGTTATTAACATTTTTGGAATAAACCCAACCACTACATCAGGTTTAAACAGCCCCACATTCTCGATACAGAGAACAGATGAGAATACAATGATACGCGAGGCTATTGAAATACAAAAACACCTTAATTTCAATAGTGAAGATGGTCGGAAGCTTCCAACCACCTGGGACACTTTTTTCTTTCTTATCTTCACGCTGTATCCCGCACGAGGCAGGGTAGGCAGAGGGAACCCGGGAACCTAGTGTTAAGACACTCCGTTCCGTTCCTCACTTTCCGCCGAATTTGAGGCATTGCGTGTTGAGTTGCGGAACTCAACGCCGCGCTCTGCCTTATTACCAGAGTTAAGAAATGAAATATTAAAAATTTAAATTGAAAATATTAAATATTTCATTTCCTCGAGTGGGGATCGAACCCAGAACCTGACGGTTACAGTCACACACTTGTGCCGCTGTGCCACGACAGCCCTCTTGACCACTTGGGACACACTAATAAAAAAAAAAGATTTGTACCCACAAAGACAAGACAGCTCATTCTGCATGAATCCAGGGCAGTACGCGAGGCAATTAAGAAATCATTGGCGGTAGTTTCATATAATATTTATGTCAACTGACAGACGGATGCTACCTCAGTCTACCCGTGACCACGGAATACTGTAAAGTGTTCGAAACGTCGGGTTTCCCAAAAATGTTTATAACTGAATATTAAACAAATATAAATAAATTACATATTTCAATATTACTAATATATTATATTAAAATTATGTGATGACGTGATCAAAGCTAGGAAACCCTTTCCCTTGGAAAATATTTCATTTAATATAGTTAATACCGATATTTTGTATTCAGTTACAAGATTTTTTAGGCAGAGGTAACTTAGTGCCAAGCCAAATACCGTCCACGATCAAAGATCGGAAAGACGACTCATCGGACGTACTGTATGACTGACATACCTGACAACAAGAACACAGGATAAAAGTAAGGCAGGCGACACACGATGCGGTACACGCCAAAGTACCGGCCGCCTGTGCTGGTGATGGGTCTGAAAATTTATATATTTATACCTATCCACGAGCAGCTTAAATAACCGCCTTGCTTATTTGCCCTCTGTCAATAATAGTATTAAATCTCTTAGTACGTATTTATTACAAACAATGAATTAATTGTTTCTAAAACTTTTCATTTTTACCTTTTTTAAGCACATTAAAGTAACATTAAAACAATTTTTAGACAGAAAAAAATCAGCTATATATTATATAACAACTACAATTTAATATTTTAATAAATCTTTAATATATTTACTTCTTGGAGCATCGGATGGAGGATAGCCTTGGCCTGGACCATAACCCTGGCCTGGACCATAACCCTGGCCTGGACCATAGCCCTGGCCTGGGCCATAGCCCTGGCCTTGTGGATATTGACCAGGATAGGCCTGATTTGGGGGATAATATTGACCCTGCTGGTATCCTTGACCTGGCGAATACTGTCCAGGGTATCCCTGACCGGGATATCCCTGTTGGTAATTGCCCTGAAATTTCAACAGGTGAAGCAGTAAATAAACCAAAATATTGGAAGGTTAAGAGTTATTGCTCCCAAAATACCCTTATTTTTTTCAGCTTCACGATGAATCCTTGGCAGCGCATGGCAGGATACAACGTGAAATGTAGAGAACTTGGGAACCTAGTGTTAAGACACACTTTTCCGGTCCCCACTTTCCGCCGCATTTGAAGCATTTCGTGTTAAGTGGCGGAACTCAATGCCACGTTGTTATCAGAGCGAAGAAAATGAAAACATTAAATAGTTGTTAATTGGAAAAACAACATATTACGTTTCCTCCGAGTGGGGATCGAACCCATAACCTGTATTTTTTACAATCACATGCTTGTGACCCTGCGACGGGCCTTTTATGATTTATTTATATGTAAAACATCAGGATTTGTAATGGAACCGTCACTGCACCAAAGGAGCCAATAAACATATAACAACAAACTGATCAAAAAGGAAGAAAAAAGTAAGCATTCTCATTCATTGCAGACTCACTGGATTCATTTGTCCTTGATTTTGGGAGTAAGGCGGTGGCGACACATTAGCGGACGGCACACCAGCGTCAGGATATGGATTTGGGGATAACCCTGCCCAGGACCTGGGCCTCCTTGATATCCAGGATTAGGATTTTGCCCAAAAGGACCACCTTGGTTTTGTCCAAATTGTCCTTGATATTGGTTCGGCTGCGAAATGGTATTGGATTCAGGCATTATTTTAGTAAAAACGTATTTTATTTTAGTTAGTTCAGTTATATACAAGTTTTTAAAACATTCCGTTCAACATCCGTGTCATTATCTATTGAAATTCGGAACTCAACGCCGCCTAATATCTTATCAGAGAGAGGAAACGGAAATAATTACGTACACCCACTGTCATAACACATATCTGTTCCGCACATTCCGCTGAATTTAAAGCATTGCGTGTGGAGTGTTGGAACTCTTCGCCGTTTTACCTTGTTACCAGAGCGATTGTATATTATATTTATATATAAACTTACAGGATGACTCATATTATTAAAATCTTAATCTAAAAAAGCATATCTATTGCATATCTATTATAATTAAACGTAACATATGCGAATACATCATTCTTTGAGACATTTGACATTAAAAAAGTCAAAACTGACTTGCACATAGACAATAAAGATGGATAGTAGCAAGAAAAGAAGCAGAAGGCAGAAGATTTAAAATTCTGATACTAAAGAGTTGTAGAGATCATTTTTATTATCGTTTGTGTTTTTAAATTTGTAATCTAATTTAAATTCTAAGCGTTATGTTATAATGTGACGTGGAGCCTGTCGTGGCGCAGCGGCACAAGCGTGTGACTGTAAACGACAGGTTGTGAGTTCGATACACACGAGAGGAAATGAAATATTTAATGTTTTCGGAATATATATTTACTGTTTTGCATTTCATTGCGTTTATAACAAAGAAAGGCGCGACGTTGAGTTCCGCGACTCAACACGCAATGCCTGCCAATGTTCTTGATCGACTAACGTACAGACAACACAGACAGGTTACTGATCTTATATTTGTTGAATTTTAAGGTACGGAGCCCTAAAAATAAAAAAAAGATCTATAGCCCGTTGTAACAAAAGTCGGACAAAGTTTCGATAGTTGTCGGTTCGATCCCGATTTAGGGGTATAATATAATAAAAACGTGATCTTCAGAAGTGAAAATCACGGATTATTCTAACACTTGACTATGTCTGTCTACTCCGGTTAATGAGTAAAATGCCATAAATAAAATAAAGAAACAATAGTATTTTTGAAATCACCCTGTAAATAATAAGTAGGCAGAGGAAATTTGGGAACCTAGTGTTAAGACACTCCGTCTTAAGGAGGAGCACTTTCGTTCTCCACTTTTTGCTGAATTAACGTGGTATTACCAGTACGTGATGATTGGCGGAATTCATTACCGCATCAAGTCTTGTTACCAGTGCGCAGATAGGGAAAAAGATTGGGTCAATGGTATTTATTGCAAAACTTCATTGACCCAAGTAAGCCTTGCCTTAATAATTTCATATTTTTTTTTATTTATTTATCAGTTTCACGCTGTATCCCGCACGAGGCAGAGTAGGCAGAGGGAACCCGGCAGAGGGAACTTAGTGTTAAGATACTCCTTTCCACTTCCGTTCCCCACTTTCCGCCAAATTTGAGGCATTGCATGTTGAGTGGCGGAACTCAACGCCACGTTTTGCCTTATTACCAGAGCAAAGAAATGAAACATTAAATATTTAAATTGAAAATATTAAATATTTTATTTCCTCGACTGGGGATCGAACCCAGAACCTATCGGTTACAGTCACACGTTTATGCCGCTGCGCCACGACAGGCCTCTATAATTTAAATACATTTTTATGAATAATATTAGAAAAAGTTAATTTACCTAAGACTTTCCTTAGTCTTAGGAAGTCTTAGGAAGATTTGGAAGAAAAGAATCTGAGAATTAAAAAAATAGGAAACAGGCTCCGGTGATGTAATTTCAAGGTCTCTATAATTTTCCAACCCGCCATGCGTTCTATGCGTAATATTTAATGTGTGTTTCCTCTAATGCGACAGTTAATATTTTTTCATTATTTACTAACAATTATCGTTTTTTAAATTCAGACCCAAATATACGATAAATTTTCCTATTTTAGTAATAATAATAAAAATAAAAATCTCAAATTGCAAAGTAAGCAAAGAGGGAATTGTTAAGATATTGTTTGTTTAGGTATAGCTTGTTATACAAACTCAACACGCCATGCCTCAACGGAAGTGGAACGGAGTGTCTTAACACTAGGTTCCCTCGTTCCTACCCTGCCATATGCAGGATATAGTATGATGCTCAGTAGTAGTAGCTTGTTACATATATATATATATATATATATATATATATATATATATATATATATATATATATATATATATATATATATATATATATATATATATATATATATATATATATATATATATATATATATATATATATATACACATATATATACATATATATACATATATATATATATATATATATATATATATATATATATATATATATATATATATATATATATATATATATATATATATATTAATAATGATAGTATAAAGTTCTTCATATATCATAGTTAAGTCCTCTCCTTAGTTAACCTCACAATAAATAGCTAGTATTGGTATTTGGTAGAAGGATTACGAAGTAATTAGGCAAAGCGCGGCGTTGAGTTCCGCCACTCAACATGCAATGCCTCAAATTCGGCGAAAAGTGGGGAACGGAAGTGGAACGGAGTGTCTTTTCACTAGTTTCCCGGGTTCCCTCTGCCTACCCTGCCTCGTGCGGGCGAGTAATTACGACGTATTTTAATGAGAATGGCTTAGTGGTTAAATTACTTGGATGGATTACAAGAGACCCGCCCGAGTTCAAATTCTGCTACGTTGAATTGCATTTATACGTTTACTAAATAAGTTTTTATTTTCATAAATATGGATTAACACTTTCAAAATAGTAAAAACGTTTCCTTATGATCTTATTATATTCAACAATATTCTGACGCTGTCTTTTTAAAATTATAAAATATTATTTATTAGAAAAAATATTTCTAAGTTAAAAATATTAAAATAATATTTAATAAAATTTGACCTTAACAGCGAGAAAACTTAAGCGAAAATTGGAATCCAAACATAAGAATCCTTTATTTATTTATTTTATTTTATTGTATTCAGGTTGATACCAAAACTAATATTCAATTTTCTATTCACGTATTTCCTACTAAATTTTTCCAAAAAAAAAAAAATATAATATGGAAAAATATATATTATTTATTATTCTTGTTCAACTAGTTATAAAATATAAAATGCACGATGAAAACAGATTCTGCAACAAAAATGTCGCGCGATCTGTCGCGTTAGAGAAACAACAGCTTAAATTGATACTTTGTAATAAAACTGTACCACACCGCTGTTTAACAGTCAGTTCTTTTCCAGCCTTTAGTGAAGACACTTGAGTTGTAAATATACATAAAATCATATAAAATAATATAAATCTATATAAATAATTATAAAAGAATAAGGAAAATCGTTAAAATGGCGAATGTACCGCTTATAGTTTTCAACAATGGAAGAACTTGCCCGGTCATTGGATTGGGTACTTGGAAGGTAAGGAAGATATTTTTGCTTATTCAGCTTCACGCTTAATCTAGCGACTGGCAGGTTAGGCGAAGGGAACCTGGGAACCTAGTATTATGACACTTGTTACCATAGCAAAGAAATGAAAATATATTAAATGTTTCATTTGAAAATATTAAATGTTTCATTTCCTCGAGTGGGGATCGAACCCACAACCTGTCGTAGAATAAACTATTGAGAATAACGTTTTAAAAATAATTTTAAGAAGAGTAGAGTCTGGGAGAGTTTCGTTCGCCTCTCAATGTGGAAGAAAAGTGGGTGATTGGGAACATATTATTTCCCAATTTAAAAAAAAAACAAAATATAAAAATCATCTACGTTTGTCCGTCGTCTGTCTGTACAATTTTTCTCGAGGTCGCAAGGAGGTAAAATAATGCCTTCAGCATTTATTACTTTGAAATTATATAGACTTATAAAACATGTCACATATCAGCAATAAATCATGACATAATTAAAAATCGGTCAAGTGCGAGTCGGATTCGTCTACTGAGGGTTCTGTACCAATTTAAGGATTGATCGATCTATTTTTGCGGTCGTATACATTTATTTTGTATGAAATAAAATACAAACATAAGTTTGAAATATTTTTTTCTATGAAATATTTGAATCGTATTATTATTGCATATAGAAAATGTATTAAGCCCCGGTGTGCACAAGGTTCCCAAGGTTCCTTTTGTTACCGTTCCATATGCGGGATTCAGCGTGAATCTGAAAAACTGTTTATTAATTACTATCAAGTGCTCTACAAGCTATTAACGTTTTTTTTATTAAAAACATCTCAGTACTCAGCTTCACGCTGTATCCCGCAATATTTAAATCGTATTATTATTACATATAGAAAATGTATTAAGCCCCGGTGTGGATCAGGGTAACTTTGCAGGTGAGCGACTGTAAATATGACAGAGTTCGTCCTAGATCCCCAGAAAACTATAAAGTTTTCACTCAGCTTCACGCTGTATCCCGCACGTCCCTACCACGTGCGGGCAGAGGAAACTTAGGAACCTAGTGTTAAGACACTCCGTTACACTTCCGTTCCCTACTTTCCACCGAACTTGAGGCATTGCGCGTTGAGTGGCGGAACTCAACGCTGCGCTTTGCCTTGTAACTAGAGCGAAGAAATGAAAATATTATATATTTAAATTGAAAATATTAAATATTTAATTTCCTCTCGTGTGTATAGAACCCTAAATCTATCGGTTACAGTCACACGCTTGTGCCGCTGCGTCACGACAGGCCTTTATAAAATATATCGTTGAATATTATATCTTAAGTCTAGTTATGTAATATCTTGATAAGATCTATCTATAATATTGATAAAAATGGGTATTTAATAAAAACAAAATATTTTTTGTTTGAAATTCGACATTTTTGTCGCAGTGGATATGTGATATACTAAACTAGCGGCAGCCGAGGCTTCGCCCGCTCGAATTACACTGTGTTATTTACCAATCTCAATTACTCTCTTGTTCTGATAACATTATCACTTTTAAGACAATATCTGTACATTGAATTGAAAATTGAAATTTCAACTAATTGATTGAAATTAATTTTGTAACAATTTTGTCTAATTAAATTAAAAAAAAAATAATAAATGTTGACGGAAAGTTGCTACAATATAATAGTGAAAACTGCATTTAAATCAGGTCAGCCGTTTCTGAGATAAACGTGTACAAACGTACAGACAAACATTTTAAAAATCACCATTTCGTCCCCTACTACATATATAAACGTCCCCTATAAGATGTTATTTAATATATCTTCCATGAACAGACAGAGATCGGTTACAGATTTATTATATGTATAGATATTGTTTTTAAGCCTACAAATATCTCGATAAGATCTATCTATGATATTGATAAGGCGATTAAAATGTGTGCTAAATGAAATTCATAAATGTATTTTGTAGCAGTAGAAGTTTTTTATTTTAATATATTGTTAGAAATCAGAAGTAGATGTATTTAAAAACTATTATTTATCTCTTAAAAAGTAATTTTAACAATAAATTAACTAAATAGAAGGAACAAAATCTTAATAATTAAACGACATAACTAAATTACACGACCGGTGTGCACAATACGAACGCTACGAGCTAAGTGGCGTGATGCTTTATAAAGAGAGATGCCTGTAATAATGAGGGTAGTAGCTGATTGCTTAAACAAGTATTAGTGGGGGTAGTAGCTAATTGCTTATACGGCCTCTCCTGACATAGTGTCGTCCTCGACACGAGCTTCTTCAGCGGACGGCACTAGGTCCAGCGCCATCCTCTTCGACGTCCTCGTCCAATAAGTTCATCGAAAGACTGACCTCAAGTTGCGGTGCCAGATCGCTGGGAGCAGCGACGCCTACAGCTTCGGGAGCTGGGTCTTCATTTAAAGAAAGCATCGGGAGACTTGTCCTCGAAGGTGGTGTTCTCTCCAGTGACATGTGTTCCTTATTATCCTCATCTGTAAATCAGTTACGGTTATTAGGACTTTAGTTTAGCCTATGAGGCACATTCAACCTTACAGACATCATCATTCAATTAATTCAAACTTCATCTATCACACACTCACAGAAAACACACATTCTATCACCATTTAAATAATAATAGAGACGTCTCTTAAAATAACAAGCTTGGCCTAGGCGCTTTCCTTTATAGTAGTAGACTCCATGCAAGCCGGATCTCTTGCCCGCCACCTGTGGTGCTAAAACTAGAACGCCAAGGCAATATACCTGAAGTTCTACGAACGCCAAGACAGTATGTCTGTAGTTCAACGAACGCCAAGACAATACGTCTGAAGTTCGAAAATAGACGCCAAGGCCTAGGGCCTGAAGTCACAACACTGAACGCCAAGACAGTATGTCTGTAGTTCTACGAACGCCAAGACAATACGTCTGAAGTTCGAAAATAGACGCCAAGGCCTAGAGCCTGAAGTCACAACACTGAACGCCAAGACAGTATGTCTGTAGTTTTACGAACGCCAAGACAATACGTCTGAAGTTCGAAAATAGACGCCAAGGCCTAGGGCCTGAAGTCACAACACTGAACGCCAAGACAGTATGTCTGTAGTTCTACGAACGCCAAGACAATACGTCTGAAGTTCGAAAATAGACGCCAAGGCCTAGAGCCTGAAGTCACAACACTGAACGCCAAGACAGTATGTCTGTAGTTTTACGAACGCCAAGACAATACGTCTGAAGTTCGAAAATAGACGCCAAGGCCTAGAGCCTGAAGTCACAACACTGAACGCCAAGACAGTATGTCTGTAGTTCAACGAACGCCAAGACAATACGTCTGAAGTTCGACGAACGCCAGGGCAAATTGCCCGAAGTTCGACAATAGAACGCCAAGGCCTTACGCCTGAAGTTCGGAAATAGACGCCAAAGCCTTGAGCCTGAAGTCTCATCACTGAACGCCAAGGCCAAGCAGGCCTGTAGTTCTTACATCAAATACTCGTTCATACCCTCAAAGAAGACTGCACATGACTCGGGACATCATTCACCATGCCAAGGCACCATGTATTGTGCCGCTACTTGTGTGGTCTTCCCGTAGCTACCACTGAGTAATTTTAAGTCATAACGTCCGTTCAGTGGAGCTGTCATAACTAGGTAAGGTCTACGTATTCCTGGGTCGCGTTTTTCAGTGGACTGTGAGTACTTAATGTCAAAGAACAGTTCGTCAAGTTCGTACTGGCAAGGCTAGCGTCGCAATCGGTGAATTTACGAGAGCTTGAGAGCGACTTTATGTGGGCTCGGCCGTACCTGACCCTGACTTGCACTTGCCCAAGATATTCAACCTCTATGGTACAAGCACTTACGTACATTTATAGAGAACCCAGCCGTAGTAAGCGTTTGCAGGACGTCTCTTAAAAGGGAACCTTCAAAGACGGTGAAGCTCATGAGGAGCACGTCATCAACGTAAACCAGAACCTGACCTGCTTTTATAAAGCGTTGAAGAGTTTTATTAATGATGCGTTAATATACCATCGGTGAGTTTGTTAGTCCATAAGGCATTTTGACATATTCAAGATGGCCCTCTGGAGTAACGAACCCAGTGAGTGGAATCGATTGTTCATTTATTGGAATCTGATGGAACCCTGCGGCCATATCAAGGCTAGTGAAGTACTTGTAGTTCCCCAGCCAATCGATATGGTCATCGATCAGTGGTAGTGGATACGGATCTTTTACAGTCAATCGATTCATCGCCCTAAAGTCAACGCATAGGCGGTCCAAGCCAACCTTTTTCTTAACGAGTATGACCGGACTCCCGTACTCTGAGTTTGAATCCCTGATAATTTCTGTTTCTAAAAGATCGTCAATAATTTTGCGAACCCGGAACTTTTCATCGTAGGAAAGCTTATAGGGTCGGTAAACCACCGGGGTTGTATCTGATAATTGAATATTCATTTCACCGGTGTTAACAGTGGTAGTAGCTGTACCGGTAATAAAAAACTCAGAGAACTCGTTCATTGTTTTAAGCAACGATTCATAACTATCTCCCTTAAGGGGCGTGTTTACCTCAAGACAGTGCGTCGCGTTAATATGAATCGGGGAATCAGTGGACCTAGTCAAATATTGATTATGCTTAGTGCGAATATACACGGTACCGTCGCGATTCAGTATGTCCGTTCCTACAATACTAAACTCGAGTACTCAATACTAACTCGACTCGTGCGTCGTGCATATTCCGCATATGTAACGTACCTATCGGATGTGGTATTCATGGTCAAAAAGTATGTTGGCGTAATCTAACTTGCGTGGACGCAGTGATTTGAATTCGCGTTTGAAATTTGTCCATGTGCGATCTGTCGTAACCCACTCGTTTAGCCAAATTTGTGCGTCACCCTTGAGACACGAACAATACGCGATAAGCACTCAGAATCAGTTGAACCATTAGTCACTTGAGCGCGATCAACCTCTTCACACCATGAGTCCATATTATGAATAGAAGGATCAAAGTTTGCTACTAAATAATTGTGTGACCTAATTAATTGCAATGATTTAATAACTACCAGGGCCCGAGTTGAGCCGGGCATATATATCTCTAAATAATTTGCTTGTGCTGTAAATGCCTGAGTATTCGATAAATGTTTTGTAGTTCGTGTGTCATGGGTACTCACCCGAGCTTCCGGCGTGCAGCATCTAGACACGTTTGATTGTGATGTGTTCAACTCGCCTTCAGTGGTATTACACGTGGCACTGGGATTACAACGTGCTGTTGTTTTTTCTATCAGTGTTAAACGATTCATTATCGAATTCAGTGTATTCTGAATAGACACATTCGTGGTATTTTGCATACGCGGAGATCGAGACCTATTATGGTGGTAACGATGGCGTACACGATTACGACGCGACGTATTACGAGATCGGGCACGACTTATACTTCGTACTCTGCTACGGGAACGGCGGTTATGGTTTGACACATTAGAATGGTTACGCGAGCGATATCGCGATCTACCACTCGTACGACTGCGAGAACGATGTCGCGACCTACGCTCGTTATGGCTAGATCTGCCAGCCAGGTCAAAATAAACACGAAAACTAAAAAAAAGTGTGCACGAGACTTTGTTCCTCCTTTTTGTGGGCGAAAAGTAAGTACTAACTGATGTTAGAAATCAGAAGTAGATGTATTTAAAAACTATTATTTATCTCTTAAAAAGTAATTTTAACAATAAATTAACTAAATAGAAGGAACAAAATCTTAATAATTAAACGACATAACTAAATTACACGACCGGTGTGCACAATACGAACGCTACGAGCTAAGTGGCGTGATGCTTTATAAAGAGAGATGCCTGTAATAATGAGGGTAGTAGCTGATTGCTTAAACAAGTATTAGTGGGGGTAGTAGCTAATTGCTTATAATATATTGTTCACTCGGCTTCACGCTGTATCCCGCACACGGCAGGGTAGGCAGAGGGAACTTGGGAACCTAGCGTTAAGACACTCCGTTCCACTTCCGTTCCCCACTTTCCACCGAATTTGAGGTATTGCGTGTTAAGTGGCGGAACTCTACGTCGCGCTTTGCCTTGTTACTAGAGCGAAGAAATATTTAAATTGAATATATTAAATATTTCATTTCCTCGACTGGGGATCGAACCCAGAACCTGTCGTTTACAGTCACACGCTTGTGCCGCTGCGCCACGAAAGCCTTTATGCATATATTTTATATGAAAAACTACGATTACAGTAACAATACAGTTATTTTATTACAACAGATTTATTGTATTCTTCGAGATAACATATCAAAATCAAATAAAATCATTTATAATGTTTGCACGCTTGCATTGTTTTTAGCACAAGGTTCCCAAGGATCCTTTCGTTACCGTTTCATATGCGGGATTCAGCGTGAATAGATGAAAAACACTTTATTAATTACTATCAAGTGCTCTACAAGCTATTAACGTTTTTATCAAAAACAACTCAGTATTCAGCTTCACGCTGTATCCCGCACACAGCAGGATAGGCAGAGGGAACTTGGGAACCTATTTTTATTTTTTTATGGATAAGACAGGGCAAACGAGCGTACGGATCACCTGATGGTAAGTGATCACCGCCGCCCACGGCCCCGTGTAGCACCAGACGAGCTACAGAAGCGTTGCCCGTCTTTAAGGTGTATGGGCACCGGGGCCCGGCACTACCCAATGCGAAACGCAGTGGCCGAAGCCAATACTGAACGCCGACTTTAAATGCCATTTCTGACAACGTGACTCTCCCATACGTACTTTAGTCGCCTCTTACGACACCATCAGTACCAGGGTGATCCTATTCTAAGCCGGAATCACACGGCAAACCTAGTGTTAAGACACTCCGTTTCACACTTCTGTTTCACGTTCCCCACTTTCCGCCGAATTTGAGGCATTACTTTGATGAGTGGCGGAACTCAACGCCGCGTTTTACCTTAAAGCCACTACTTCCCTACACATCGCCACAAGTTGAAATGTGGAACTTACCAGCGTGTTTTGTCGTGTTATCATAGTCCCGCTTCACGCTGTATCCCGCACATGGCAGGTTAACGTGCCCTATTTCCCACTGAGTTCGAAGTTGAGTATGCGAAACTCAACGCCGCGTTTTACCTTGTTATAGCGGAAAAATGAAAGTATTAAATAATTCATTCAATCGAGTGGTAATCGAACCCACTATCCCTCGTTTCTCTAGCGAGGAAATAGACATATTTTTTTCCCCAAGTGGGAATTGAACGTACAACCATCGTCAGTGAACGTGAACATCTCATTTGAACAACCAATTAGCGTAGTTCAAATAATAGCATTGATAATAATTTACATATTTCTTCTAACTTTTGATTATTTTTTGTTTTTATTTGAGATATTTCCGTAGTTACACATTAGTGTGTGTATGTATGGTTGTTCTGTTTTCACGCAAAAACTACTGAACAAATTTATATTAAACTTTCCATCAGAATAAAACATAGACTAGAATTTATGAAAACATTTTGTATGATTCTCTTTTTAGCTTCACGCTGTATCCCGATACGAGTCAGGGCAGAGGGAACCCGGGAACATAGTGTTAGGACACTCCGTTCCACTTTCGTTCCCCACTTTCCGCCGAATTTGTATGATTTGCCTATAATATAACAATAAACAAGATTATTTTTTGAACAAACAACTAAAGAGGGGTGTTATGCGTTTTGCCTGACTGTCTGTATGTGGCACCGTAGGTCCTAAATAAACTAACTTCATTGCTTTTTTTTCAATCCAAAGTCCATGGCGGTGGTGTTTAGCAATGTTTTATGAAAACAGTCACACTCTCTCACTCTCACTCACTCACGCTTCACGCTGTATCCCGCACATGGCAGGATAAGGAGAGGAAACTTGGGAATCTAGTGTTAAGACACTCCGTTACATTCCCTACTTTCCGCCGAATTTGAGGCATTGTGTGTTAAGTGGCGGACCTCAACGCCGCCGTTTGTCTTGTAACCACAGCGAAGAAATAAAAACATTGAATATTTAAATAACTTAACTTAACTTAACTTAGCTTCACACTATATCCCTAGCGGGGTAGGCAGAGAGAACGGAGCGCCAAACGCTACGGTCAAGATTCAAGTAGAAAATATTAAATATATTATTTCCTCTCGTGTGTATAGAACCCACAACCTGTCGTTTACAGTCACACGCTTGTGCCTCTGCGCCACGACAGGCGTCCATTTAGCAATTTAAGAGATATATGCCAATATACATATATACAGCTTTGCCAAGATGAGATAGTGATTTTTTTCTATCGGGGATTTCTTTAACGTATTTTTTTTTTTTCCAGTCTAAACCAGGCGAGGTGACCCAAGCTGTGAAAGACGCAATCGATATCGGCTACAGGCACATCGACTGTGCACTAATATATCGGAACGAGAAGGAAGTCGGGGAAGCATTGGAAGCGAAACTCGTTGAAGGAATTGTGAAACGGTAAGTACAGTTGGAAGATGTGTACGCAGGAAAGCAAGACACTTCCGGTAACCAGAGGGAACTTGGGAACCTAGCGTTAAGACACTCCGTTCCACTTCCGTTCCATATATTCTAGTGTTAGGAAAATAAATATATTTTTTTCAGCTTCACGCAGTATCTCGCTCTTGGGACGACAGGCAGAGGGAACTACGAGGGAAATTTCAATATATAATGTTTTCATTTTTTCGCTCTGGTACAAGGCAAAACGCGGCGTTGAGCTCCGCCACTCAACACGCTATGCCTCACAATTCGGCGGAAAGTGGGGGACGGAAGTGGAACGGAGTGTCTTAACACAAGGTTCCCAAGTTCCATCTGCCGACCCTGCCATGTGCGGGATACAGCGTGAAGCTGAGTAGAGAGAGTAAATTATATTTAGTGGTGATTGAAATTCAATATTTAATTAATTATTAATTAAATTCAATTTGAATTCATTCAATTTAAGTCTATTGTAATTTATATATTTGCATACAATTATAAACATTTTTTTTACAATGCTAAAGAATTATAACTTCTCACGCACGTACATAAGTACACGCAATTCATTTTTTATAAATACTCTCAGCTTCACGCTGTATCTCGCACGAGGCAGGGTAGGCAGAGGGAACTTGGGAACCTAGTGTTCAGACACTACGTTCCACTACCGTTACCCACTTTCCACCGAATTCAAGGCATTGCGTGTTGAGTGGTTGATTTCAACCACTAACACGCAATGTCTATTTATAAATGATAAATTATATGATAAATATCATTCAATAGAATTTCTTACAGCTGTAAATACAAATTTACCCTAACTGGAATTGAACCTGGAACCGACAAGCCAAGTCTCATTTTCAAAACTGAGTACTACAAAGGCAATAATGAGTGAATTCTAATAAGATAAAGACCTTGTTATCAGTGATTGATAGCGTGATATACATATATAGGCTCGGTGACCTAGAAGTCATTTTACTAATAACTAACGAAACGATCGCGGCTTCATAGTATTATCTTTTAAGACAAAATTTGAAAACGAAAATTCAAACTGAGGTCTGTCGTGGAGCAGCGGCACAAGCGTGTAACTGTAACCGACAGGTTCCGGGTTCGATACCCAATCGAGAAAATGAAATATTTTCAAATTAAATATTGAACATTGTCGATCCCTCGCTCTGGTAACAAGGCAAAACGCGGCGTTGAGTTTCGCCACTCAACACGCAATGCATCAAATTCGGTAGAAAGTGGGGAACGGAGTGTCTTAACACTATGTTCCTCTGCCTACCCTGCCATGTGCGGGATACAGCGTGAAGCTGACCAAATCTAAATTAACACTTTAAAAATATTAAAAAAATAGCTGAAATTTTTTAATGCATATTGCTGAAATTTTATTTATAAAAATCTTTTAGAACAAGAAATTAATTAAGGTTTTTAATATAAGGTAGTATAATATAAGCGGATGAAACCCACCCGGCGTTAATAGTATTTAATATTTTCATTTCCTCACTCTTAAATATCAATATTTCATTCCCCCAAACTAGTATCGAACCGGCATCCACCGTTACAATCTGTGACACCAAGCCATAACGATCTTATTTACACGATTCATTTATATTTGTAATCAGATCCTGTACGAAAGATAATGGTATCATAATAACTTAGCAATAATCACTTAACGCTTATTTTCAACTATAATCTGAATTCTGAAGCCTTTCGTGGCGCAGCGGCACAAGCGTGTGACTGTAACCGACAGGTTGTGGGTTCGATACATACTCGAGGTAATGAAATATTTAACATTTTCATTTCTTCGTTCTGGTAACAAGCCATGTCCGATATACAGTTCGAAGCTAGAAATACAGTGTGATTGTAAACCTAAACATTGTCGGTACTACTCGTATCTTCATTTGGGGAAATAATTATTTTTACTTTTATAAATGTAATTTTACAGCTTGACGCTGTATCCCACACATAGCAGGAAATGTAGAGGGAACCTGGGAACCTAGTGTTAGGACACTCTATTCAGTTCTTCAATTATGAACATCCGAAAATTTTCTATTTCACAATTTAAAAAAATTGTGAAGTCGTTTGTGTGTTAAAGGTTATTGCCAAGTTAACGATTTTATAAATGATAACACACCTTGGGAATGAAATGCTCCAGGCTATTTCATAATAAATAATATTATGTAAACTATATAAAATGAACATGTCACCCGAGAAGAACCCAAGGAAGAAAGAGAAACTCAGCGGAGTTTCTAGCTTGGGTTCTTCTCGGGTCTGAGGCAGTTACTTTAGTGAACTGGTGGTAACTTGTTTGACATTCAAAAAACTAAGCTTGTAACTTTCTATTTTGAATAAAATATTTGAATTTGTGAAATAAACTAAATGTATCGGGATCTGAGTCCGCGCCTTATGGAAACCGTCCGCACGCTATGACCACAAAACCATAAGTTTCCATCCAGCTGCGTGTCAAAATTATACGCTTGTTACTACGTTATCTATGTTGTTAGCATCACTGTAGGGAATATTTTTACAAATTTACCGTTACTTAAAGACAACTCTTTAGAATTATCATTTTGCAAGAAATTAGAGATTAAATAATTTGTAAACATTTTCTCTCTCACTCTCTGTCTCTCTCAGCTTCACCCTGTATCCAGCACACGGCAGGGTAGGCGGAGGGAACCCGGGAACCTTGTGTTAAGACCCTCCGTTCACCACTTATAACCTTTTTAAACGTTTTCCATGAAAAACGAGTTCAAATAGTGTTCAAACTTTAATAAAAAAAATTTTGATTCCTAAATGTGGATAAATATAATAAATATATTTATATAGTAATAAATATTTGTTATATACAGTGAGGATATATTTGTCACATCAAAGTTGTGGTGCACCTTTCACCGACCAGACCTGGTGGAAGCTTCCCTCAGGAAATCTCTTCAAGATCTAGGCTTGGAGTACTTGGACCTCTATCTAATACACTGGCCTCAGGCTTACAAGGTAAGTAAAAATATACGTAACATTATAAGATAACTGAAACAAAGCAAATCGCGGCGTTGAGTTCCGCCACTCAACACACAATGCCACAAATTCGGCGATAATTGGGCAACGAAAGTGTCTTTATAGGAAAGGAGTATCTTAACAGGAGGTTCCCAAGTTCCCTCTACCAACCCTGCCAAGTGCGGGATGCTACGTGAAGTTGAAAAAAAGAACGATAATTTTAATGTCTATGTGCCTGTCTGTCTATGTGTCATCTTTTCCGTAGACTTACTGAACTAAACTAATTATGAAATTAGTAAGGAACCCACTTGGATGACTCTTATTTTCTCTTTCACGAATCTCTAGTAATTTACAAGAGTTCTTCAAGAGCTTAAAACACATTTTTTTTATGATTAACGGAGTTTAACGCTGCACTTGATCTGACCAAAACGAGTAAACTAAAGAAATAAAACATATTTTTATACCATGTTTTTATGGATGTCAGAAAATCAATAGTGACCAGTTTTTTTAACTTCACAATATACCTTTCACGTAGCAGAGTAGGCAGAAGAAGCCTGGGAACCTAATACTAAGACACTTGCCGTTGCCCACTTTCCTCAGAATTCTGGAGGCTTTACGTGGTGAAACTCAACGCCTCACTTTATTACCAGAGCGAAAAAATGGACTTAGCTTCATAGATATACCGAACATGGCAAGGCAGAGGGATTTTTGAGTGGCGGATCTCAACGCCGCTCTTTTTCCCTTGTTACCAGAGTAAATAAATTAAAACATTTAATATTTAAAATAGATAATATTAAACATTCCTAAGAATAGAGTCCGAGCCCACAACCTGTCGCTTTGACAGTCACACGATCCTACGCCACGACAAGCCATGACTTTAAATGTTTAATTTCTTCAAGTGGTAATTGAACCCCTAACCCTTATGCCTCTGAATTTCAACAAAAAATATTCAGAATAACAGAAAAAAATCAATAAAACTCTACTGACGTCATAACAAGAGTAAACATTATTAAAAATGCATGAAAATCGACCATAATTGCTTGACCTGGTACGAATAAAAGGTCTTGCCTTGAAGAGTTAGTCAACAAATTATAGCAATCAATACTACAATCGGGTTTTGATTCGTCGAGAAAATTATTATTTTTAGGTTCATATTGGTTCCCGCACGTAGCCAGGGTAAGTAGATAGAACCTAGGAAGTGTTAAGGAACTCCGTTCAATTTCCCACTTTTCGCTAAATTTAAGCATTATGTGTTGAGTGGGGGAACTGCCTAAACTCAACGTCGCGCTTTGCCTGGTTACCAGAGCGAAGAAAACAAAATAATATTTAATTTCTTCAAGTGGGAATCGAAACTACAACCAGTCGCTTTTACAGTCAGAGACTTGTTTTCCTGTACGTGGCACAGACGAAAAGACAGTCTTCTCTTTCTCTTTTAAGAAAAAAATACCTTCTAATTATATATAAAAAAAAATTGAATAGGAAGGTGAAAGCCTCATGCCGGTGGATGACCAGGGCAAGGCAGTTCCATCACCAGTGGACTATGTGGACACTTGGAAGGCCATGGAAGGCTTAGTAGACAAGGGCCTGGTGAAAAGCATCGGCATCTCCAACTTTAATAAGCGTCAAATCGATAGAGTCATGGAAAATTCGAGAATAAAACCAGCAGTTATACAGGTATTTTGTTTTTTTTTTATTTTTAACCCACGAAAGTGAGACCTGTCTTGCGCAGGGCATAAGCGTGTTACTTTTGACATTACACTGAATGGAGTTCACAAGTTCCATCTGCCTACCCTGCCATGTGCTGAACACAGCGTGAAGCTGACAACAAAAGATGTCATGACAGGATGTCATGTGGGGATGATGTGATGATGGCGTGTTATAAGTTGGACCTGTGTTTCTATCTATGACAACGAAACTCCTGAACGAATGTACATTTTTTCTTTCGTTTTTATTCAAAATCTTTTTTCATGGCATTTACATCTTAGCTATGTTTTATGAAAATCGGATCAGTATGTGAGTCCAGGATGTTTCTTTGTTTTAATTTTCGCTTCACGCTGTATCCTGTATGAGGGTAGGCAGAATTAAATAGTGTAAAGACACTTCGTCCTCTGGTATACGAAAGAATTCGTGATATTACGCTTTGAATGCCAGAACTGAATTGAAAGTCATAGAGCAGTGGTACTGCATTTAACTGTAAACGCAAAGAGTGTTCAATTCACACTGAGAAGAATGGATTATTATATTATTTTTATTCCATGGCTGAAGTACGAACAAGAAGCCTGTCTGGGGGGAAATTTTGTGTCCATTTAGAAGCTTTCTACTAAATGGACACAAAATTTCTCTACACTCGGTATCCGGTTAAATGAGCGAGATACAGTGTGTACCAAAAAAAAAATGAAGAACCACTTCTTCAACAGATTGAGGTCCACCCATACCTGAACCAAGAGAAGCTGATCGAGCACTGCAGATCCTTAGGAATAACAGTATCTGCGTACTCTCCCCTGGGTTCCCCTGACAGACCCTGGGCAAAGCCTGGCGATCCCCAACTCTTGGATGACATAAGATTAAAATCCATCGCCGATAGATATAATAAATCTACTGCTCAAGTCTTGATAAGGTAAGTGACTAAATATAGATTAAGTAGTGATTTTTCAGAGTTTATTGACTGATCCTCCTTATATTGTGACTAGCTTTTACACAGATATGTTCGTGTAAACGTTTCTTTTTGTAAATTTGCAGCCGTAAGTGCTTATTTCGTATGCAATTAAATACAAATATAAGTTTGTATGTTTTTTTTTTTAATATTTATACAGGTAATTATATTGAACAAGTCGTATAACGGTATTCTTCTTACTTCGCTATTGTCTAAAAAACTAAATACATCGCCTTTTAAGGTGAATACCACATGCAATAAATAATATAGACTATGTAAACTACTGTGGATAAGTATCAGCCATTACACACATAAAAATAAACAAAACGTATACTGTAATAATAATTTCTTACACCATTAATAGAGATACCCCCTGTCGTGGCGCAGAGTCACAAACGTGTGAATGGATCCCGCACATGGCAGGGTAGGCAGAGGGAACTTGGGGACCTAGTGTTATGACACTCCGTTCCACCTCCGTTCCCCACTTACCGCCGAATTTGAGGCATTGCGTGTTGTTTGGCGGAACACAACGCCGCGTTTTGCCTTGTACCAGAGCGCAGAAATGAAAAAAATAAATTTTTAAATTGATAATATTAAATATTTCATTTCCTCGACTGGGGATCGAACCCAGAACCTGTCGGTTACAGTCACACGTTTGTGCCGCTGCGACACGACAGGCCTCAATATACTGTTGATATTTTTATATAAGAAAAGTTAATCTAAAACTGTCATCTTCCAAAGAATTTAATTTAAAATACGCAAGCCTATAAGCGTAGATTTTAAGTGTTATCAACTTTCTTAAAGAAAAGGTGAGATGGTATACCATTTCTATACAAAACAATTTTGTAGTCTCGCCTGGGGTCTAGGACAGTGAGCAGCGTAATGGAGTCTTCTTACGACACTAGCGTACTGCAGAAAGCTCACTACTAAGCTCTTGTATATAATTACTCTCGTATAACTTTTTTTAAACACTTCTTTGTTTCGCATTATAAATCCCCAGCATTCAGGCAGGGTAGGCAGTGGGAACCCAGGAACCTAGTGTTAAGATATTCCGTTCCACTTCCATTCCCCACTTTCCGCCGAATTTGAGGCATTGCGTGTTGAGTGGCGGAACTCAACGCCGCGCTTTGCGTTATTACCAGACCGAAGAAATGAAACATTAAAAAATATTTAAATTGAAAATGTGAAATATTTCATTTCCTCGACTGGGGATCGAACCCAGAACCTGTCGGTTACAGTCACACGCTTGTGCCGCTGCGCCACGACAGGCCTCTAGAAATTATATTTTCTATATATGTTTTATACCACATAACTCAACTAAACTGTCAACTCTTCATCAAATATATAACACTCATGTCTTTGATGATATCCACGTTACTAATAGAAGAATCGTTCGGATAATATTCAGTAGTTAATTTTTCTTTTGTAAAACGAACATGAAAAATTAGTTTTATTCAACATCGTACCATTTACTAAACTTAAATTTAAAATACTAAACTTAAATTTAAAATACTAAACTTAAATTTAGAGAGCGTATAAAAATTTTGAACGAAGCAGGATTTGAACCCGCGCCTCTGGAATACCGTTCCAGCGCTCTGACCAACTAAGCCATTCGTTCTCACCGAGCTCCGTCGAAATTCTTATACGCTTGTTACAACTTATTTATGTTGTTAGCATCTCTGTAGGAAGATTTTTACAAATTTCCGCTACCCAAAGACAATTCGTAAAAATTATCGTTTGGCAAGAGAGAATACTATTTACTTTAATATTTTTACTATGTATGTATGAATAACACTTTAAAAACATAGTAAAAATATCGTACCATTTAGCTTACAACAATTTTCCAAGTTAGTTAAATCCTTCTGTAGTAAGCATATATCATATGGATTACAGATAGGTTTTCAAATTTTAAGCTCACCAGCAAACATTAGCGGTGTAGAAAATGAAAAACATTTGGCAGGTCATTTATGAATATATTAAATAAGAGTGGACCTAGGTGAAACCATTGTGGTACTCCTAAAGTGGTGTTATATTTTACAAATTTGTACTCATTTACAACGACATAAAATGCCTTTGTGCCTGTTAGTCATGATTTTAACCAGTCAAGCAATGCGTTCACTACTTCATACAAAGAGAGTTTAGTAATTCTGGAATAGGCACCAAATCAAACGCTTTACTGAAGTCAGTATAAATGATATCGACTCTGTTCCTTTTAACAACTGATTCTATTACTATTTCACCTACCATTAATAAAATTATGCTGGTTTAAGTTGAAAAAATATTTAAAATAATGATAAATCTGATATACTAATGATTCAAGAATTTTGCCAATCATTGAAAGTATTGATATAGGTCTGTAGATTTTGACACTTTTTTGGTTTATCACCATTTTTAAGTAATGGGATGACTTTTGCAATCTTCCATCTCTTCCATTTATTAGGAAAGATACCTGTTTTTACTTACTTAGCTTCACGCTATATCCTTACCGGGGTAGGCACCTGTTATACCTGTTTTTAGCGAGTTATTATATATTTTCTCTAAAGAATAAGCCAGTTATCGCAATCAATGCAGTTTATTAAAAAGGTAGGAGATATATTATCAGCTCCAGCACCTTTGTTGCGATCGATCTTTTTCACGGCACTTATTTTTTCAATAACATTTAAGTGCAATTATGTTTGATATTGTTATTGTGGATCGTTATTCTGAGTATAGATAGACGCGAAGTGTAATACATATAAGGTTACAGATATTTTGACCTCTTGTTCCACTAATAATACCATTATTAATTTCCACTGTATATTAGTTCATGGTGTTTTGTTTTTTGCCTTTTAGGAATGACCAGAAGAATGCACTATTCGATGTTTATTTCTCTTCAGTAAAATCAATGAAGGAGTTATGGCATTGTTATGATAATTTTTCACATCTTTTTTTCTAGCATTGTTAGAATCCTATCCATTGGATTGTTGTACTTTTTGTATCTTAGCCTAACAATTTGTTTTTTCTTGACAAGTTTAATTAAGATTTTACTGAGCCAAGGAGGATATACTTAACTTAAATTTAAAAAGCGTATAAAAATTTTGAACGAAGCAGGATTTGAACCCGCGCCTCTGGAATACCGTTCCAGCGCTCTGACCAACCATTAAGCCATTCGGTCAGTGCGCTGGAACGGTATTCCAGAGGCGCGGGATCAAATCCTGATCCGTTCAAAATTTTTATACGCTTTTTAAATTTAAGTTTAGTATTTTCTGTCCTAAAATGTGGAATAACACTTTAAAAACATAGTAAAAATACCAAGGAGGATGTTTTGAATTTTGAGTTATTTTCTCTTTGGTATGAAGAGATTCATTGAATTGTATATTACATCATATAAAACATTCACCGTCTCATTAACATTTATACATGTTTTTAGCAAGAAAAGCTTCTCTTACCCGAATAATTTGCCGCTCGTGTACACAAAGCCATGACGAACATCTATATCCAAGTTTGAATAAATCTTCTTCAATTTCCGATTTTGCAGAAACGACGATAGACTTTTTAATGATCCAGACTCCGGTTTTGTTAAAAAAAAAAAAAAAAGAAAGGTGGGCTTGAAGGCGCATTCTTGAACTAGATTAATTTCGTAAATACTAGTAGTAAAAATCGTAGGATAATATTTTTTCCAAAAAAATTGCTTTTGCTTTTGGGGTCGATATTGACAATTTCTATCCTATTTTCCTCCTAGACCTATTTAGTTAGAAATTAAACTTCTCGTTAAACTTGTTCTCGATTAGCCTCCTGACGTTTTCCTAACTCCAACACGAGTCTATCTACGTGGACGGGAAACGTGTTAACCCGGAAAGTTTCACTCGCAGTCATTCTAATTTCTTCATCGGGTGTTTCTTCAAAGCTTTTTTTTTTGCTTTTAGGTTGTCCTTTTCCAATATCTGTTGTATATTGCTCCGATACGCTTAAATCCATCGCTTTTTTTTTTCAAAATACTTAAAGTTTTCTCGTTCAGTTATGAGAAACTTACTGAGCGATTCGTAAAGATCGAATGGTGAAAGCCGATGTACTTTTGATTGGTGAAGCCGTGGATCCTGTTGATTCGACGGTATTTCTTTGATTTGACTCTAACCGACAGGTTCTGGGTTCGATCCCCAGTCGAGGAAATTGAATATTTAATATTTTCAACTTAAATATTTAATGTTTTCATGAAATTAAACTCTGGTAGAAGGCAAAACGCGGCGTTGAGTTTCGCCAATTAACACGCCATGCCTCAAATTGGGCGGAAAGTGGGAGTGGAACGGTGTGTCTTAACACTAGGTTCCCATGTTCCCTCTGCCTACCCTGCCATATGCGGGATACAGCGTAAAGCTGAGTGAGTAAGTGAGTGAGTGAGTGCAGCAAAAACGATGCTTAAATGCTCGTTTCTTTATATTGCGTCGAGTTTATTTTTTTCTTTGTTCCAAGTGATATTTACATATTTATTATTTATTATTTTCTATTAGCTTTACATTTAGTATTTTTTGCCTTTTTTGCCTTTTGAGGTAAAGAATTATATATATGTATATATGGAATTATATATACGTATATATGGAAATTGTATTCGAATCCAATTTAATTTAAATTTTTACTATCTTTAAAGCGTTATTCCATACTTAAGATATAAAAATACTTTAATTATTTTTACTTACTTAGCTTCACGCTATATCCCTAGCGGGGTAGGCAGAGAGAACGGAGCGCCAAACGCTACGGTCTCGGCATACCTCTTTCGCCTCGTCCACTGTCATCAACCTCTTCATACATGCCCTCCGGGGGGTCCTCATGCTTTTTACGTGACCTTCCTCCAGTATCGTCGATACTGTGTTTTCGAAGGTCAACCGAGGTCTCCCCCTCCCTCTCTTACCACTCACTTTTCCTTCATAAATCTTTTTTACCATTCTTTCTTCACTCATTCGCTCGACGTGCCCAAACCACCTGAGCACGTTCTTCTTCATTCTCACTGTGACATCCACGCTAGTACCTGCCATTCTGTGTATTTCTTCATTGGACATGCGATCAGATAAACTGACTCCGCATATCCGACGAAGAGATCGCATCTCTACAGCAATCATCTTTCTTACATTCTTCTTCTGTAATACCCACGTTTCGCTGCCGTATAACAGTGTCGATACGAACAGTGCATTGTGTACGGCCAAACGCGCAGCTATGCTGACGTTTCGCCGTCTCAACAATGCAGCTAAGGCACCGTTAACTCTGTTACCGGCAGAAATACGCCTTTCCACATCCATTTCGTATCTACCGTCTCTGCTAAACATACTTCCCAGATATACTACCTCATTCACTTGTTCTAATATCTTATCATTTACACTGACCTTGCAAACTACACTTAAAATATAAAAATATACATTTTAAAAACGTATTAAAAATTTAATGTAGCGGGATTTGAACCTGCGCCTCTTGGAAACTGTCCTCTTGGAAGGTTTCCAAGAGGCGCGGATTCAAATCCCGGTAAGTTCAATTTTTTATACTTTTTTAAAATTAGTAAACAAAATCAGTACATAGAAAGCACAACACATAAGTACCATGAGAAAGTCCAGATGGAACGTTTCATTTAAATACATAATTAAAATTCTAAAGTGCTTTCTCTATCATAATTCATAAAAAGGCTATTGATATACGATTTTCTATTGAAAAGATAACACAGAAAATGCCGCTATGGCTGCGTGGTTGTATCTTTGAAGCAATTCTATAGTAGTATAGCAATAGCACTATTTTAAAAAAAACGTGTTTGTGTATGCGTGTGTATGCGTGTGTGTGTGTGTGTTTTCAAAACAATAAAATATTATCTGCGTCATTGTGTTCACACATAGCAGGGGAGCAAAGGGAACCTTGGAACCTGGTGTTAAGAAACTTCCATCCCCACTTTCCTCTGAATTCAAATTAAAAAAACATTCAATAAAGCGGTGCACCAAAGTGGCAGAAAATGTGACGTAAGATTTCTTACAAAAAAGATAATTTGCTTGAAAAAATATATGTGTCCTACAGGGATAGGCAAATTGAACACAGAATGGAGTCGTTTGTATAAGCCTGTATATTGTTATTGTGATAGATAATACGAATTGAAGGCGGTTTTTTTGCGAAAGCTACAGCGGACGCTGGACTTGCTACCAGGGTGGCTTGCGAAGTGAAGACTGAAGCTGAACGTCTCCAAATCTCAAGCTCCAAGATGATTAACTCCACCACTCACCATCTCTACCGAGCCCATCGAGTGGGCAACAGAAGCCACGTACCTGGAGATCGTGATCGACAAGAAGCTCACGATGATACCCCAAGTGTGAAGAACAACGAACAAGGCCAAGTTGCCCTGAGTTTCCTGCGTCCCCTGCTGAGCTCAAGCCTTCCGCTACGTATAAGAGGGCAGCTTTATAAATCCTTTGTGAGGCCGCACCTGAAGTACGCTGCGTCGGCGTGGTACGCGCTTGCCAGCGCACCGCAAAAACACCGACTATAAACAGTCCAGAATAAGGCCTTGAGAGAGTAGCCCAAGCTCCATACTATGTGAGGAATGCAACATTGTATAGAGACCTCCGTATGGAGAGCCTGGTAGACCAAATACGACCAAAAGCCGCCAACAAATTCCGCCGCGCCGACTCCTCCGAATACTTACGCCCGCCAGACGCCAAACTATACCCGCGTGACTTCATCACCCAGTCTGATTTCTGAGTCTGATTCCCAAAGGTCTCTAATAGCTAGCCTGACCGCCCCGTTAGCAATTGGCTCATCCCATCCGCTACCTCCTTCCAACCTCATTAACCTTAAAGAGGTTATTTTCCACCGAGACATTGTCCAACCCCAATACGCGCCCACATTAATAGGCGCCGATAGAGACCAATAGCAAGAGGGCACTTAGCCTTGATGGCGTATCTCCTTTCCCAATGTGGGGTCAGAGAGAGAAGAACACCCCCGACGCGGTTTTTTTCTCACAAGTCTCGTTCATTACCCTTGTATTTAGCTGTGTTTAATGAAACTTTTATTAGCGTTTTAAGTTAAACAAGCATCTCACCGAGAAATATGAGTGACTTTTTGCTTGGGGTTTCTTTTTCTTTGCGATGTAGCAACACGCCGCCATTAATTATTTTATTTAGTATTTTATTATTTAGTATATTTTAATTTGTTAAATAATATATTGAAAAACAATAAAATATTTACTACAAAATTGTCGCTTTAAACCTTGTGACATTATGACTTATGACATTTAGCAATAAAAAAATACGTACCTAATACTATTTTTTAGAAAACGTATAAAGATTTTGAACGTGAAGAGTTTTTGATTCTGCGCCTCTTGAAATCTTTCTAAAGACCAAAAAAAAAATGTACGACAAGGATGAAGGAGAACGGATTCCAAGAGGCGCAGGTTCAAAACCCGGTGCGTTTTTATGCAGCCAATATGGAATTCAGCTGGAATTTCCTGTGATTACAAACCTTTGTTTAATATTTCATTATACATATATTTATATCTATACTTTACTCACTCAACTGAAAACACGCTGTATCCTGCACACGGCAGGAACCATTCCCTAGTTTTCGCCGAAGTTGAGGCATTGCGTATTGAGTGGCGGAACCCAACGCCGCGCTTTGCTTTGTAACCAGAGCGAAAAAAAAAAATGAAAACATTAAATATATAATTTATAAATATTAAATATTTCATTCACTCAAGTGTGTATCGAACCCACAACCTGTCGTTTACAGTCACACGCTTGTGCCGCTGCGCCACGACAGGTCTCACTATAAAAGCCTTCAATCTCATCACTTATTTTTTTTGCATTCAGGTGTTTAATTATATAATATTTCAGATACGCCATCGATCGTGGTCTCATTGTGACCCCAAAATCCGTCACCAAGTCTCGCATCCAGCAGAACTTTCAAGTCTTCGACTTCCAGCTGTCTCCGGAAGATATTGAACTGATCGCCACCTTCGAGTGTAAGGGAAGAGTGTGCTCTATGGGAGAGTGAGTATTTTTTGTCTTCACGTTGTATCACGCAGAAAGCAGGATAGACGGAGGTAATCTAGGGTCAAGACACTTTCGTCCTGGGGGAGTTAGTGTCTTAGCTTCACGTTGGTTCGTATAAAGCAGGATAGACGGAGGGAATCTGGTGTTAAGGTACTCCTTTATTCATGTTGACTGGCGGAGCTTAACGCTGTATTATCTTTTAACCAGAGGGAGGAAGAAAATAATTGTTTCTTTAAGTAGAAATCACACAAATAATTATAGTCTTTATAGACATATACTATGTCACTGCGCCTTAATGTATTGTTTTCTCTTCTTTGTATAGTATTTTAACCTTATATTTAATTGGAAAATTTTAATGAAATAAAATTTCAACACTTTATTTATCTTGTTGTTTGTGTAGTGGGGAACGGTACTTAACACTAGGTTGCCAAGGTCCCTCGGTCACCCTGCCATGTGCGAGATACAGCTGAACAAGAAAGAAAATATATATTTTTCTCTCTCTTTTACTTCGCTATTGTAGGTATTTCATTTAAATATGCAATGAAATCGATATGGAATCGATATTTACATTACAGATAAAACAAAATTTGACAATTTAAAAAAATCAATATGAAACTAAACAAGAATTGAAGGATTTGGTTTGATAATTATTAATTTTATAGCTTCTCGCTGTATCCTGCACACGGCAGGGTAGGCTGAGGGAACTTGGGAACCTAGTATTTAGACATTCCGTTCCTATTAAAACACTTCCGTTACCCACATACTTCTGATTCTACATATATTGCGTGCTGAATTTATTGTCTGGAAGAAAATTAAAATTATAAATATTTAATTTCCTCTAGTAGGTATCGAACTCACAACCTGTCTCAAGACAGGCCTTAATTATTACATATATAAGAAAACAAATAAAAAAATATTTTTTTTTGTTTTTACAGTGTACATCACCCCGACTTCCCCTTCCACGATGAGTATTAAAAAAGCCTCAACTAGAAACGCAACCGCCACCAGTTTTAAATACACCAGCTTATTCTAATAATTTATTTTGTGTGAATATTTGCACTCCAATAAAATATTATCACCTAAGATACCGTTTTTTATTTGAAAAATCACTATTTAATGATATTTTGTATACTAAACTTCACGATGTATCCCGCACATGGCGGTGTAGACAGAGGGAACTTGGGAACCTAGTGTTAAAACACTTCGTTCCACTTCCGTTCTCCACTTTCCGTCAAATTTAATGCATTGTGTGTTGAGTGACGGAACTCAACTCCGCGCGTTGCCTAGTTACCAGAGCGAAGAAATGAAAATATCTCATTCCATGGAGCCGTAGTCAAACCCCACTAACTGCGGCGTTTACAGTCGCCTGACCTCTTAGTTAACAAATATAAATATTTAAGTATATAAATATATATATAAGTATATAAATATATATATATATATATATATATATATATATATATATATATATATATATATATATATATATATATATATATATATATATATATATATATATATATACTTATCAAAGAAAAACTAATAATTAAAACTATAAATCCGTTTGAGGCTTTGCCCGCTTGAATAACACTATGTTATTTACTAATCTCAATTACTCTCTTGTTCTAATTAATAAAAAAAATGTTGCGATTTTGTCGAATTTAATATTGCTAACTGACGTAACCTTTTTTATTTTTTCACAAATTTAAGTGAAATAAAAACTAAATGTTTGAAAAGTCTGTTATCCAGTCCTGGGGGACTGGGAAACGGCACCGGGGTGTTATACCTTTGGCCGTTGTTTCTCGCGGCATCCATTAATAAGGGGTGGTACCCCATCCCATTTTCCCCATTTTCATGCCAAATAGGCATTTAATAATTTTCCCAAAGGCCCGCTTAAACCCGGGTTGGGTGAGCTTGGTGCCACCTGGACGGTCAACTCAGCCGTGTGAGACCCTCGGTGACCCGAGGGAGGCCCAGGTTAAGCGACCAGCGACCAAGGTGGCTGCTCAGGAGTCATCGTCAATATTTGGTGAAGGAAAGTTGCTATATAATAGGGAATAATGCATTTAAATCTGGTCTACCGTTTCTGATATTAGTGTGAACAAACGCACAGACAAACAGACAATTTAAAAAATCACTATTTTTATAGTATCATTACGTAAATAAACGTCCCCTATAATATGTTATATATCTTCCATGTACAGACAGTGATCAGTTACAGATTTATTCTCTCTCAGCTTCACGCTGTATCCCGCACATGGCAGGGTAGGCAGAGGGAACTTGGGAACCTAGCTTTGAGACACTCCGTTCCACTTCCGTTCCCCACAAATTTATTATAAGTATATATTGAGACAATGATATACGGTTGGCTGTAAATGGTCGTAGAGCAGCTTGAAGATGAGTAAATCTTGAAATATATCTCTAGGGGCGTCTAGACGTTCAACAAGTCTTATTTGTGTTAGGGTTTTTTTAGGGGCATTTGCCCAAGTTTTACAAGTAAATTTTCTAGGGAGTGCACAAGACTGCTCTAGGATGGGCACATTATACCCGGACGAACGTCTTCCTACGCTAATGTTCATAAACTTGAGCTTGTAGATTAATAAAATGTTTATAAGAACTTGACAACTTGAAAATGAGAAATTGACAACTCCAGCTATAATAGCAGAATAACTACAGAGTATAAAATAATTACACGACGTTCATCACAGATCGGTTTTTAGCAATATTTTCTTGATCCAGCATAAATTTTATATCATTCTTGTAAACAGCATAAAAATAAAATTCAATGATCAAACAGAGACTTTAATTACTTGCCATCTTTTGAAACCATGTTGCAGCGACTAAAGCCGTTGTACGTTACTAAAGATACGCTATACTTCAAATCCTACTGACAATAATCGTCTTAAATGCACTAAGCCTCAGAATCCGCAAGTCAGCATTATAGTGTGTAAGAGGTCATCAACGACGCCTTATCTATAAATCTATAGTTGAAGAAGACAATTCTTCTAGGGTATGATTTTTGAAGTGAAAACTTCTTTAGGCGCGTTGAGCGTTTTGGTAGAGGGTAAAATCCTCGGTACGCGTCACCGACATGCTAATGATAATAGTATATCTATAGCTATGGAGAGCCAGACTAGCGCACGCGCAGTAGCCTGTGTACACATACGTTTTTGTCCAACGCGCACATAATACAGTCAGAAATAGTCGATGTATTAGTGTATACACACTAATACATCGACTATTTCTGACTGTATTATGTGCGCGTTGGACGATTTTTGGATAAGTATAATTTTGTGAGTCACGACAATGATGTAAATAATGAAAATAATGTTCAAACTTGAATTCATTGAAATTCGTGTTAATATAAATAGGTACTATGTATAATTAAGATAATTGTTTATTAATTATTTTTTCAACCACTTTGTATTTATATTTTATTCATGATTTGTTTAACCCATCATATGTAACTAATAAATAAAACATAAAAAAAATCATATAATTTTTGCATATAGTTTAATTACTCTCAACTTAATAGTTCCGTTTTCACTTCTATCGGCAGTCCCACGACTGCTTTTAGTTTGTTTTTAAATCAATCCACTAACAGTAATCTTAGTACCAAACTAAATTCACTTAATCGAGTAGCCGGTTTTACCAAGTCCTAATACTTCTATTTTTATTTGCTTTAGTCGCTTTACGGAAAATTATGTTAGAAAAAAACATGATGGCTGACACAATCAACACCAACAGTATCTGTTGGTGTTGATTGCGTCAGCTTCCCTTCCTACCCAAAGTCCTAGAATGCCTGGTGCAAAGTCAGCTCACATGTTTTCTTTCCCTAAATAACCTTCTTAATATTTTGTGATCTAATTTCTACCCTGATCACAGCCCAAACTAAAGCTCTTGCTAAAAAAAACCGATAATATCAATATAGGTATGGACATACAAAAAGTCACAGTACTGTTATTAGATAATAGTAATTAATGCTTTCGGCACTGTAGATTTTGTCATAATTTTGAGATTTTGTCAGATTTTGCTTGCTACTTTAGCTTCTCTGAACATATCTCCTAAAGTAGCCGACTGGCTTCAATTTATTGTAAGTTTAAAACTTCTGAGTTACCAGATGGAATTGATATGATATATAATTAGTTATTGGAAATATATAAATAGTGCGCGGACTTCGGAGTACAACTAAATACCAGCAAAATTCAGGCTATTGTTGTCGGTAGCCCTAAGATTATATATAAAATAAACCAACGCTTCTTCTTTGTCTACATTGTAAAGTTTTAAATGGCCATATTATTATACTTTATAGTAAACAGTAAAAAACATGATATTATCCTTGATAATAACATATCCTGGTATCCGCATGCAAGTGAAGTGAGCAGGAACATGTTTGCATCAGTAGTAGTATCTTTTGAGGCTACGTAACTTTCTATCTATCCCAACAAAAAAAAAATTGGCACAATCTGTCCTTTTATCTATTTTTGACTATGCAGATTCTTGTTCTCTAGATTTAAAAGAGGAGCAATTCCATATGAAGCAATTATAATTTAAGTAAACTAAACTTGAGCGACTATAAATCTTGTTAATCGGTACATCTTTAGATTAAAAAAGTACGATCATGTCAGTTCACTCAGCTTCACGCTGCATCCTATCCCGTCCATAGTAGGGTAGGCAGAAGGAAATTGGGAATCAAGTATTAGGACACTCCGTTCTATTCCCCTTCTTTTTTTTATGGAAAAGACGGCAAACGAGCGTACGTGTCACCTGGTGGTAAGTGATCACTGTCGCCCACGGCCACGAGTAACTCTAGAGGAGCTACAGGAGCGTTGCTGTCCTTTAAATTAGAAGGGCACCGGGGCCCGGCATTACCTAATGCGAAACGCAGTGGCCAAAGCCACTACTTAACGCCGGTCTTAAATGCCGGGGGTGGTAACAATCCGGTCGAGTCTGCCCAAGCGTGTTGCCATTACTGCCATTACTGGCAACGTGACTCTACCACACGCACTTAAGTCGCCTCTTACGACACCATCAGTACCAGGGTCATCCTATTCTAAGCCGAAATCACACGGCTAAATCTTCCGCCGAATTTGAGGCATTGCGTGTTGAGTGTCGGAACTCAACGCCGCGCTTATTATTTACCATGTTATATACTTCCGTAAAAAGCTCATCTCATATATTCTCCATCTTTTTTACTATATACTATTTGATTAACACCAATATACCTAAAAGAACGTTTCATATTTCCGGGGCGCTCTCATCCCTGGCATCTGCAAATTTAAGTTTAAAAATTCCAACACACTCGTCTTCGTTCCTTAACAATTCCTTTACAATCACATTCATAACAAATATATATATATATATATATATATATATATATATATATATATATATATATATATATATATATATATATATATATATATATATATATATATATATATATATATATATATATATATATATATATATATATATATTCTCAAGTACACCACACTAGAGGACCAGATACAGTTAGCTCATTCTGCAAGAATACAAGGCAGTACGCGAGGCAATTAAGGAATCGTTGGCGTTAGTCTGATATAATAATTATATCAACTGACAGAAAAATGCCACCTCAGTCTACCCGTGACCACGGACTACTGTAAAGTCTTCGAAACGTCGGGTTTCCAAAAAAAAATATAAAAATCAATATACGCGATAAATCCAGTTAAAAGGGTTTCAGTTAAAAAGATCACTATTATCATTATTATATATTTAATTCAAAACTCGATAGGACCAAATTTAAAGTAATTCACGGACCGTATTTTGTTTACCGTGGACCGCTGGTGGTCCATGGACCACTGATTAAGAATCTCTTAATATTTTGTCTAGTCCCTTCTAACCTACATAAAAATTTAAGACATTCTTAATATAAAACACTAAAGTTTAGTTTCATTCTTAATATGAAACATTAAATTTAGTTAGACACTCATATCCTTTTCTATTATGCACGTTAGAAAGAAATGAGGCTGATTTAACTATGATTTCTTGATTATTTAACACATTGTTAAACGAGTTCAATATCTTAGTAACTATAAATAGAGTTCAGTATTTTGTAGTGCTTTAAGTGCTGTTAGTCAAATAAAACAGGTTGCTCGACGTTCTATTACGCCACTAATTGCCCCCCGAGTCTGCGAAAAGTGGGAAACGGAAGTGGAACGAAGCATCCTAACACTAGGTTCCCAAGTTCCCTCAGCCTACCCTGCCGTGTGTGGGATAAAGCGTGAAGCTGGAGTATCTTAACACTAGGTGTCCAGGTCCCCTTGCCCGCCCTACTAAATGCAGGTTACAGCGTGAAGCTGAAAAAAAAAGTAAATAACCTTATGTTTTTTGAAATAACGAAGTCTCTTACATCAATGGACGTGGAACGTCTTATAAATCATGAATAAAATTTGGCTAGAAGTGAGAATTTGTTATAAAAATAAATATCATTAATCCAAATATACTACCTTGTATTGATTGTAATAAAATTAACACCAATTATAGAGGCAAGGTTGCCAAAATATTATAGTGTAAACTGAATTTAAATCAGATTAAGTTTAAACTCAAAAACGGCTAATCTGAATCGACAGTGATCAGTTACAATTTTTTTATAAGTACGTCTTACAGATGAAACGATTAACAACATATTATTTTAGTTTATCCTACTAATATTATAAATGCGGAAGTTTGGATGTATGTGTGGATGTTGATACTCTTTCACGCAAATACTACTGAACAGATAACGATGAAATTTGGTATGTATGTAGCTGAAAACCCAGATGAACACATAGGCTACTTTTTATCCCGGAGAAGAATAGGATTGATTCCTAGAAATTTATCGCTTCTGAAAACTGAATGCGCACGGCGGTAGCAGGAGCGCAGCGGGCGGTATGACGCGCTGTGATGATAATATTGGGTTGGGTAGGGTTTCCATGCGGACTTATACATTAAATGTACAATGTTTTTGGAAAATTAAAAAACATTGTACATTTAATGTATTATCCCGTTGATTTATCATCATTAATTGTTACCGAACTCTCAGTTGTTGAATTTGTGTTGCACTTGAGGATTTTTTTTATCTGCCCCCCTCTTTATGGAAACCTAGTCAGGTTTCCATAATACAGAAAAGGTAGTCACCTTTTCTGTATTTTTTTATTATTTTATTTATTTTATATAAAATAAATATGACAAGCAGTTCTGTTTTTTTCAGCCACTTGCCATCCACTGTTGAATGTAAGCTTGTCTCATGAAACTCCAATAAATATTTATCACGTAAACATATCTATTTATATTATTAAAAAAGGACTATTTTAAAAAATCGATTTAAATCGATTAGAAACAACGATATATCAAGCTACAACACTAACAAAAGTTTGATCAAATCATAGCACCTGTCAAATTGACAGTAAACTGTCATTTAAACGTTTCACGTGTTTATTTGAAAATACAAATAATATTTTCAATTATACTTATTTATAATATCAAAATATAAATGATTATAACATAACTCTCAAAATGGTGATAGCAGAAGATAAAGAATATGATATCTTCGTGGCAAGTAAAATTGGTTCCTTTAAACGTAAGTACTTGAAATATTGATACACACATTGTTTTTGTAATACAAACTTTATGAAACATTTGTTAATGAATGATAATATAATTTAAAATTTCCATTTTTCGATATATATATAATAAAATTACTTAACATTCAGAAATATACAAAAAATGTTAATATTTAATGGCTTCAAAAGTTTTAGGCTATAGCTTGATGTTTTTGTTATAATTTAAGTAGAATTATCTAATATTTTAACATCCACAGGTTTTAGGGTTGGGAAAATTAAATATTCAATGTTTTCTTTTCTTTGATCTGGGTATGAGGTAAAGCGCGGCGTTGAGTACCGCCACTCGACAAGCAATGCTTCAAAATTGTGTCATTTATATCAGTTAACAGTGTTTTAAATTTTATTAAGTAACAACATGTTGCTACTATATTCATTAATGTTATATATTTTTTTAGCTTCACTCTGTATCCCGCACGAGGCAGGGTAGACAGAGGGAACCCGGAAACGTAGTGTTAAGACACTCCATTCCACACTTTACGCCGAATTTGAGACATTGTGTGTTGAGTGGCGGAACTCAATGCCGCGCTTTGCCTTATTACCAGAGTGAAAAAATGAAACATTAAATATTAAATTTAAAATATTTTCTGTCGTGGCGCAGCGGCACAAGAGTGTGACTGTAACCAACAGGTTCTGGGTTCGATCCCCAGTCGAGGAAATGAAATATTTAATATTTTCAATTTAAATATTTAACGTTTCATTTCTTCGCTCTGGTAATAAGCGAAGCGCGGCGTTGAGATCCGCCACTCAACACGCAATGCCTCAAATTCGGCGGAAAGTGGGGAACGGAAGTGGAACGGAGTGTCATAACACTAGGTTTCACTTCTGTTCCCTCTGCCTACCCTGTCTAGTGCGGGATACAGAGTGAAGCTGAAAAATATATATATATATATATATATATATATATATATATATATATATATATATATATATATATATATATATATATATATATATATATATATATATATATATATATATATATATATACACATACACATACACATACACATACACATACACATACACATACACATATACATATATATATATATATATATATATATATATATATATATATATATATATATATATATATATATATATGTATATATATATATATATATATATATTTCCTTGACTGGGGATCTAACCCTGAACCTGTTGATTACAGTCAACCGCTTGTGCCGCTACGCCACAACAGGCCTCATAAAATAATCTCAATAAAATACTTTTCAGATATAAAATATCATACAGATGTATCAAAAAACAGTAAACAATGTATAGAAAATCTGGTGGAAATAAAAGATTTACAAAAAGAGGATGCCATCACATCAATGGTATGGGGTAATGCGGAACAAACCGACATACTTATTGGAAGAAAAAATCAACAGGTTATTTATATAAATATATCTTTATATGTATTTTGGTTTTTATTCAAAAAAATTTTGATACAACAGATTGTGGACTCCATTTTCACACCGGGAAATGAAATAGTTCTTATGATTATTTATAATTTTGTTCTCTGGTAACGGAGTTGAACGCTGGGTTGAGAAAGAGTGGGGAATGGATGTGTTTTAATTGGAACATAGTGTCTTCTCTCTCTCTCAGCTTCACGCTGTATCCCGCAAACGGCAGGGTAGGCAGAGGGAACTTGGGAACCTAGTATAAAGACACTCCGTTATCCACTTTCTACCAAATTTGAGGCATTGCGTGATGAGTGGCGGAACTCAACGCCGCGTATAGCCTTGATTCCAGAGCGTAGAAATGAAAACATTAAATAATATTATATTTGAAAATATCAAATATTTCATTTCCTCGTTTATCATCTTACAGTCACCCTCTTGTGCCGCTAACTAGATGTGGCTATGTTTTATGAGAATCACTTTGCCAAGATGAGGTAGTAATTTTTTGGTCTAAAAAAATGCTCTTTCCTTATTTCTTCTTAGATACAAGTATATAATACATTGCAAGGATTCACCAAATCATATACAGCTGATTTTGGTACTGGAGACATAATAGGGCTCGGTAGATACAAGAGGAGGATAATGGCTGGTCTGTCGTCCGGTGTAGTCCAGGTCTGGTCGAAGAAAAACAATTTTGTAGTGAACACCGGTGGGAAATTGGATAAAATGAAGGTTTTCAATGGAGACGCTGATGTTTTTGCTACTGGTATGTCTTTTTTTTTGTATATGGAAGTTTAAATATACTTGGTTCAGAAAGTAAAGATATTGGTTTTTAAAAATAAAAAGTTGGTAGTGGCAATCTTTTTTTTCAACGCATCTATATTGGAATGAAAGTGGTGAATGTACGGTAGTGTCTTAGCTCTAGACTCTCCTCGTAGTGTGAAATTGTAAAAAAGATTGTTTTTTAAAAAATTAATTCCAGAGGGAGAAATTAAAATATCAAATACTAAACAAAATTTGAACGAAGCAGGATTTGAACCCGCGCCTATTGAGAACCGTCCAAGCGCTCTGACCAACTAAGCCATTCGTTCTCACCAAAGTCCGTCAAAATAATAAAAAAAATGTAAATATGTCTGTCGTGGCGCAGCGGCACAAGAATGTGACTGTAACCGACAGGTTCTGGGTTCGATCCACAGTCGAGGAAATGAAATATTTAATATTTTCAATTTAAATATTTAATGTTTCATTTCTTCGCTCTGGTATAAGGCAAAACGCGGCGTTGAGTTACTCAACACTCAATGCGTCAAATTCGGCGGAAAGTGGGGAACAGAAGTGGAACGGAGTGTCTTAACACTAGGTTCCCGGGTTCCCTCTGTCTACCCTGCCTCGTGCGGGATACAGCGTGAAGCTGAGTAGTAAATATAAAATATTTTATTTCCTCACGTGGGAATCAAACCCACAACCTTTTGTGTTTACCAGCCTAAAGTATACAATGTACTATATTATATGTTTCTCTTCACATGACTGGACAGACAGGGGGAACTCTGGGAACAAGTGTTTAGACACTCCGTTCCCATAAAGACACTTTGGGTTCCCAGTTTCTGCTGAATTTTTGAGGGTTTATTGTTTGAACAGAACCTAATTCCTTACTTTAATAAAAAAAAAAAAACATTTATTCTCCAGGTGGAGAAGAAAACGAACTAAAAGTATGGAGAATCGGTGAATCTGCACCGATTTTCACAGCCAAGAATCTTCCTCACGATTGGTTACAACTGCGTAGACCTGTTTGGGTCTCGGACTTGGCGTTTCTCAAAGAAGATGTTGTAGCTGTTTGTTCTAGATATGGCTATGTTAGGTAAGATCAGTTCTCCAATTTTGATTTTGCCTTATTTATGGAGTTGAGTGTTGAGTGGCGTAACTCAACGCCGTGCTTTGCCTTGTTACCAGAGTGTATAAATGAAATCATTAAGTGTTTAGCTTGAAAATATTTAATATTTCATTACCTCGAGTGGGCATCGAACCCACAACTTGTTGCTTTAACAAGCTCATACCTCTACACCACAATATGTCTATATTATATTTTATATAAATTATTAATAATAAAAAGAAATAATAAGTTATATTTACCAATAATAATGCGGTAAAAGCATTTGGGATTTACATTCATTTAGTCACGATTGAAATTCATTTTTTTTAACTTCAAATTCATTCTTGAATCTTTCAATTATTGTTTTTTTTTTTGTTATGGTTCCGTTTACTTTGTTGAAATTCAGTTTTTGTATGAATTTAAATTTCACTTTTATGAAATTCAAATTGATTTTATAAACTTCATTTTGATTTTTCAACTTCAAATTGATTTTTCTTCTTTCAAAGAGTTTTGAAAGCTTAAAGTCTTTTTATTTCAGATTATACGACACTAGAGCACAAAGGAGGCCCATAATGAACGTTGAATTTGACAAAATGGCCGCCACTTGTATTATACCTGGATTCGATGAACGGTAAACACTTTTTTAGCTTCACGCTGTAACCCGCATATGGCAGGGTAGGCAGAGGGAACTTGGGAACCTAGTGTTAAGACACTTTCTTTCAATTAAGATATTTCTGTTCAGTTAAGTTTAAGTTTTGCTTAGTTGGTATATATATATATATATATATATATATATATATATATATATATATATATATATATATATATATATATACATATATATACATATATATACATATATATACATATATATACATATATATACATATATATACATATATATACATATATATACATATATATACATATATATACATATATATACATATATATACATATATATACATATATATACATATATATACATATATATACATATATATACATATATATACATATATATACATATATATATATATATATATATATATATATATATATACATATACATATACATATATACATATATACATATATACATATATACTTGGGAACCTAGTGTTAACCTGTGATGCACAAAGAGGTGTTATAAGTTTGACCAATTTGTGTATCTGTCTGTGGCAACGTAACTTCGTACGTACCTTCTACCACAGCGAAGAAATGAATACATTAAATATTTAAATTGAAAATAATTAATATTTCATTTCTTCGAGTGGTGATCGAACCCACAACCCGTCGGTTAAAATCCTTGTGTTGTAATCAAAATCCACTGTGGTTCTTAGCAATGTTTCATGAAAATCGGCTTAGCCGTTTAAGATCTAGATAAGGAATTGTGTTTTTTTTTCTGGGGAATGTAATATTTTTTTTTATTTTGTCCCCAGTCAAGTGTTTGTTGGATTCGGCAGAGGTCACATCCACCAGGTCGACCTTCGGCGAGGGAAACCGGACAAGGGTTACAAGGTTAACATTTATATTTAAAAATATTAACCTTACGATTTATAAATTCACTCAGCTTCAGGCAGAGGAAACTTGGGAGCCTAGTGTCAAGACACTCCGTTCCACTTCCGTTCCCTTATAATGTTTTATAAACGTTTTTTTTTTTAGGATCACGCTTTATTTTAAATATAGAACGGTAGAGGGAACCTTGGTTAGTGTTAAAACTATCGTCCCCAAAGTTCCACGGTAAATGGGGAACAAAAGTCTTTGCCATTGCATGGCGTAACTCAACACCGCGCTTAGCATCGTTACAAAAGCAAAATAAAAATATTTAATTACATCGAGTAGGAATCGAATCTATAACCTGTTATATTTAGAACCGCACGCTTGCGTGCCTTTTGTTTTTTTTTTTCACTGTTTTCCGAATATACTGGGGTACATAAAGGGAACATAGTGTTAAAACTCCGTTTCCCGCTATTTGCGGGATACAGCGTGAAGACGCTTCTAATTGTTTTGTTTTTAATCCTGAAGGGTTGCGTGGGTGCCGTCACCAGCATCGACCTGGTGGAAGGGGAGAATCAGGGTCAGGGTCTGGTGGTCAGCAGCAGCCTGGACAGGTGGCTGAGGGTTCATGATGTGGGGAGCAAGGAATTACTTTATAAGGTAAGTTTTTTATCGCGCATATGGCAGGGTAGGCAGTGGGAACCTGGGAACCTAGTGTAAAGAGACTCCGTTCCGTTTACCACTCTCCGTACAATTTCAACGAATGTGTTGAATTGCGAAACTCAACAACGCCGCGCTTTGCCTGGTACCAGAGCGGAGAAATGAAAAATTAGATATTTAAATTGGAAATATTAAATATTTAATTTCCTTGAGTGTATATTGAACCCACAGCCTGCCGTTTAAAATCACACGCTTGTGCCGCTGCGCTACGACAGACCTTTTTTAATTATACTTTTAAAATTTATACTTAAAAAAATGTTGAGAAAAAAAATTGACCTGAAAATCACAGCAGGCAAACAAATTTTGAATTTAACAAAGTCAATTTGAAGTTCACAAAACGTGAGAGTGCTAAGTATATTTGAAGTTGATGATAAAAAGAACTTAAATAGATAACAGAAATTCAAATACAAAAATCTAAAAAAAAAAATGAAAATAGTTGAAAAATGAATGAATGAATGAAATGAATCTGAAAATCAAAACAAGCAAACAAATTTTGAATTTAATAGAGTCAATTTGAAGTTCACAAAAAGTGAAAGTGCTAAGTGCATTTGAAGTTGATGATAAAAAAAAACTCAGTTTGATACCAAAAGTTAAATTATAAATTTCGTAATACTCAATTTGATGTTTAATATAATTAATTTACATGAAGTTGTTAAAATTGAATTTCATTAGTAAAAAAAAATGGGTTAACTTCATTGAATTGAATTTCACACCTGTATGAGTGAATTTGAAGTTTTTTTCTTTCAGCTTCACACTGTATCCCGCACGAGGCTGGGTAGGCAGAGGGAACCCGGGAACCTAGTGTAAAGACACTCCGTTCCACTATCATTCCCCACTTTCCGCCGAACTCAATCTCAAATCTTATATTACAGCAATATTTAACTTCAAAACTAACATCAGTGTTGGTTCAAACGAAAACATCAACTCCTCTACAGAAGTCGGTAAAGAAGGAAGGTCAAGAAGAGAACGAAGTGAAGGAAGAGGACATGGATGACATATTTGATGGCATGGAGGAAGTTGGGTGAGTGGCGATTCGATTCCGGGAACGATAAATAACATTAGAGGTCTGTCGTGGCCCAGCGGCACAAGCGTGTGACTGTAATCGACAGGTTCTGGGTTCGATCCCCAGTCGAGGAAATGAAATATTTAATATTTTCAATTTAAATATTTAATGTTTCATTTCTTCGCTCTGGTAATAAGGCAAAAGCGCGGCGTTGAGTTCCGCCACTCAACACACGCAATGCCTTAAATTTGGCGGAAAGTGGGCAACGGAAGTGTTACGGAGTGTCTTAACACTTGGTTCGCGGGTTCCCTCTGCCTACCCCGCCTCGTGTGGGATACAGCGTGAAGCTAAATAAAAAAAAAAAATAATAAATGACATATGGTTGTAGTTAATGAATATTCAATTTTTTTTGCTTTAATTAATATATATAGCAGCGTTTAGTTCTGTAATTTAACACAAGATGTCTTAAATTTAGCAGAAAGAAGAGGGGCGGCAGTGTTTTAATATTAAGGTTCCCAAGTTCCCTCTGCCTACCCTCCCATGTGCGGGATACAGCGTGAAATTGAAAAAGAAAATACTGTCCATTTTCGAGATTTTATCTATTTTTTTTCGCATTGCTTGTATTGAGGAACTAAAGCGGGAAAATTTATTCACTCCGCTTCACGCTGTATCCCGCACATGGCGGGGTGGGCGTACGGAACTTCGGAGTGTTCCGACACTCCGTTCTGTTGAGCACTTTTTGTTGAATTTGAGACATTGCGTGTTGAGCGGCGGTATTCAACGCCGTGCTTTGCCTTGTTATCAGAGCGACGCAATAAAAAGATTTTTAATATTTAAATTGAAAATATTAAATAATTCATTTTCTCGACTGGGGATCGAACCCACAACCCGTCGGTTACAGTAACACGCTTGTGCATTAAGGCGGATGTATGTATATATATATTACTATATACTTGCTATCATTATTACTTTTTTTTTATATGTAGCGAAAAACCACGCCAGAAACGTACCGAAGCACCAGAAAGCGAAACAAGCGAAGGGAAAGAAGCGAGCGAAGCGAAAAGGTCGAAGCCATCTCTAGAAGGTAGTACAATAGAAGTTGACGAAGACGAAGCGATCATGAAACTTCTGAGAAGCACTGAGAAGCAGAAGAGAAGAATGGAGAAGAAGAAGAAGGAGAAGAAAGCCAAGAGTGTTTTTCATAATGCTTAAAAATAAAGATATTACAATATTTGATCGAATTTTTCCTATTTTATATATTTTTTTATTTATTAGAGGCCTGTCGTGGCGCAGCAGCACAAGCGTGTGACTGTAAACGACAGGTTGTGGGTTCGATACACACTCGAGGAAATGAAATATTGAATATTTTCAATTTCAATATTTATTATTCAAATTTCTTTGCTGTGGTAACATGGCACAGCGCGGCGTTTAGTTCCGCTCAACACGCAATGCCTCAAATTTGGCGCAAAACAGGCAACGGAAGTGGAACGGAGTGTCTTAACACTAGGTTCCCAAGTTCTCTCTACCTACCCTGCCATGTGCGGGATACAGCGTGAAGCTGAGAAAAAATACAAGCGGGCGGCTCGGTAGTATATACATATAAATATATATATATATACATATAAATATATATATATATATATATATATATATATATATATATATATATATATATATATATATATATATATATATATATATATATATGTATATATGTATAGGCCGCTCTCCTTGAGGACATGGGAACCATAATGAATTTTCTTATACTTAATTTTTCTAATAAAAAAACCTTCACTAAACTGGCATTTCTCCCACCACTGGTAACATATTAAAAACAAATATTTAACTCTGTACCAATTCATCTATATCTATCAAAAAGAAACTTTAATATTTACACAGCAAACGTTACATATTTCCATTATTTTCATTATTAATTTGGTGAACAATTCTCCTTATCACTCCATAGCGGATCAGCGGTGGTCTTCATCAGCTCCCATAAGGCATCGCTGTCCGCCTCCAATTCAAATGGTATGAGAAGTCTGCGCGCTTTATTTTTTATATCTGATGTTTATGTTAAGTATTCATTGAAATATATATAAATAAAATGTTATAAATGATGGTTGTGGGCTCAGTGGCACATGTTGTGGGATCGATCCCCGCTTGGTGAAATGAAATATTTCATATTTTCCTTTCATTGCTTTATTAAAAAGGCAATGATGAAAGTTTTCAATTGGATAGGAATAGGTTCCTAAGTTCCCACTCTTAAAAAGTCTCAAGCACACCACACAAGAGGACCAGATGCAGTTAGCTCATACTGCAAGAATCCAGGGCAGTATGCGAGGCAATTAAGGAATCGTTGGCGGTAGTTTGATATAATAATTATATCAACTGACAGACAAATGCCACCTCAGTCTACCCGTGACCACGGACTACTGTAAAGTGTTGGGTTTCCCAAAAATGTTTACCATTCAATATACGCGATTGCTCCGGTTAAAAGTGTTTCATTTAAAAGCAGCACTGTGTACTGAAAAGTCAATGAATAGTGAGAAGCAGATGAGTCATAACAACGGCGGTCTCAACACTAGGTCTCCAGGTTCCCAGGTTCCCTACATGCAGGATACGGCGGGTAGTTATAGAAAAAAAAACAAACACTTGAAAAAAGGATACAGCCCTTGGCAATATTTGGTGGTGCACTAAAATCAAATCTTACATTAGTCAACTCCTTGGCTAATTGATAAGATTCTCTGAAAAAAGAAAACCATAAAAAATTAAAAGGAAAGTGGGGAATGTACGTGGAACGGGGTGTGTTTACACTAAGTTCCCGAGTTCCCTCTGCCTACCCTGCCTCGTGAGGGATACAGCGTGAAGCTAAGAGAAGAGAAATATATATTTTATATAATTAAAGTATACTTTACTGAGGTTAAAAATAGAGGCCTGTCGTGGCACAGTGGCACAAGCGTGTGACTGTCAACAACAGGTTGTGGGTTTAATCCCCACTCGACGAAAAGAAACATTTAATATTTTTAAATGAAATATTTAATATTTTCATTAGTTCGCCAACTTAACACTAGGTTCCCAAGTTCCCTTTGCCTACTCTGCCATTTGTAGGAAGTTTAGAAAACAATTTTAATATAGCAGGAATTAAACCTGCCTGTAAGAATTTTAAAAAGGTTAGATAATAATATATAACTTAAATTAATATTAAAATATTTAATTTAATATGTTATAATATTATTTCAATAAGGATTAGAAGGAGGATTAAGACACTTCCTTTTAGGACACATCCGTTACCAAATTTCCACTGAATTCTTGAGGCATTGCGATTTGATTGACCGACAGCATTACCAGAGCAAAATATTTTATTACATCAAAAGAAAAAACCAGGAGACCAAAATTAAAAAGTAAAAATAAATCAGTGGCTTTAAAATAGATAAAATTACTCACTTGGCATTCTCCAATCTGTTCTGATCACTATCAGCTATAGTAAGACGGGATTCAAAGGCAGTACAAACTCTCTCCAATTCGGAGTCAACACGCGACAACTCCGTCAACTGCTGCGTAAGATCTTTCTGGAAATTTTGTATATAGTATACTGTATGTTAGTTCTTACTTTTTCTTTTAGAGAAATATTCAGAGGCAAAAGCTTGCCATTGTAAACATTATATTTACAACATAAATTATACTAAACTTAAATTTAAAAAGCGTATAAAAATTTTGAACGAAGCAGGATTTGAACCCGCGCCTCTGGAATACTGTTCCAGCGCTCTGATCAACTAAGCCATTCGTTTTTAAATTTAAGTTTAGTATTTTCTGTCCTAAGTGTGGAATAACACTTTAAAACATAGTAAAAACATAAATAATGTTGTAACAAGCATATAAGAATTTGGCGCTTGAATGGTTTCCAAGAGGCACGGGTTCAAATCCTGCTTTGTTTAATTTCTTATATGTTTTTAAATTTAGTATTCTTCTTTCCTAAGTGTGGAACAACACTTTAAATATAGTAAACAACATTATATCCATTGATTTGATCTTCACACAAGGCAATGAAATATTTCATATTTTCATGATGTCCATCTGGTAATTGCAGAGGAGAGTGGGAAACATAGTTAGGTTCCCAAACTTCCCATGAAGTTAATAAAAAAAAAAAGCTTACTTTCAATTTCACTTCCAAGGCTAATTTGTTCTCTAATTCCGTGATCTTTTTGCAGGCTTTTATCTGCTGTTGTTGTTTATCTATTTTGGCTGGATATTAAAGATAATTTAAAATTAAAATATTTAAATAAAGTTTTTAAATATAGCGTAGCAATTGTATATCTTTTATTAAAATATTAGGGAGTCTTGTCTAACTGTAAAGTTGTGACAGATACCGTATACCATTGAGTATTTGTGAATTTAATTATTTAAATGTTTTATGGCATAATAAATAAAATAATAGTTGTTGATTTAAGCCAATCAATATGCTATATCAGCAATCTCTAACAAATTATTATACCAATACATTTTTAATCTTTCTGCCAGAATGCTCATATTAAAAGCACAAAGCTACCTATATAGAAAATCGTCCATTTAATACAAAAGTAATAAATTAAAAGCTAAAGAAACATGTACCTTCTACTTTTTCACAAAACGTATCTAATTCTTCGCAAATCTCAAGAAACCATGGTTCCGATTCAATTGTAGCCATTATTACTGTTATATTAGTTAATTTTCAAAAGACAATGCTTAAGAAATTAACTATTTTTATGTAAATATTTCTACTTTCCTTTAGTTGTAACAAACAAAAACGACTTTGTGTTTGAAATTTGAAAAGATGATACAGATTAACAATATTCTTTCAAGATCAAATATGTCAAATTTACAATTTAGAAATGAAACGTACATGGTATTTTTTTAAGGTTTTCTATAATAAAGCTTTTAATATGATTTTCTAATAAATATTTTATTTTATCTCGCTGTAGTATCGAATCATAGGACTGCTTTGAATTTCACAACTCGGAAAAACAATTAAAATGGAGTGCTTCAACACTAGGTTACGAGGTTCCTTTCGCCAATATGTAACGATATTTAATTATTTAACAAGTTACAAAAAATATCATGGTAACAAATTTCAAAATATTAATCTTATCACTGAAGAGATAAGATCAAATGTTTTTCTAGGTAAAATAAAGATGTCATAAATATTTACAGATTTCTTAACTTAAATAATCATCATCATATATATCTATCTCTATGAATAAATCGAACTGTTCGCTGCCTGTACATGGAAGATACGTGAGAAAAACTTTTTATGTATTATTTCAATTAGGTCGTATATAATAAAGTTTTATCAATTTGAAGGATTTTGATTGACACAACTGTTATATTTTAAATTTATATTATCTTTAAAGTGATAATGTTATTACAACCACAAAATATTTATATTATATAGGGTTCTTTTTACTTTTTTCTATTTTTATATGTTGTTATCAGTTTTAAAACCTCCTAAACAGTGATGAGTATTTCCAACTTTTAAGGTCATTGCTCACATCGGAGGTTCGTCTTTTTGCCCACAAAGTTTTCTGCATATCTTTTTTCTAATCATCTAAGATATCTCGTTGCTTTCTAAGTGAACAAATACCCTAATGATATTATAAATATAATGAAAATAAATATTAAAACAACATTTTTTCCTAGAATTTTGGAGAAGATTGATTTAATAGCGATAGTAGCTCCACTACCGAGAGTCACAAGAAAAAGATATATCTAAAAGAATTAAAAAGGATTAATATTTTTTATTTTAATCATATTTTACCTTTTTTTAATATTTATAATAAAAACTTATAAATATTTAAGATAATCTTTAATAAAAAAAACAGGAATAGGAAGAGACAGATAATTAAATTATGAAAAGCAACAGCAGCGCCGCCACCGCGAACCGCGGCCATAACGCGCACTAACACACTTGTGATGGCGACCGATATTTATAGATCGTAAGGGCTGTTTAGTTATCAATAAATAACAATAAATGTTATAAAAAAACATGGAGGAGACAAAAGTTATATATTATATAGACGATGAGGAAACACCTTATCTCGTCAAAATACCGATATCCCCGGAAAAGGTCACGTTGCTGGATTTTAAGAATCAATTGAACAGACCGAACTATAAGTTTTTTTTCAAATCAATGGACGATGATTTTGGTGTTGTTAAAGAGGAGATTGTTGATGATAATGCGCATTTGCCGTGTTTTAATGGTCGTGTTGTGTCGTGGCTTGTGTCTGCCGAGGGTTCCAACCCGTCTGATGGCGCTTCGCAGTGTACCGATAGCAACGCAGGTAAAACGAAGCAAAACATCCATGGGGCTCCCACTGCGCCCCTCACGAGAGATACCTGTACTGATACGGACAGCACCATAAGTTCCCGACCTGGGCACAGGGCCTCGTGCGACAAATACAAATACAGAGGCTTGAGAATCAATGGCCACTCTAAATATGGAAATCATGGACTGGAGTACGAAACAGCATCGGTTCTCAGTTCAGATTTGGACTCTACCAGTTTATTCGACAGCCAATCAGAAATTACCACCACAACTGGTCGCCACACAAATGCTTCTGTTGACAGAGCCCTTACAGAATGCAGTAGTGTATCTCATCTCCAAGTAAGTTCTAGGAAGAGACCGCAACGCCGAAGGAAGAGACCCCAAGTTATGTCCAGAACGTCTTCTTATTCTTCCATAACCGATTCAACCATGTCAATGCATATTATAACAGTCACTTTAAATATGGACACTGTGAATTTCTTGGGTATTTCGATAGTGGGACAGTCAAATAAAGGTGGTGATGGTGGTATATATGTTGGAAGCATCATGAAGGGTGGTGCTGTTGCTTTGGATGGCAGAATTGAACCTGGTGATATGATTTTGCAAGTAAGTTTAGAAACATATATATATATTTTTAATATTTCCAAATAATTAGTATTAAAAATTAGCTTTTCACTCCCATGATAAAATAGAAATAACTATATATTGTGTCATGACACATGACACATTCTAATTGATGGTGACATAATTAACGTGATTTAAGCCTCCAGATATCAGATCATCTTTAATAAAAACAGGAATAGGAAGATACAGATAATTAAATTATGAAAAGGCGCCGCCACGATTCATGACATCAATATATTTAACAATTATGTTAAACTCACATATGTTAATATAAATACTAATTCATTCAGCATGGCACGGTAGGCAGAGGCAACTTTGGAACCTATTGTTTAGACACTCCGTTTAGTTGCCCATTTTCTGCTGAATTGAAGGCATTTTCTGTTCAGTTGCGGTATTCAAAGTCATGCTTTTCCTTGTAACTCGAGTGAAGAAATAAATAAATAAATAGAAAATATGACTGTCGCCGTCGTGGTGCAGCGGCACAAGCCTGTGAGAGATTTAATATTTTTAATTTTAAATATTTAATATTTTCTTTCTTTGCTCTGGTAATGATTCAGCGGAAAGTGGGGAACAGAATTGGGACTGAGTGTCTTAACACTAAGTTCCCAAGTTCCCTCTGCCTACCCTGCCTCGTGCGGTATAACACATTTCCTTCTGCTTTATGGTTAATATAGATTTCAAAAAATAATAACAATACTAATTTATATATTTTTTAATAACATATAATAAAAAAAAGAAACTTCTCTTTATTTAGACTTTTTAAATTAATTAACAATACTAAATATAATATTTTAAAATATTTATTTAATTTTGATAGTATCCATACTACTTTACTTCAGTACTGAGTACTTTTTAAACATAAAAAAAAATGAATCCATGTTATGTTTGTCTATAGATTTATGTCCTTCTTGATATAGATAGGTGACCTGAGGGAACCTAGTGTTAAGTCACTTGGTTCCCTGTACTATGCCCAATTTTCTTACTTTATATTGTCGGATCAAGGAATTAAAAGAAATATATTTCCTTGATTGAGAATCGAACCTGCCCCTATTGTGTTTACAATTTATTCTGCACACTATATTCTAAACATTGGTGGAAAGGCAATTTGGGAACCTAACATTGGGTCACTCCTTTCTAATTTGGTTCCCCTTTTTCGTAACTCAACCCCCGCACATTGCCTACCAGAGTAAAGAAATGAAAAGATTAAATATTTCATTTCCTCGAATAAGAATAGAGCCTGTCGTGGCGCAGCGGCACAAGCGTGTGACTGTAACCGACAGGTTCTGGGTTCGATCCCCGGTCGAGGAAATGAAATATTTAATATTGTCAATTTAAAATATTTAATGTTTCATTTCTTCGCTCTGGTAATAAGGCAAAAGCGCGGCGTTGAGTTCCGCCACTCAACACGCAATGCCTCAAATTCGGCGGAAAGTGGGGAACGGAAGTGGAACGGAGTGTATTAACACTAGGTTCCCAAGTTCCCTCTGCCTACCCAGCCATGCGCGTGATACAGCGTGAAGCTGAGTATAAGAATAGAACCCTCGACCTTTTATGTTTACATTTATTCACAGTAGAAACTCGATTAACCGGATTAATTGTTGTTGTTAGGCATTCGGATAAACGAAAATCCGGATAATCGGAAGTGAAGAAAATCGGGTTTTGAGCCGATAAGTACGTAATGTTATACATTTAATAAAAAAAAATAATTGCTTGCGTAAATACGTCTTGTACATTTGACACTATTGGTCTATAGTCCGGATGATCGCGAATCCGTATAACTAACCGTTTTTGCCGTGTGATTCCGGCTTAGAATAGGATCACCCTGGTACTGATGGTGTCGTAAGAGGCGACTAAAGTGCGTGTGGTAGAGTCACGTTGCCAGCAATGGCAACACGCATGGGCAGACTCGACCGGATTGTTACCACCCCCGGTATTTAAGACCGGCGTTAAGTAGTGGCTTTGGCCACTGCGTTTCGCATTAGGTAATGCCGGGCCCCGGTGCCCTTCCACCTTAAAGGACGGCAACGCTCCTGTAGCTCCTCTGGAGTTGCTCGGGGCCGTGGGCGACGGTGATCACTTACCACCAGGTGACCCGTACGCTCGTTTGCCGTCTTTTCCATAATCGAATCTCTACTGTATCTTAATTTATATAATGTATCTTGTACTGAGAATTTCACAATGAATTATGTTTGTTTACATTAGATAAAGAGGAAATGTGATGCTGTGATAAGTTAATGTTTTGTTTTAATAAATACTGACTTGCTCTTAATATTTTTGTATGTGTACCCGGCACATGGCATGGGAACTTTGGGAACCTAGTGTTAAGTCACTCCTCCCCATTTCCCACTCTCTGTCCGTCTTTAAGGAATATTTTAAATATATCAGTTTTATAGAGGCCCGTCGTGGCGCAGCGGCACAAGAGTGTGACTGTAACCGACAGGTTCTGGGTTCGATCCCCAGTCGAGGAAATGAAATATTTAATATTTTCAATTTAAATATTTAATGTTTCATTTCTTCGCTCTGGTAATAAGGCAAAGCGCGGCGTTGAGTTCCGCCACTCAACGCGCAATGCCTCAAATTCGGCGGAAAGTGGGGAACGGAAGTGGAACGGAGTGTCATAACACTAGGTTTCACTTCCGTTCCCTCTGCCTACCCTGCCTAGTGCGGGATACAGCGTGAAGCTGAAAAAAAAATAATATTTATATGTAGAGTTAGTTGAGGTTGGAACCAATGACCTGTCGCAGTTAGGGTCGTACGCTTCTGCCACTGCGCCGCGTCTGGTGTCAATCACCACAGTAAAAATAATATCTATATTGAAAAGTAACGTTATGTTGTCTATCAACATTCTTCAAAATGGTTTAACTATTTTATTTTTTATAAAGGAAGAAATGAAATAAAATAGTGAAAATTGCATTTCAGTTGATCCAGCCGTTTCTAAGATTAGCGTCAACATACATGTTAACTTATTATCGACCCGCCCGCGGCTTCGCCCGCTCGCCGTGTGATTTCGGCTTAGAATAGGATCACCCTGGTACTGATGGTGTCGTAAGAGGCGACTAAAGTGCGTGTGGTAGAGTCACGTTGCCAGTAATGACAACACGCATGGGCAGTCTCGACCGGATTGTTACCACCCCCGGCATTTAAGACCGGCGTTAAGTAGTGGCTTTGGCCACTGCGTTTCGCATTAGGTAATGCCGGGCCCCGGTGTCCTTCCACCTTAGAGGACGGCAACGCTCCTGTAGCTCCTCTGGAGTTACTCGGGGCCGTGGGCGACGGTGATCACTTACCACCAGGTGACCCGTACGCCCGTTTGCCGTCTTTTCCATAAAAAAAAATACTAATCTCAATTACTCTCTTGTTCTGATAACATTATCACTTTTAAGACAATATCTATACATTGAAAACTGAAATTTCAGATGAATTAAGAAAAAAATTGTACCATTTTTTTTATTCAGGTGAACGATGTAAACTTCGAAGACATGACCAACGATGAAGCGGTCAGGGTTCTCCGCGAGGTGGTCCAGAAGCCGGGACCCATAAAGCTGGTGGTGGCCAAGTGTTGGGACCCAAACCCCAAAGGTTACTTCACTATACCTAGGACGGAACCTGTGCGGCCTATTGATCCTGGTGAGGGTTTCTGGCACTATATTTGGGGTTGGCAGTGTTTTGACGCGCTATATTTCTGAATAAAAGTGTGTGACACGTTATATTTTTGATTAGGAGTGTTTTGACGCACTATATTTCGGAATACGATATTTTTAATACTATATTTCTAAAGGAGTGTTATGACGCATTATATTTCTGAATAGGAGATATATGACACTAAATTTCTAAATGTTTTGACACGTTATATATATCTAATTAAGAGTGTTTTGACACTCTATATTTTTGAATAAGATTTTTTTTTATTATCATACATGTGTAATTGACGTAGGTAACTTTTGACATTTTCACTTCTTTATATTTGTCCGTTTTCTCGTCCTTTTTGTGTCCATTTTGCTATTCTCTTTTGTCCATTCATGTCGACACTGTTGCCCATTTATTCACAGGTGCGTGGGTGGCTCACACGCAGGCGCTGCGCGAGGCGTACCCCCCTCCCCCGCTGTCCACCCTCCCCGCGGCCTCCATCCCCGAGCGGGGGTCGGACGCGGGTTCCATTCCCGCCGAGCCGCAGCTGTCCGTCGGCATGGACATGGCGTTGGTGGTCAGAGCCATGCTGAGGCCGGAGTCTGGTGAGAATTTGTGGTTTCTTTTTTCTTTTTTTTCAGGTTTCATTTAGTTGGGAGGTTGTTCCGGGTTCGATGTCCAATTGGAATGGTGATGTAAATTATTTTTATTTATATTTTCTGGCCTGTCGTGGCGCAGCGGCACAAGCGTGTGACTGTAAACGACAGGTTGTGGGTTCGATCCCCGGTCGAGGAAATGAAATATTTAATATTTTCAATTTAAATATTTAATGTGTCATTTCTTCGCTCTGGTAATAAGGCAAAGCACGGCGTTGAGTTCCGCCACTCGACACGCAATGCCTCAAATTCGGCGCAAAGTAGGGAACGGAAGTGGAACGGAGTGTCTTAACACTAGGTTCCCGGGTTCCCTCTGCCTACCCTGCCTCGTGAGGGATACTGCGTGAAGCTAAAAAAAAAAAACTCATTCTTTGGTTATGTAGAGGTCTTTGAGACCCTTGTGGCCCAGTGGCAGTGTGGATTGTAAGCGCTAAGGTTGTGTGTTTAGTTCTCGCTTTTTTTAAATGTATTATTTTTTCTCTCCGTTGAAAATCAGTCAAAAAAGGCAAAATTCTATGGTACATCAAGAAAGAAGTGATTTAACACTTAAAGTGCCTTCTTGCTATAGGCACAAGCGTGTGACTGTAAACGACAGGTTGCGGGTTCGATACACACGAGAGGAAATATTTAATATTTTAAAATTAAATATTTAATGTTTTCATTTCTTCGCTCTGGTGACATGGTGAGGCGCAGCGTTGAGTTCCGCCATACAACCTCTATTACGCCGGAATGTTGGGATCTTAACACTAGGTTTCAAAGTTATATATGTGCTTATCCTGCCATGTGCGGGATACAGCGTGAAGCTGAGAAAGAGAAAGAGAGATAAGATTACAAAATTGAACCCGCTATCTTTCTCCCCAAGGTCTGGAGATCAGAGATAGAATGTGGTTGAAGATAACTATACCGAACGCGTTCATTGGCGCCGACGTGGTCGACTGGATCTTGCAGCACGTCGCCGGCATCGTGGACCGCCGCGACGCCAGGAAGTATGCGTCGCATATGCTCAAGGTTAGTGCGGGTTCGGTGCCCCGGCTTGGGGACATGTCGGCCAGAGCAAGCTGGAGTATTTTTATTGCTCTGTGGGAATATTTTTGTTTTTTCGTTTCTGGTCGCGTGGTCAAGTGCGGCGTTGAGTTGCGCAGCTTTAATACTCATTGTTTGTGGTGAATGAAAATGGAAGTGTTTTGATGGGAACATAGTTTGGACTATGTACCCAGGTTCCCTTTGCTTACCCCGCTATGTGCGGTACTTCCTAGTAGTTCTGTTTTAACCGGTTTTAAAGAAAAGGAGGTTATTAATTTGACATGTTCGTATGTGAGCGATGTGACAAACAACACGTCCGCGGCTTCGCCCGCTTTAATTTCTTGATTGTTATATCAAATTGCAGTATTATATGCTCTTCTGACGTATAAACTATAGTATAACTGAAAAGTTTCATCGAAATACGTTCAGTAATTTTCACAATCACAATGATTGTTACCAGAATCAGGCAATCATTGTGCATGTTAGACGGTATCGGAGGTGGGCAGGTTTGGCTTATCACGCGGTTGCCCGCAGGCGGGCTTCATCCGGCACACGGTGAACAAGATCACGTTCTCGGAGCAGTGCTACTACGTGGCGGGCGAGCTGTGCGCGGAGCTGGCCGCGCTGCGCCTGCGCGCCGCCGACCAGGACAGCCTCGCCTCCGACACGCTGGCGCCGCTGCCCAACCCCGCGTGAGTGACACCACACACACACACATATATAATCCCAAAAACAAAAACAAACAGACACACATAAACCCAAAAAAACAATAACACACACACACATAAACCCAAAAACAAAAACACACACACACATGATGTATCCAATCACACGCTCACACACAATACCCAGAGACACTACACATACCCAAACAAACGCATATCCACACACACACATACACATAGGCAAGCAGGCAAACACATATACATACAGACTACTCTTACGCAGGAAGGCACATTCAAACACAGTAATACACAAACACACATGCACAGACAGATATAAAGAAATATACACAATCGGCGTTGAAAAAAAAACACAAATTCTCCACTTCTCCACACTTCTCCACCGGTGATCGTAATGGGTCCCACATATATAAATTATATATATATATATATATATATATATATATATATATATATATATATATATATATATATATATATATATATATATATATATATATATATATATATATATATATATATATATATATATATATATATATATATATATATATATATATATATATATATATATATATATATATATATATATATATATATATATATATATATATATATATATATATATATATACATATATATATATATATATATATATATATATATATATATATATATATATATATATTGGTAAAATCACGTCAACTGGACCCCCTATTTACCACTTGATCATAAAAATTTAATCTATATATATTTTTTATTAGTACTTATGATGGAAAATTGATCCCCCAAACAATTTTTCAAAATTTCGATTTTAACAATTTTTTTTTTTATAATGAAAATTTTAGGCACTTTTAATTGAAAAATGGATTAAAAATCAACCGCAAGAGATAAATTTGTGAAATTTTCAGGATCCATGGTCAAATGTCTATATTTTAAGAATATCTTTATGACTTAAAATTATTTATTTATTTTCATATTGTTAATTAACTTTTAAGTTAACAAATGAAAATTTAACTGACTTCTCGGGCAGAAAATGCAGTTTTTTTTCATCGGTCACATGCTTTATCCATTTAAGTTTGAAATTCCGGAAGAGAATTTCACTGCTCGCCATTAGTTTAAATAAAATTAATTTATTTATGACAGCGCGCCAGGCGCCGAGCGCTGTGGAAATGCCGCGCTGCCGAGCGTCTTGAACTACACTAACGCTTTTATCAATGATAATTTATAATAACATTACAAAATATTATTATAAAACAAATTTTATTATTATTTATCTTATAATTTATTATAATTATTATTAATAAAATTTTTTTTTAACAATGTTATAAGGAATGTAATCAAAATTTCTTATTATTTTTACCAAACAGCGGAAATTAAAAAAAAAAAATAATCAATTTTAAATTTTTAAAACTGTTTCGGTCTATGTGTATTTTCTTTTAGGTAATTTAGTAAATTGTTATTTTTTAATTTATCAGTCAACACTCCATCTTTACTTAACAAACTTCTTTTAAGAAAATTAATTTTGCTTTCTGCACTATTAAAGATCATGAGCTACATGAAAAAAAATACCAACCACGATTCGAACGCTTAACTACAATAAAAAATACTCGCCAATTCCATTATTACAAACCATTGGAAAATTTTTCACTACAATGTAGGCTCGTTTCAGAAGATGAAACAGTGTTTATTAACAGAGTTTAAAAAAAAAAAAAAAATAACTGACTACATAATTTATTATTTAATAATTTAAGCTTGTTTCTTCTATTCAGTATATTATCATTGTATTCTTTATAACAATGTTAAAAAAAATTAAATTTTATTAATAATAATTATAATGAATTATAAGATAAATAATAATAAAATTTGTTTTATAATAATATTTTGTAATGTTATTATAAATTATCATTGATAAAAGCGTTAGTGTAGTTCAAGACGCTCGGCAGCGCGGCATTTCCACAGCGCTCGGCGCCTGGCGCGCTGTCATAAATAAATTAATTTTATTTAAACTAATGGCGAGCAGTGAAATTCTCTTCCGGAATTTCAAACTTAAATGGATAAAGCATGTGACCGATGAAAAAAAACTGCATTTTCTGCCCGAGAAGTCAGTTAAATTTTCATTTGTTAACTTAAAAGTTAATTAACAATATGAAAATAAATAAATAATTTTAAGTCATAAAGATATTCTTAAAATATAGACATTTGACCATGGATCCTGAAAATTTCACAAATTTATCTCTTGCGGTTGATTTTTAATCCATTTTTCAATTAAAAGTGCCTAAAATTTTCATTATAAAAAAAAAAATTGTTAAAATCGAAATTTTGAAAAATTGTTTGGGGGATCAATTTTCCATCATAAGTACTAATAAAAAATATATATAGATTAAATTTTTATGATCAAGTGGTAAATAGGGGGTCCAGTTGACGTGATTTTACCAATATATATATATATATATATAATTATATATACATTTTGCAGCATGATGGGCCCCGGGTACATGCCGTACGCGGGCTCGTACGGGTACCAGCCGATACCCTTCAAGTACTCCTCGTGCGTCACCAGCGAGCACACTATATACGGGTGAGTGCTCTGTGTGTGCTTATGTGTGTGTGTGTGTGTGTATGTGTGCTTGTACGTGATGTGTATGGGTGCTTGTTTCTTTGTTTAATATTAATTTTAAAAATATGAACGTAGCAGGATTTGAACCCGCGTCTCTCGTTCACCGTCCAAGCGCTCTGACCAACTAAGCCATACGTTCTCATCCAGCTACGTCGTAACTCTTATACGTTTGTTATTTATGTTGTTAGCATCTATGTTGGGGCGATTTTATTGCAAATTTACTCAAATACAAAGACAATTTGTTAGAATTATTGTTTGACAAGAGAAAATACTTATCATTGTTTGTTTGGTATATTACTATATATATATATGGGTGATTGTTTGTATGTGTGTTGATTTGTTCTTTGTGTGTTTGTTTGTTTGTTCTTTGTTTGTTTATTTCTATTTAATTGTTTGTTTCTATGTATGTTTATTTGTTCTTTGTTTGTGTCTGTGTATGATTGTTTGTTGTTTCTTTGTTAGATTGTTTGCTTGTTTGTTTGTTAGTTTTTTGTTTGTTTATTTCTATTTACTTGTTTGTTTCTATGTAAGTTTGTTTGCTAGTTATATTTGTTTGTATATTATGTATGTGTGTTTGTTTGTTCTTTGTTTGTGTCTGTGTATGATTGTTTGTTGTTTCTTTGTTAATTTTATTTGCTTGTTTGTTTGTTCTTCGTTTGTTTATTTCTATTTAATTGTTTGTTTCTATGTATGTTTGTTTGTTCTTTGTTTATGTCTGTGTATGATTGTTTGTTGTTTCTTTGTTAGATTGTTTGCTTGTTTGTTTGTTAGTTTTTTCAAGATTTTAAATTTGATTTTTATTAATATATCATTATTGTCTATATTTCAGTTACAACAGAGAGGAGAGCGTGTTGTCGGGTAGTGGGGGCTCGAGTGCCGGCTCTGACCATTTAACCGCTAAGGAACCAACAGGTATGTATATATATATATATATATATATATATATATATATATATATATATATATATATATATATATATATATAATCATTGCATAATTTAGAATGTGTCATGTGTCATGACACTGCGAGTATGTATATAAATGGCACATACTGCTTTTTTATGTCACCATTTCCAATTGCTCAAGATACTACAGCTTTACGCTTTCCCGCACATGGCAGGGAAGGCAGAGGGAACTTGGGCACCAAGTGTCAAGACACTCCGCATTATGTATTTTTTTTTATATTATATATACGGCGTTGAGCACCGCCACTCTTAACTCGCAATGCCTCGAATTTGGCGAATACACCACGTCCCCAAGTTCTCTCTCTCTCTGCCTATCCAGCCACGAGCGGGTTGCAGGTTTTCTTAACAATTGTACGTTTAAATCGAAGCAGCGACCCGCGAGAACGAGGTGAAGTCGACGTCGAGCGGCTCCGGCGCCAGCGCGGCGGCGGCGGCGGAGGGCGGCGCGCGGCGCTCGCACTCGCACTCCAGCGGGTCGGACCGCGCCAACGACCGGCCCGTGCTGTTCTTGTAACGGTGGGTCCATTGTCGCCTACACGTGGACCACTTCTGGTCCATTGTTGGTTTGTGGTCTACTAGTTGGCTGTTAGTTGTTTATTTGTGGTCTACTAGTTGGCTGTTAGTTGTTTATTGGTGGTCTTCTAGTGGTCTACTTTTTGCTGATTTTTGGTATACTAGTTGTCTTATTAGTTGTTTTCTAGTGGTCTACTAGTGGACTACTAGTTGTTTATTTTTAGTGTACTAGTTGTCTATTAGTTGTTTATTGGTGGTCTACTAGTGGTCTTCTAGTGGTCTATTAGTTGTTTATTTTTGGTCTTCTAGTGTATATTAATGTATCGTTCAGCTTCGCGCTGTATCCCGCACACAGCTGGGAACCCAGTATTAATACACTCCGTTCTCCAGTTTCCGTTGAATTTGAGACGTTGTGTGTTGAGTGTTGGAACTCAACGCCGCGCTTTGTCTTGAAATGAAAACATTGAATATTTAATTTGTGAATATTAAATATTTCAGTTCCTCGAGTGGGGATCGAACCCACAACCTGTCGTTTACAGTCACACGCTCGTGCCACTGCGCCGCGATAGGCCTTTAAAATTTGCTATTAATCGTTTTTTTTTAGATTAACTCTAATTAATCTAACAGATACAAATACAATTTTCTGTAAAATTATTGTAGTATTTAGTTATATCGTTTTCATTTCTTTTTTTTTTTTTCAGTACAAAACTATGAACAGTCCGCCACTGCCAAATAATTGTAGGAATTTACGTATGTATTTAAATGTTATTAACTATTATTATTATTATTATTATTATATACAATGTGTAATTAAACGTAGATTGTACGGAATGGACCATATATGTATGTGTGTGGTCCAATGTTGAGCCACGTGTGGCCTGGATGTGGCCGTTGATGCTGGATAGACCGTTAAGGGAATTAAAAGTCTTTATTTAGTTTATTTACAGTTTATAAGTAAAAGACTTTCTTTTTTAAAAAATATATTTATTAGTTAGTTCCTGTTTTATATTAAAAATTACTTCCTTAATTTTGTTTAAAAGATGCAGCGTTAAATTACGACATATGAGTGTTGTAGTTAAACGCTGTGTGTTTCAAACGACACAATGTCTTAAAATTGAACAGTCGAGTGCTTTGAAACGAGATTCACTATTTATCTTTGCGCAGAAAAAATGTTTTTTATTTGTGAAAACATATCAAAGGCATTCAGCATCAACGGGCTAATAATATATCAGTATTGGACCGTGGCTTGGATCAGTTCTGGCTCGATATCATATAATTTAAAAGCATGTTACAAACTTACGTGTCTCGTGGACTAGATTTTGGTCCATATTTTTTTTATGTGAGTTTTGAAAAAAAAATGCAAAATGATACAAAAAAAATATAATTAAAATGTAGCACGTTTGATAAAATTAAATAGATCTGTTAATACTGAACACAACTTTTTTTTTTCTTTCTTTACATGAAAAAGTCAGTCAGTCAATCCTACAAAATATATCATTTTCTTCCGTAATATTTGCTCATATTTCTTATACTTATATGTAATTTTTATAACTCGACAAATTATTATTGGATATTGAAAATAGCTTCATCCGAAAACGAGAGATTTTTAAAAATATATTTAATATTGAAATTGAATACACTTTTAAAATATATTTTTTAAATTTGGTTGTTGTCAAAATTAGAAATTTTTGGAACGATTATTGACATTCTGAGAGATTACAAATTTTTCAGCTAATTAGTGTTAAATAGCGTTAACACTAATTAGCTACACGCTATATATATATAAAATATATTAAAAGCATTTATGGGCCAAATTTGGTCCACGTCATTAGCCAGATCTGGTCCATGTTGTAGAGTAGGAACGATTTTAACCCACCAGGATATATTCTAAATGTGGTTTATTATTTATTTTTACAAAAACTTTTTTTACAAGCATTTTTTGATATGGTAAAACTTTTTTTTATATTTAAATTGCAATTAAAAATGAAAAAAAAAAATTGCTGACATTTGTGATAGAACGATTCATTTCAAAAGTTGTGCCATTGTATTATATTATTTTTTAATTATTATAATTATTTAAAAAAAAATACAAGTTTGTCATTAGTTTTATCGTTTTTGGCTTAGTATTGTTGTAATATAAGAATAATTCCAAATAAACATATTTAAAGTTAATTTACATTTATAATTTCTTTTTTTTTACATTTCAAAATGTCTACAGATAAAATATAAGAATGCCTATGCTTAAATTCCATATATGGTGTATTTAAAAAAGGGTTTTTTGTAAAATTCTTTGAAGAAATATTGTTTTTTTTTTCTTCTAAAAATGGCACTAAAAAGTTAGTAAAATATAACCATGTGTATTAAAATATAAAATTAAAGACGCATTTTGTATCAAATTAATCGACTAATCTTAAAAAAGAAATAGACCTCGTAAAAATATAGATTAAAAATATAGTATTTGTGTAGTCGTCTATTAGTTTAGACTTTAGCCTTCTTGAATTACGTGAAAAATAATTAAAAAAAAATAATATTTAGAAATTATAAAGTAAAATGTCATTAGCTTGTCAAATTTTTTTTTTTTTTTTTGGTATGTCATTTTGTAGTTTTCGTTTTAAAGATTAGTCGATTAATTTGTTTTTTTTTTATTTTTCGTTAAATTCTATCGATTATATTTCAAAAGGTTTTGTCATTTTTTTTTCATATAAAAATTATAATACAGATTAAAATTTAAAAAAAAAACTTTTTCTGATTTTTTTTTTTTTAAATATAATCGATTTTCCATACTCGTAAAGCTAAACCGATTTTGATACAACGCCAATTATATTATAGCCATATTTAGTGTACATTGTATTGTATGTTAGTCTGTGTATAGCTTAGGGAGTAAACGTTAGAAGTAAAGGAAGCTAGGTAGGTGCTCTAGGTGTTAGTATTTATAAATGGTTGTCTGTCTGATCGGTCGTCGGTTCGATTAAATCGATTTACACAATAAAATATCGATTTTTTTTTATCGATTTACTCCAAAAACTAACTTTTTTTTTTGCAATTTTTTTAATTGGGTTGTGATTTTTTTTAACTGTTATTTTTTTTGTTGGGAAGTCATATTTAATCGTACCGACGACAAAGCTGTAAAGGGTTGGAGTTAGAAACTAGTGGACTATATTTTTCATACAATAATGTCGCAAATATGTTATTGTGATTGCATTTCTTTATGTATGTATGAGGTCCTTTCGACCTCGTTGTGTTATTTAATTAATTATTTCCATAACATTTTTTTTTCTATATATTTATCTACAGCTATTTAATTTAAATGGCAACACTACATAACGCCAATATATTAAAAGAATATAATTATCACTTTTTCTTCGACTTATTTTATGGGTTTAATTAAAATTTACATATATTTTTTTCAATTTCCAAAGGCGGAACGTTTTGCAGCTTTTTGCTATGCAAATAAAATAATATTATTATTAATATTAATAAGGAAGTAATGAATGGGCGGTTTTATTTAAAAGTAAGACGCTAGGAATCGTATACGTACAGTTGAATTGGAATTTTTATTAAAAGAGGGTAATAATATATACTAAAATACTAAGATTGTAATATTTAAGGTATTATTGATATAAAAAAAACTTTTTTTTTTAAACTTAAAGCCCTAGAATCTAGTGCGTAAAGAACCGGTTTGAACTTTTGAACTGTTCAAAAGTTATCTGAATCAAGTCATAAAAGCTATTTGAACGTTTCCAAAGTTCAAAACGGTTCGTGTACAAAATTTTTATTTATAATCGGTTTTTGACATATCAGATAATCTTTTATGATTAGAAAATGTTTTTTTCTTATATTAGTATTATATTGCTTATGAGTATGTATGTTTTTTTTTATAATCTGTGAAACAACGAAATGTATGACATTTTTCGACTATAAATGACAGTTTCAATTTCTTTTTTTAAATTTGGTCCATATATAATTTTGCTAATATTTTTTTATATTTGGAGAATATAATTAAATATTACGCATTCGATATTAATTTAAAACAGTTTATAAGAGTTTGTAACGAAAGAAAAGCGCGACGTTAAGTTTCTCCACTCAACACTTAATGCCTTGATAATTCGGTGGAAAGTAGGAAACGGAAGTAATTCAGTTGGGAACATTATGTGAACACTAGGTTCCCAAATCCCCTCTGCCTAAATTGAAAGTGTGGGTTAAATCGTTCTTATTTTCGAATTATTCTCATCTCGCTCTCGTATAATAAAAACACGGCGTCTACTTACGTATTTTTTCAAATCCAAAATTAAGTCCATGATCAACAATGGACTTAAAATTTTAACTCCTATTATATATGGACCAAACTTTATATATATGGTATTACATAGTTATTGTTATATATATATATAACAATAACTATGTAATACCATATATTTAATATATATTTTTATTACATACTTTCTAGTCTTAATAATTTTTTCTTCCAGATAATTTGTATTGTATTGTTTTTTTTAATTTTCAATCTTTTTTAAAATATTAATTTTAAAAGCATGTTTTTTTTTATATAATCTTTTGGGATCGTAAATAAAATGAGTTGCTTGTTCGATTCCCATTTGGTGAAATAAAATATTTAGTATTTCCTTACTCTAGTCTGGAAAGTGCAGCGTTTAATTCCGCAATACAACACGTTATGCCTTGAATATGGCATTGGTTATATCGTTTACGGACTAATTGGGAAAAGATAAGCCGATTTTGATGAAACACCACTGAGATTTTTTTTTTATATTTTAAAAATGATTGACAATTTAACGATTATTTTTATAATTATGTTGTAAATAGTTTAGTTTATATTATGTTTAAATAATACTTATTTTGTCATGTTGGATGGCTCACATTCACGCAGCTTCACGCTGTATCCCGCACACGGCTGGGAAGGCAGAGGGAACTTGGGAACCTAGTGTTGAGGCACTCCGTTCGGTTGCCCACTATCTGCCGTATTTGAGGCGCTGTGGGTTGAGTGGCGGAGTTCAACGCCGCGCTAGTTCGTATTAGAGTCGGAAACATTTGTATTTTTATGTATATTATTTATATTTTTAATAATTTAACGGGCGATGTTTATGAACGTGTAATTTTTAATAAAGAAATAGAAAATTGTAATTATTTTGTTTGTTTTATTCAATTTGTGTTTTAGAGTGGTTTTGGGTTCCCTCAGTTTCACGCTGTATCCCGCACGAGGCAGGGTAGGCAGAGGGAACCCGGGAACCTAGTGTAAAGGACACTCCGTTCCAATTCCGTTCCTCACTCTCCGCCGAATTTGAGGCATTGCGTGTTGAGTGGCAGAACTCAACGTAGCGCTTTGCCTTATTACCAGAGCGAAGAAATGTAACATTAAATATTTAAATAGAAAATATTAAATATCTCATTTTGCCACTCAACATGCAATGCCTCAAATTCGGCGGAAAGTGGGGAATGAAAGTGGAGCGGAGTGTCTTAAAACTAGGTTCCCGGGTTCCCCCTGCCTACCCTGCTTCGTGCGGGATACAGGGTGAAGCAAAAAAAAATATTTTATAATAAATTGAACATCCACACCATCTTTGTTACTTTATAAGTAGTAAGTGTTGCCATAGTTTTCATAACAAATAAAACAATATATATATATATGTTAATTTTAAATTTAATACACATTTTTATTACACTGGCAATACATAAGTAAGTTTAATTTCATTTAGAATTTTAAAAAAAAAATTGTAAAATAAATGCACTATAACATTTTTATAAATACTTTTCATTTTATTGCAAATTCAACTTGGACTTCTAATATAATAATTATTATATATATATATATATATATATATATATATATATATATATATATATATATATATATATATATATATATATATATATATATATATATATATATATATATATATATATATATATATATATATATATATTTAAATTGAATTGTGACATAAATTTCTTATAAAAAATAACCACTACTTATACTTATATACTTAAAAATATAAGATTTAAGAATATCGATTAAATACTTTTTAAAAAAAATATAATTATGTCAAAATTAAACAATGAAAATGATGAATATTAGTAATTTATAAAAAAAAAATAAAAAAACTTTAAAAATATCTTCAGTACTCAACTGCGACTAAAGGAGAGTACTGCGTTTTGGATAGTATGTATGTCAATTTGTTAAGCCATATATCTGAAACAGCTGGACGGGTTCTAACATGTACATATGAATTATGATATTGACATGAAACACAAATTTGCGGAACTCAACGCCGCAGTATATATCTAGTACATACAATAGTATAAACAGTATAATAGGTCGACCAGTCTTAAATAATATTCCCTATTAAATCCCTAAATCATTCTCTAAAATCAAAAATATTAGAAAAAACCGGTCAAAATTGAAATATCTTAATCAAAATAAATCTTATAAACTATTTTCTAATCAAAATAATAATAAATTCAAATTTAATTAAAAATAGCGGTTGTATCTCTGAAAATGCTGAGCCGATTTTCGTAAAACTTAGCCGAGAACCACCGCAATGAACGAGGCTCTCAATTGAAGCAAACCGCACTCAAATTGGTCCATCAATTCAGGAGTTACGGCCACAAACATACAGACAAATCAATCTTATTACATAAATAATGATTACTTTTGAGACACTACAAGTGTTTAAATACTGGTCAAATTATATACTTAGGGCACCTCCCATATATAGCAGGGAAGGTCGAGGGAACCTAGTGTTAACATGCTCAGTTCTTAACATTTTAATTAACTTAGCACATGGGGTGCGGAACTCAACACCGCGGTTTGTTAATCGACTTAAAAACAAAAAGAGATGATGATATTAAATAAATGTACATATTATCATATTTAATCGGAGCTCCACGCTGTATCCCGCACATAGCGGGGTAGGCAGAGGGAACTTGGGAACCCAGTGTCAAGACACACACGGAAGTGGAACGGAGTGTCCTTAACATTAGGTTCCCGGGTCCCCTCTGCCTACCCTGCCTCGTGCGGGATACAGCGTGAAGCTAATTACATTTAAATTTGGAACGAATCAAAGACAACAAAAATATCTTACAAAATTCATCAATTACTTTAAAAAAAACCATTTTTAAAAAAAAAAATCTAATTAAAAACTAATAAAATACTTAAAATTATTCACATTTAACTTCCACGTAATTCTTATCTAAAAGATAAATAATGGATATCCATTAGATAAATTAACTGGCAGTTAACAGTAATGAATACGCTACTAATATGAATATAAAACTTGTGTGTATGTACGTTTGTTCCGCTTTCACGCAAAAACTACTGAACAGATTTCGATGAAACTCTCCAATTATATAGTTTATATATAAGAATAACATATAGAAATATGTAATGTATAATTTTGCTATAATATACAGTAAAGTATAAGCGGGCGAAGCCGCGTGTAGGTCGATAGTATTACATAAACGTTACTTAATAATTACAGGCTTCTTTTTCTTAACAATTTCAATGTTACAGGAAGTAATCTGAAACAAAAAAAAAATATACATTAATTGTAACTAAAAAAGAAACAACGAAAAGGGCAAAATTCGCCGGAAAGTGGGTAACGGTAGTGTCTTGGTGGGAACGGAGACTCTTAACACTACGTGCCCAAGGTTCTCGCTCACCCTGCCATGTGCGGGATAGAGCGTGAAGCTGTAAAAAAAGGAAAATAGTATTTATATATATATATATATATATATATATATATATATATATATATATATATATATAAATATATATATATATATATATATATATATATATATATATATATATATATATATATATATATATATATATATAAATATATATATATATATATATATATATATATTATATGTATATACAAACCAATATGAATCACAAAGAAATTAAAATAATTAATATAACATAATAATGCAATATAAATAACATGTAGATAATAACGATAATATATAGATAAGATATATAAGAAGTACCGCTCAACGCCGCATATAGCAGGGTAGGCTGAGGGAACATAAGGTTCCCAAGTTCCGTTAGCCTAATCTTAGTTTAAAAAACAACGTAATATTTGGTAGCAGAGTGAGAAGACACTCCGTTCCAATTAAGGCACTTCTGTTCCGCAATTACCGCTGAATTAGAGCATTGCGTATTGTGTGGCGTAACTCAACGCCGCGTTTCAACTCGTTACGAGTGAAGAAATAATAATATTAAATATTTAATTTGTTTAAGTGGGGATCGTATCCACAAACAGATTTTGCCTTAAAATTGTCCTAAAAAAAGTATTTAGCAGAAATCGAACTTGCGACCGCAGTTCAATCACGGTTAACACAACATATTATATAATATATTACTTCTATTCAATACAATTGTATAGTATAATGTACTTTCAATAGTTTTTAGGGTTCCTTGTGAACGGAAATGGAACCTTTGTAAGATTTTTTTTTTTCAGCTTCACGCTGTATCCCGCTCGAGGCAGGGTAGGCAGAGGGAACCCGGGAACCTAGTGTTAAGACACTCCGTTTCACTTCCGTTCCCCACTTTCCGCCGAATTTGAGGCATTGCGTGTTTGAGTGGCGGAACTCAACGCCGCGCTTTGCCTTATTACCAGAGCGAATAAATGAAAAATTAAATATTTAAATTGAAAACATTAAATATTTCATTTCCTCGACTTGGGATAGAACCCAGAACCTGTCGGTTACAGTCACACGCTTGTGCCGCTGCGCCACGACAGGCCTCACAGGCTACCTTTGTAAGATAATTTCTTATGTGTGTCTGTTCCATGTTCTCTTAGAAAGAAATATATCTCGCACTATTGAGGCAAGGTTGTATACTCTTTTCAAGTTTAGCTAGACAAGTAGATGATTTTTTTTATAAAGATCAATGGTGCGATTTCCAAAAGGTCTTCACGCTGTATCCCGCATTTAGTGGGATAGGCAGAGGGAATATTGAAGATTTCGTGAACGAATATATATATATATATATATATATATATATATATATATATATATATATATATATATATATATATATATATATATATATGTATATGTATATATATGTATATGTATATGTATATATATATATATATATATATATATATATATATATATATATATATATATATATATATATATATATATATATATAAAACAGACATATTGCTTAGTTTCAATGCTAAATTAAAAATATGACATTAGACGTAATTAAACGCTGCGCTTTAAATAAGTTTCTGTTTTTTTTTAATATCGTTTAGAAACGCATAGATCTAGGTATTACGGTTCATACAATATTTGTTACGGTCGGTTGGGCATTAACTATGAAAGTGATCGCGTGTTTGTGTAGACGTTGTTGTTTGATAAAAAATGGTCAAGTGTGAGTTGTATTAGCTTATTGGAGGTTCAATATATATATATATATATATATATATATATATATATATATATATATATATATATATATATATATATATATATATATATATATATATTGAACCTCCAATAAGCTAATACAACTCACACTTGACCATTTTTTATCAAACAACAACGTCTACACAAACACGCGACCACTTTCATAGTTAATGCCCAACCGACCGTAACAAATATTGTATGAACCGTAATACCTAGATCTATGCGTTTCTAAACGATATTAAAAAAAAACAGAAACTCATTTAAAGCGCAGCGTTTAATTACGTCTAATGTCATATTTTTAATTTAGCATTGAAACTAAGCAATATGTCTGTTTTATCTCTTTTTCAGCTTCACTCTGTATCCTGCGCGTGGGTAGAAGGAACCTGGGAACCTAACGTTAAGACACTCCGTTCCGTACCGTATCGTTTCACAACCGATTATCGAACTACCCTCATTTTGCCTTCCAGTGATGCTAACTTTATTTTAAAATAGCTACGAGTATTTTCATACTAGCCGTCATAATGGCTTAGCACAGCGTACTACTGTTCACGTAGTTGCGGGTTCAATCCTACGCGGGGGTTAAATAAATTATTCCAAGTATTTTAATAAATATTTATAAAACAAAAATCTACAAATATAAAATTCGAAAAAAAAAAAATGACGTACGATCATCCATAGTGACGAGCGCGGTGTTAACTTCCGCTTCAAAACTTTACAGTTCCGAAAATTCATCAGCACGTGGGGAACTTTGTGACTTAACAGTAGGTTCCCACTGTGTGCCCTTGCTATATGACACATACATACACAAATAAAGCGAAATAATATTAAAACAAAATTTTACATTAAAAAAAAAAACACTACATCCTAACAAAGCGCTATACTCGGCTTCACGCTGTATCCCGCACATGGCAGGGAACTTGGGAACCTAGTGTTAAGACACTTACGTTCCCCACTAACCCGATTTTAATGAAACTTAGCTAAGAACAACCGCAAATAAAAAGGAGACGTTCAAATATATAAAACCAGAATAGGTCGATTCATCAATTCAGGAGCTATGGTGTCACATACATACATACAGAATTGTAAACAGTTTAAATAAAAACATGTTTAACAGCCAATTATAAATAATTTCAATACGTCCCTTGGCGATGTTTAAATATAAACAAACATATGGACAAATCAATTATTGAATATATAGTAGGGTGGATGAGTTTTGGCCTCGAAGTTTGGCCACAATCTGACGCGTTTACAGACAAAATTTGGCGGAGAATGTGGAGAAAAAGTATTTTAATGGGAGCAGGAGTGACTCAACACTAGGTTCCCAAGTTCCCGCTAACTTCTGTGGGGGACACAGTGTGTACCGAAAATAATCCATCCACAGCTACCTTCAGAACGGCCGTGACTCGTCGACCGAACTATACTAACTATACAACAATTAAATTCAAATGAATTTTAATTTGTCATATTTTATCTTGAATTTTATGCAACTACCCACAAAATGGACGAATTATACAACAAAAGAAACTTATACAAAATTATACAAAATAAAACCTTATCCAAGTAATTTCAATTGTAATAGATGTATATACATTTAGTATTTCAGGTTCACGCTGTATCCCTACACGTCAGGGAAGGCAGAGGGAACTTGGGAACCTACTTTTCGTTCCCCACTTACAGATTACTGAGACATTACATATTGACTTGCGGAAACAAACGCCTTGGTGTGCCTAGTTACCAGAACAAGAAAATAAAAATATTTGATTCGGATATCGAACCCGCAACCTGTCATTTCCTGGCCACCAGCTCGTGCCACTGCGCCACGACGGGCCTCAATAATTCAACATTTCAGTCTAAAATGTCTGTTATCACGCTCGTACTCATGTTAATTATAGATAAAATCATAAACACTTCTTATCAGAGGAAGTGTACGCGTTTTAGCAATATTCGGTTTTTTTTCTATTAATGATAATTATCATTTCTTGTAATTCTCTCAGATAATGATATCATTATGTGTGTAAATGATGATATCTTAGACAAGGTTCCCTAAGCCTACCTACGGTACGTGCGGGGGGTACAAGCGTGAAACAAAAAATATATTAAATAAGTCAAAAAGCTCGTGGCGCAGCGGCACAAGCGTGTGACTGTAACCGACAGGTTGTGGGTTCGATACACACGAGAGGAAATGAAATATTTAACATCTTCATTTTTTACTCTGGTAAGAAAACGCGAGGCGGTGATAACCACCACTCAAGTTCAGCGGAGACTGGGGTACGGAACGGGATGACTTAACATTAGGTTCCCAAGTTCCCCTCTCTCTACGCTGCATTGTGCGGGATACAAATAAAAAAAAAACAAAAAAGAGGCATTTCTCAAGTAATTAATAAAATATTTGTATAAATGAAGTAATCTATTGATCATTCGATCGGACACGGCAAGGTGAACCGGCGACCTCCGTCATACACTTCCTGTACGTGTGGTTAGAGAGTGTACAGACGTGCCTGTACAGCTTCACGCTGTATCACGCATATCGCGGGATACACAGAGGGAATCGCAATAACCACAAATGTCAAATTATGTTCCCTATAGAATAATATAATGTTCCCCAAAAGGGTTCCACGATCGTCCGATAACTGTAAATGAACATACAGCTCAGTGGTTGAGGTATTTCAGGTATTTCGATATTATTATGAAAGTCATTTTAAGGTCTATCATGGCGCAGTGGAGGTGACACACAGGTTGTAAGTTCAATTCCTGATAGTAACAATGAAATATATACATATAATAAATCTGTAACCGATCTCTGTCTGTTCATGGAAGATATATTAAATAACTTCTTATAGGGGGTGTTCATTTATGTAGTACGGGACGAAATGGTGATTTTTAAAATGTTTGTCTGTACGTTTGTACGCGCTTACCTCAGAAACGGCTGACCAGATTTATATGCAGTTTTCACTATTATATTGTAGCAACTTTTCCTCAACAGTTAGCATTCGTTTTTTTGAAATTCGTTTGGTTGAAATCTTTGTTATCAATGTACAGATATTGTCTATTAGTAAATAACATAGTGTAATTCAAGCAGGCGAAGCCGCGGGCCGATCGATAGTATTTGATAATTTCATTTGTTGCTCTGGTAACTGGTAATTTCTGCTGATAAGGCAAATTGCGGGGTTAATCTCCGCCACACACATTATAACCCAAGCTGTATATATCACAGACAGAAAAAAACCGTAACTGGACCATCTTTACCACCAAAACTAACCACTCATCTATTAACCGGCGTAACTAAACGCTGCGTTCAAAAAAAAAAAAACTAGACGTATCGTATGAAGAGCCTTTACACCGTTATTTCGTCACGAAATATCGTGACTGTATGTCACGGTCACATTTTAATGACTTGAAAAGTGAATCTAATTGGCAGATCCTCTACCAATTTATTTGTTTTACTAAAGAAGTGTTCTTGAGATATATATATATATATATATATATATATATATATATATATATATATATATATATATATATATATATATATATATATATATATATATATATATATATATATATATATATATATATATATACATATATATATACATATATACATATATATACATATATATATATATATATATATATATATATATATATATATATATATATATATATATATATATATATATATATATATATATATATATATGTATGTATATATGTTTGTTAGAGGCCCGTCGTGGCGCAGCGGCACAAGCGTGTGACTGTAAACGACAGGTTGTGGGTTCAACCCCACTCGAGAGGAAATTAAACATTGGTAATGAGGCGCAGTATTCAGTTTCGTTAGCAAGCAATAAGTATAAGAATTCTGTGGAAAGTGGGAAACGGGGTCTCCTAAATAAATAGGTTTCCAGGTGATACGAGCGGGATACAGCGTGAAGCTATAAAAAAGCTCTAAACTGTATCCCGCACATGGCAGGGTAGGCGGAGGGAAAGTGGGAACTTAGTGTTAAAACATTCCGTTCCGTTCCCCACTTTCCATCGAATTTGACGCATTTCTTGAGTGGCGGAACTCAACGCCGCAACATAATTACCAGAGCGAAAAAGTACATATAAGTTAAAGAAAGAAATAAAATTATTAGCCATTTATTATTTGTTCTTCCAAAGAAAAGAGACCAAGTGTTGTGTTCAATTCCACTGGGGGTATCTTAATTCCAGTACCAAAATACTTCACTTTACTTAATTTTTTTTAGGTTAACTGGTTCCCACATAGCAGAAAGGGAACATGGGAACCTAATGTAAAAACACACTTCTCATTCACACGTCCGTTAAGCGTTCATCGGTTTTAAATTAACCATTTTTTTAATATCGGTCCCCTTTAAAGGCACAATCGTTCAGTTAATATTTAACATATGTATGGCAGAAGTTTTAAAAAAAAAAAGAGTCAAGCGGAAATCCGTTAGCCGACAAAATATTTAATTGGCAAGTTTTTTTTTTTTTTTAGATGAGGCCTGTCGTGGCGCAGCGGCACAAGCGTGTGACTGTAAACGACAGGTTGCGGGTTCGATACACACGAGAGGAAATCAAAATATTTAATATTTTCATTTCTACGCTCTGGTAACAAGCTAAAGCGCGGCGTTGAGTTCCGCCACTCAACACGCAATGCCTCCAATTCGGCGAAAAGTTGGGAACGGAAGTGGAACGGAGTGTCTTAACACTAGGTTCCCAAGTTCCCTTTGCCTACACTGCCATAAGCGGGATACAGCGTGAAGCTGAGTTCTTAGACCTTCAAAATGGAGGTCAATTATAGAGTAGGATTTTTTCCTTGTAATTTATCCTCTTTAGCAGGAAGAGAGAACAAAATTAAAATTAAAACATGATTTGTGACGTCACTACTCAGTATTAAATAATGTATAGTTACGTCTGTATATTCACGCTGTATGGCAGGGTAGGCAGAGGGAACTTGGGAACCTAGTGTTCACTATATACCCCACTTTCCGCAGAATAAGGGGGGTTGCGTGTTGACTGGCGGAGCTCAACCCCGCGTTTTGCCTTGCCACATTATGAAAATATTCAATATTACCTCTCGTGTGTATAGAACCCACAACCTGTCGTTTACAGTCACACGCTTGTGCCGCTGCGTCACGACAGGCCTCAATTTAATTATATATTTTTTTTAGCTTCACGCTGTATCCCGCACGAGGCAGGGTATGCAGAGGGAACCCGGGAACCTAGCGTAAAGACACTCCGTTCCACTTCCGTTCCCCACTTTCCGCCCAATTTGAGGCATTGCGTGCTGAGTGGCGGAACTCAACGCCGAGCTTTGCCTTATTACCAGAGCGAAGAAAATGAAACATTAAATATTTAAATTGAAAATATTAAATATTTCATTTCCTCGACTGGGGATCGAACCCAGAACCTGTCGGTTACAGTCACACTCTTGTGCCGCTGCGCCACGACAGGCCATTATATTTAAAAGCAAATAAAATATTTTACAATATTTGTTAAAACTTTGTACAATTCAATTGATAACATCTTGGGTATTTCCTTTATGAATCATTATGATATATTGGAAAACTGGCGCTCTTTCGGCAGTATCTTAATGGGAAACAGGTGACTTAACGGTAGGTTCCCAGGTTCCCTATGCCTACCCTGTTACGTTCATGCATACATAGTTATGGACAACAGCTGGTCATTTATTTTCAGAGGGTTCGAATCCCAATTCAATTTATATATGTATATGTATATGTATATGTATATATATATATATATACATACATATATATATATATATATATGTATATATATATATATATATATATATATATATATATATATATATATATATATATATATATATATATATATATATATATATATATATATATATATATATATATATATATATATATATATATATATATATATATATATATATTTAAATATTCAATGTTTTCATTTCTTCGCTCTGGTACAAGGTAAAAACGCGGCGTTGAGCTCCGCCACTCAACACGCTACGTCTCATAATTCGGCGGAAAGTGGGGAACGGAAGTGGAACGGAGTGTCCTAACACTAGGTTCCCAAGATCCCTCTGCCTACCCTGCCATGCGCGGTATACAGCGTGAAGCTGAGTATGAGTAGAAATTTCAGTTTTCAATGTATAGATATTGTCTTAAAAGTGATAATGTTATCAGAACAAGAGAGTAAATGAGATTAGTAAATAACATAGTGTAAATCGAGCGGGCGAAGCCGCGTGCAGATCTCTAGTACATACTGTGTCTAATAAAGTCCAGTTAAATACAAACATATTCAATGTACATTGTAGCCTTGACTTGATAACGCAAATAGATTAAAAAGCGGCACCAATTCTGGAACAATATGCAATTAAAATTACTGAAATAACAACTCTCATTCGCTCAGCTTCACGCTGTATCCCGCACACGGCAGTGGTAGACAGAGGGAACTTGGGAACCTAGTGTTAACACACTCCGTTCCCTCATTTTCAGCCGAATTTGAGGCATTGCGCGTTGAGCGGTGGAACTAAACGCCGCGCTCCGCCTTGTTATTAGAGCAAAGAAAGAAAACTACATATATTTACAATAAATGTGATTTTTTTTTTAGCTTCACGCTGTATCCCGCACGAGGCAGTGTAGGCAGAGTGAACCCGGGAACCTAGCGTAAAGACACTCCGTTCCACTTCCGTTCCCCACTTTCCGCCGAATTTGAGACATTGCGTGTTGAGTGGCGGAACTCTACGCCGCGCTTTTCCTTATTACCAGAGCGAAGAAATGAAACATTAAATATTTAAATTGAAAATATTAAATATTTCATTTCCTCGACTGGGGATCGAACCCAGAACCTGTCGGTTACAGTCACACTCCTATGCCGCTGCGCCACGACAGGAAAATGTGAAATATTAGCACTATAAAACTCAAAGAGCGGAAACAAGGGGAACGGAGTGTCTTAACACTAGGTTCCCAAAATTAAGTCTCGACTTCAAAGTACAGGAAAAAAAAAAGATTACCACAGATAATCAATAATGCAACAATAAATACAAATATTTATGGCTGCACTAAAAATTGTTGTAAAAATCACGATTATTTTTATTACTCCATTATTATTTTATTAGGATTTTTTTATTGTAGCCATAAACCTAATATTCGTGAAACATTGTACTTAATATATTTGTAGTCTGTCGTGGCGCAGCGGCACAAGCGTGTGACTGTAAACGACAGGTTGTGGGTTCGATACACACGAGAGGAAATGAAATATTTAATATTTAATATTTTCACTCAACACGCAATGCCTCAAATTCGGCGGAAAGTGGAGAACGGAAGTGGAACGGAGTGTCTTAACACTGGGTTCCCAAGTTCCCTCTGCCCACCCTGCCGTGTGCGGGATACAGCGTGAAGCTGAGTATATAAGTTATAAATTCATTTCATTGTCACAACAATGAATTACCATAATTTTCTCACTTTCTGTTTTAATAAGATATAGCGCGGCGTTGAGTTCCGCCACTTAACATGTGTCAAATATTGGGTAGGAGGAGGGGGTAGGAGTGCCGTAACACTAGACTCCTTTTCGATACACGAAAACAATTAAAAAGTATATAAATAAAATTCAATAATGCAGATTAAAAATAGTATGTACATGTTTTTATTTTTAAAATGTCACCTTGACATTTGTTAAAGTTTATAATTATGTATAAATAAATGTGTTAAAAACAACAACTTTTGTATGAAAATCTTATGAAGAAATATTTAAAAATAGCAAATAATAATATTTTTTTTTTGAGGGAACTTGGGAACCTGTAGTTGACACTTGCGTTCCCCAGTTGTAGAAACAGTAATACTTTAAAAGTTTTTGAAAAAGACTAAGAAAAGCAGCGTATTCAGATTATATATTAAAATTATCGGTACGGTGGGATACGGACCTGTGTCTCTTGTTTACTTTCCAAACAATTTTTCAATTAAGTCATATGATTTTATCAAGTTACATCAATGTTTTAATTTTTATTTTATAATATACATACAATATCAGATTTACATATTTATATATATATATATATATATATATATATATATATATATATATATATATATATATATATATATATATATATATATATATATATATATATATATATATATATATATATATTATATATTAAAGACTGAAGATCATAATAAAATTAATAAGAAAATGAAACGAAATTAAATATGTCAACTTATATACACATACGTCCCTTTACGGAAATGTGAACACTCATATCTCATAAACTACTGAACTAAATTTGATAAAACTTGGCCACTGTCTAAATAAGAATAATATTCATTTAAATAAAAAAAAATAGCATTACAATATAAGTTTTAGTTTTATAAACATTTCTGGACAAACATACATACATATATGAAATTTGTTTTTATTATCATATAAAGATATTATCAAACAGCATTTTACTTTTTTAAAGTTGGTTAAAAAATATTCTTAGAGAAGTATCTACTTACATGAATCCTAAGGCATAATCTGGCTACCCTGTGCTCGAATACTGTTGTTCCTCGACAGTCTCCTTCCGATCGTTTGAACATGGAAACCTATACGCTGTAGAGCCTCATGATCTAGAATCTTCCTTCCATCGAAGATATAAGCTGGTTTCATCATGACTTCATAGATTTTTTTATAATCAAGACTTTTAAATTCATCCCATTCGGTACACAGCACTATAGCATGAGCTCCGGACACTGCGGAGTATGCGGATTCATGTATTTCAATGTTTTTACGAACTGTTTCAGGTTCATTCGTGACTAATGGATGAGTTAGTTCGTAGTAAATTTGATCATGTTCCACTTTTGGGTCGTAAATGTGGAGCTTTGCCCCCTCATCTAATAGTGTGTTTGACACATATATAGCTGGGGACTCCCGTGTGTCACCAGTGTTTTTCTTAAACGAAAATCCTAATATGGCAATATTTTTATCTGCAACAGTATTGAATAGAGACTCGATAACTTTTCTTGTAAATCTTGTTTTTTGATAATCATTCAAATTGACAACTTGCTGCCAGTACGCAGCTACTTCTGGAAGGTTCAGGCATTCAGATAAGTATATCAGGTTAAGGATGTCCTTTTGGAAACAGCTGCCGCCGAAACCAATTGATGCCTCAAGGAATTTGGGACCAATTCTTGAGTCTCGACCAACTGCTCGAGCTACCTCCGAAACATCAGCCCCAGTAGCTTCACACACTGCTGATAGAGAATTAATACTTGAAATTCTTTGAGCAAGAAAAGCATTTGCCGCTAATTTTGACAATTCTGAACTCCAAGTGTTAGTTGTTAAGATGTTTTTCGCTGGTATCCAATGTTCGTACACCCAGCACAGATCCTGTACAGCCTTCTGGCCTTCAGGAGTGTCCTCACCACCAATTAAAACCCTTTCAGCCTCAACCAAATCAACAATAGCTGTTCCTTCAGCCAGAAACTCAGGGTTAGACAGAATCTGGTATTCCACACCAGGTTTCGTGTTGGCGCGTAATATTTTCATAATAATTTCAGCTGCTTTCACTGGCACTGTGCTTTTTTCTACTACAATCTTATTGCTTGTCGCTATATCGGCGATCATGCGTGCTGCGCCTTCTATATATTTCAAATCGGCAGCCCTACCTTTACCGTTACCTATCGTTTTAGTTGGCGTGTTCACTGATATGAATATAAGATCAGCTTCTTGTATACTTGTTTCTATATCAGTTGAAAAGAACAGATTTCTACCTCGGCATTGATTGACCACATCATCCAAGCCTGGTTCGTAAATAGGCAATTTGTCGGAATTCCACTGGTTTATTCTGTCCGAGCTCTTGTCGCAGACAGTAACTTTTATATTCGGACATTTCAATGCTATAACACTGCAAGTAGGGCCCCCAACGTATCCCGCGCCGAGGCAGCAAATCTTTTGAATCACCATTTTATTATTTCCAAGCAAGTAAGTATTATTTTATATTTAAATTAAGTATATTTTCTAGTTTATTTTAATATAATGCAGTCTCTACTGAGGCCTAGCGGCTAATAACGGGCTGAACGGCTATACAATCATTTTTATTGCAAGAATGAAGCAACATTCACTAAAGTCAATGACATTTGGATGGATTAGTGATGTGATGTGAATGTGTCGATGTGCTTAATAGAAAATCGATTTGCTATCGAGTACATGTCGTTTAATGATTATTAAGAAATATTTGGCTTCATAGCCTGTCATGAAACAGGGGCATAGGTATGTGACTGTAAACACGACAGGTTGCGCGTTCAATCCCCGCTCGAGGAAATGAAATTTATAAGGTTTTAATTTCTTCTCACTGGTAACAAGGCGTTGAGTTGGGCCACTAAACACGCAATGCCTCAAATTCAGCAGAAAGTGCAGAACGGAACGGAGTGTCTTAACATTAGGTGCCAATATTCCCTCTGCCTACATTTCCATGGTATATATAGGAATAATCAGAATAATCCATTTATTTTACGTTTAATATATTACTTCACATAAGAACAGTTAGTGATACTCAACACATATCGATGTTCGCAAAAAACTATCGATTGGATATAATGTACATACTTTAAGTTTCGTTTTACAATAATATGAATATTTTTTTATACTGATGCGGGTAAAAATCTAATATTCTTTCTTATTAAAAATGTTATTGTCTATAACTCCGTAAGATTAATGTGAATATTTATACTTCATGAAGTATATTTATATTTACAAGGCTGAATAGTTTGTTTGTTTGTTTGATCGCTCTGATTTCCGCATCTACTGGTGTGATGTATATAATCTAAAATAATATACATATATACATTATTTAATACAAAGTACATATATAAAAAATATATCTTATATAAAAAAAATTGTGATCAAGAAAAATATATTATTAGATATATTTTCAAATATTTGAAAAATTAAATCATCAGTGTTTAAATTACACTTAAATAGATCTAAAATATATTATTATTATAGGTTCAGCAGGAAGGCAGACCCTGGCACAGCAAGACGGGATTAATGCCAGGAAAAAGAAGAAGAAGAAGAAGATCTAAAATATATGTGGTAAGCTTTGGTTGCTTGCTAAATCTGTTTATGGAAAATATTTTTTCGTAATAAAGTCATATAAAAACATTTACTGAATTATCATTATTTTGAACAATAAAAAAGTGATAATTGGATTTTCTTTAAAATAAAACGTTTATTTGCACTTGTACGTACGTATTACGTAGTTGAACATAAATAATATAAATTGATTACAAAAAACATATTTTATTTGCATTTAGTTGATTCAAATAGTTCCTTAAATAATAAGGATGAATCAATCTAGTATTACCTATTACTACACACTTTCGCTGGCACGTCGAGTTCAGACAGAACGTGACAATGAGTCGCGTTTCTTTCTGCAGGCTGTCGAATGTTCGTCGACGTTATCACTCAAAAATACATCACCACTTGTGAACTAATTAATTTTAAGAATAATATTTCGGGACTATATTTTTATATAAAAAACTTTTCTCATTCTTAATTCATTTCTTCAGTCTGATAGAGCGCGGCGTTGAATACCGGCAAGTCCTTCGATACACAAGACCTCTAAATCAGCAGAAAATTGGTAACGGAATGACGTGTCTTTTTACTAGGCTCCGCAGATCCCTCTGTGTACCCTCTCATGTGCAGGATATAGTGTAAAACTAAGAAAAAGACTATTAATATAGAAGGTAAACTTAATAACGTCACAAAGTATCGATACAATTTTAAGTATGAAATATCGATATTACTTATAAACATGAACATCCCTAAATAAAAGTTAAATCACGCGATACTAGTGATGTGCATACTATTGCATATTTCATTAATCTGATTGCAATTTTGAAATTATTTCTAGGAATAGTATGAGGAAGTATTTTTGTGTGTTTTTTGTTTTACTCTAGTCTTTGTTAATTTTTAGTAACATATTTAGTATCAGTACTGTACACTGTAACCAACGGTAGCAAGGCAAAGCGCCTCATTAGGGTTCGCCACTCAACAAACAATGCCTCAAATTCGACGAGAAATTTACACTAGTTTCCCAATTTCCTAAGCTCAAAAAGTTATTAAAGTAATTATAAATTGGATTCTTCATTAAAATAAAAAAAATCAACTTTAACCCTGTAAATTTAAACTTTTTTAATTCAAATTAATATCCAATTATAAAGATATAATGTAAATACTAATTAACAGTTACCAGTGTCCTATTATATTTAATTGAAATTAAGAAACAACTATAAAATACATATAATATTTTCTCAATAAAAATTAAATAATAACACAGTTTAATAGTTAACTACAGTCATTAAACAATAATTGCAAATTAAGACAAAATAATTATGAACAAAATTCTATTTCACAATATTAGGCGTGCGGTCACCATGTGATTGTGAATTCGACCATTTCACCTCAGAAATGTGAATTGTTTTCATTGTCTCGTTCTGGTAATGAGACAAAACGCGGCGTTGAGTTCCGCTACTCGAAACATTCAATATTAAGGAGAGTTCTTAGCGCAATAACATGGGGAAAGACCTTAACACAAATTTGCCTCTGTCCTGCTCTAAAAAAAAACTTATTATGTCAAAGTCATTAAAAAAATTGGCGGCAAAATAAAAAGGGAAATAATTAAAATAACTTAAATCATACATAAGAAATGATTCAAAAACACAATTCAATAATTAAATAATCACTTTAATTCATTTAATTAACAAAATACATTCAGTTTTAAACGGAAATGAGATGTAATTAAAAGTTAAATGGCCGTTAGGACAAGTTAAACTACATTATAATTGTTATTAAGAATGTGTCAATTATATTATATTGGGGTGACTTCTCAGGTAAGATTATTTTTCACTTTTCACGCTTCACGCTGTATCCCGCACATGGCAGGATAGGTAAAAAGTACATGGAAACCTAAGCGTTAACATTCCGTTTCCCATTTTTCAGCTAAATTCTGGAAACTGCGTGTGTTGGTCTCCCTTGTCTCTTTATCAGAGTATGTAAATGAAAATATTAAATAATTGATTACCTCGACAAGGAACGGAACCCACAGCCAAGCGTTTACGTTTCTAACCATTTTTATATACCTTGTTTCGCAAAATATATCCGGAGTAGGCCGAGTTAGAGTTGGATATACGATATTGATGTTTGGGTTTATATGATCGTGTCCACCCCAGAAAAGTTTTGAGCCCACCCTAGAAATTTAGTTTAATTTAATCAAACAATTCTGCTTCAAACGACAGTCCAGGCCTTCATTGAAACTTATCCAGGTATGTAATAAAAATAGTATTTTAAATTAAAAAAAATATTTAATGAATTGAGGCCTGTCGTGGCGCAGCGGCACAAGCGTGTGACTGTAAACGACAGGTTCTGGGTTCGATGTCTAGTCGAGGAAATGAAATATTTAATATTTTCTATTAAAATATTTAATGCTTCCATTTCTTCGCTCTGCTCTCAACAGTAAATGCTTCAAATTCGGCGGAAAGTAGGAAACGGTAACGGAAGTGGAACGGAGTGTCTTAACACTAGGTTCCCAAGTTCCCTCTACCTACCCAGCCATGTGCGGGATACAGCGTGAAGCTGAGAGAGAAAGAATTTAATCGCTATATGTATGTGTATGTGTGTGTGTTATTTTCATTATTATATTTTTATCTTGTGGTTCTCAAAGTTGACCTCCAAATTGACCATAAAATAGAATAAAAAATGTTTTTTTTTTTTTTAATTTCTTTTCTATATAAAATGAAATTACAAAACTTATATAGTTAAATTCATTTATTTTCTAGTTATTAATTTCAGTCTAGGCTAGATCCGGCGCCCACAGCTTGAACGTCCTGTCGTATGAACACGTTGCTATGTATTTATTGTCCATTGATATATCTGCACTCATTACCTGAAAAAAAAAACAACGAATATATATATATATATATATATATATATATATATATATATATATATATATATATAATATATGCGAAATATAACATATATATATATATATATATATATATATATATATATATATATATATATATATATATATATATATATATATATATATATATATATATATAATATATATATATATATATATATATATATATATATATATATATATATATATATATATATATATATATATATATATATATATATATATATATATATATATATATATATATATATATATATATATATATATATATATATATATATGTTATATTTCGCGGCGTTTAGTTCCGTCACGAAATGCCACTAATGCCACTAATTCGGCGGAATAACGAGAAAGTGACGGAGTGCATTAACACTACGTTACCAGTTCCCATCTGCCTACCCCGGAATAAAGTTTGAAGCTTAAAACAAAAAAAAAAAACAATAAAAAATGACATAAATAAAAAAAAGCCGGGTTAATAATAAAGGGCGCCACTAGTTAGGTTAAGTCAATAATAATAAAAAAAATATTTATATCATCACGCTATATCTCCCACACGTAACTAAACGCCGCAATAACCTTGTTCGCGCGTAACCCAACTCTATATTACCTTATTATCGTGACCCGAGAGCGTCCTGAGAGGATGCCAAGCGGGATTCGACCACAGCTTGGCACTTTTATCGTAAGACGACGTCAATAAAAAATGTCCGTGGCTCTTTTGATATCTTACATCTGTAATATAAGAAAAAAAAAAAAAAAACCGGTCAAGTGCGAGTCGGAATCAGCTGTGTAGGCTGAGGGAACTCGGGAACCTAGTGTTAGTACATACGTTCCATTGCCCACTTTCTGCCATGTTTGCGTGTAGAGTGGCGGAACACAACGCCACGCCTTGTGTTACCAGAGCGAGAAAATAAAATTATTAAATATTTAATTTCTTCAAATGGGCATCGAAGCCACAATCTATCGCATTTATAGTCGCACGTATGTGTGTGTGTGTGTGTGTGTGTTTGTGTATAACTCACCACTCAACAGATGCGTATGCGCAGGTATTGTATATATGGACGCTCGTTTCCTCAGATCCCATATCTTGGCCTGCCAATATAAAATGAACAACAATGAAAAAGTAAGAAAAAGTATCTCTCCCTCCCTCTCTCTCTCTCTCTCTAATATATATCTTCCTGATGATTACTGCCCATGTCGACTGGAGCCTGGTGCCTCTCGGAGGTAGATTCCGCCCCCGGGAGGTACCAATTAACTCAAGTCTACATTAAAGGTACCTTAGATATTCAGGTTGTTTTCATATCTCCGCTCTGGTAACAAGGCAAAACGCGGCATTGAGTGCCGCCACTCAACACGCAATGCCTCAAATTTGGCGGAAAGTGGAATGGAATGAAAGTGGAACGGAGTGTTTTAACACTAGATTACCCAAGTTTCCTCAGCTTACCCTGCCATGTGCGGGATACAGCGTGAGGCTGAGTAGAGTAGTAGTAGGTATTAATGTGGAAACTAGAGGTCAAACTAAGATAATGCATGTTTAATACCGTAACTCAACCGCGCACTTTATAATTATCTTAAGTTTATAAAGTGCGCGGTGTTATATATTTTTTACTTTTGAGAATCACTACCATATTAGTCTATCATCAGTTAAATAAATAACTCTCTTAATAAAAACTAACTTTGGTTCAAAAGTTACTTGAGTACAGATTAACTTTATTTCAAAACTAACGTTAGTTCAAAACTGTCTTTAGTTCAAAACTAACTTCAGTTCAAAACTGTCTTTAGTTTAAAACTGACTTCAGTTCAAAACTGTCTTTAGTTCAAAATTAGCTTTAGTTCAAATTTTGATTTTAGTTAAAAATCGACTTTAGTTCAAAACTATATTTAGTTATTATTAAATTTTAATGAAACTCGTCTTTAACCTCCATCGCTTAAAGAGGGTTATGATAAACTAGACCTGTACGTCTGTCTGTATGTAGCACCATAGCTTCTGAATTAATTAATTACCGAATTTGAGTATATTTTTAAATACAAAACTTTTAATCACCGCGGTGCTTCTAAAATGCAAAACTGATTTATATAAAACAGCTGTTTTATGGAAATCGGCTCAGCATTTTAAGAACTACAACTTTGTTAATATGAGTTAGTGATGTGCCTTATTGTTTATAATACTATACAATTTGAGCACATTTTGAACACTTTAAAGTAAGTCCATGGTCTGGGGAGGACCATGGACATGGCAGGATAGGCGGAGGGAACTTGGGAACCTAATATTAACACACTGCGTTCCGTTCCCCTCTCTCCTCTGACTTTGACATATAATATTAAATATTGTATTCCTTCGAATGGAGATCGAACCCACGACCTATTATAACAGACCAACACATATCTTAATACAGTAATGCTACCATACCTGATGATCCCCGCCCCCAGTCACCACCTGGTACCCCCCGGGGGCGCAGTCCACCCCCAGGATGGCCCCCAGGTGCCCCTCCAGGAACATGACGCAGCGTCCGGTGCGCACGTCCCATATGCGACCGAACGCGTCCATACCACTGGGGGTGGAAGAAGTTAAAAAGTTAATATAGAACGTAAACGACAGGTTGTGGGTTCGATTCCGACTCGAGGAAATGAAGTATTTAATATTTTCAAATTAAATATTTAATGTTTTCATTTCTTCGCACTGGTACAAGGCAAAATGGGGCGTTGAGTTCCGCTTCACTCAACACGCAATGCCCCAAATTGCGCCGTAAAGTGGGAAACAGAATTGGAAGGGATTGTCTTATTAACATTAGGTTCCCATGTTCCCTCTGCCTACCCTGCCATGTGCGGGATACAGCGTGAAGCTGAGTGAAATTAACCTAGGGTTCCCAAGTCCCCTCCGCCTAACCCCACCAAGTGCGGGATACAGCGTGAAACTGACAAAAAAATCAAAATGGCGGCACTCACCCAGTAACGGCCAGCGAGCCATCACACTGGAACGCTATGCTGTACACGGGCTTCGCGTGCCCTTCTTGGTGGAGGACTTCCGTTTCTGGAAATTATATATATATATATATATATATATATATATATATATATATATATATATATATATATATATATATATATATATATATATATATATATATATATATATATATATATATATATATATATATATATATATATATATATATATATATATATATATATATATATATATATATATATATATATATATATATATAATCTTATCTATTTCTTCGCTCAGGTAACACGGGAAATCGCGGAGTTGCTCTCCGCCACTCAACACGCAAAGCCTCAAGAATGGCGGCGGCCAGCGGCGAAAGTGACGAACAGAGTGTCTTAACACTAAGTTCCCAAGTTCCCACTGTCTACCCCGCCATGTGCGGGATACAGCGTGAAGCATGAAAAATGTAACATTTTAGTTTAACATAGCTAAAGGCAACATTCGACTTCCGCCATTCAACATACAATACGTACAGAATTAAAAAAAAAATGGGTTCCCAGGTTCCCTTGCCCGATAAAAAAAAAACACCTTTCCACTTAAATAACTAACAATTATTCAACATAAAACATGCCATTATAATAAAAAAAAAAAAAAACAAAGTGACTGAACACTCACGCGTCTCCAAGTCCCAGAGCCGCCAGGAGTTGTCGAACACGGTGGTCGCCAGGAACCTGCCCGAGGGGTGGAAGTCCAGCCGCGACACCCGCGAGGGGGAGTGTCCGGGGAGGGAGGCGAGGGGGGAGTCACTGAAACGGGTTTGAAGAATGGAGAGTTAAGTCACTAAAACAATTGGCACTAAAACATCTATACAGAAATTAAAAATATTCCTCGAAATTTTATATATGAGTGAGTAAACAAGAGAGATAAATCAATAGCAAAAACGTAGAAAACAGACACTAACTGTCATCTCGTACGGAATACACAAACAAAAACAACCTTCAAAATTTTACAAAAAAAAAATACATTACTTATTAAATAAACAGAGAATCAAGTCACTAAAACGACACCCAACACAAGAAAATCACCACAAAACTGTCCACCAAAAAAAAATTGACAAAATATTAAATTTTGGTGCGAAAACAAGAGAACAAATTAAATCACTAAAAAAAACTAAACACGGAGAAATGTGACACTAAAGCTCACCTCACAAAATTCCACAGGTGCACGGACCCGTCGTACGCGCAGGACGCCATACACACAGTTTTGGCTGCGTCATCTGTTACGTCCATTTTTTCATTTTTTTCTCCATTTTCTATATCTTTACCTTTTTCTATCTGTAAAAGAAATTACTTAAAACACATTTATCTACTATAAAAGAATGAGCGCGGCGTTGAGTTCCGCCACTCGAGGTGAGTAGCGGTACTTAACGCAGTTCTGTAGGAAGAAATTCCTTTAAAAAACCCGATACGTTAAAATATACATACAAAAAGAAGTAAATAATGTTCATTTCTCTACTATAAAAGAATGAGCACGGCGTTGAGCTCCGCCACTCGAGGTGAGTAGCGGAGCTCAACGCAGCTTCAAAAAAGAAAAATCAAACTACAACAATAACAATTTTCGCTGCACCCACAACCAAGCTACACAAAGGGAACTTGGGAACCTAGTTCAAGCAAGATTTGAACCCCTTATTCACCGTCCAACCGCTCTTACCAACTAAGCCAGTGTTTCCCAAAGCGGGGGGGGGGGCATTTTGGCAATTGGAGGGGGGCAATTAATGATTTAACTTGGCTCAAGGGGGGCATGGTGGTTTCAGAAATTCTAGCGGGGCTGACGTGGGCTAAAATAAGTTTGGGAAACACTGAACTGACCCATACGCTCTCATCTCATCCGCCCCAACCAAAACCGAACCCACGACCCACCTTCTCACCGAAATGACTCGGCATAACCACTTTGGGGTGGAACATGGCGGCGCTGACGTTGCAAGTGTGCCCCTTCAACACTTGCAGCTCGACGCAGTCCGGTACCGACCACACTTTGACAAGCCCTGACCTGAACAAACAAAAAAATGAAAAAAAAAAAAAAAAAAAGTAAGTAATTTTCTTTCTTTAGCTTCACGCTATTTCCCGCTGAATTTGAGACGTTGCGTGTCGAGCGGCGGAACTCAACGCCGCGGGAAACTCAATACCTCGTTACCAGAGCGAAGAAGTGAATAAATTAAATATTTAAATTGAAAATTATTAAATATTTAATTTCTGATATACATATATATATATATATGCTCAGTTTCACGCTGTATCCCGCACACGGCACTGTCGGCAGAGGGAATTTGGAAACCTAGTATTAAGACACTCCGTTCCACTTCCGTTCCCCACTTTTCGTTCACATTGCGGTTTCATTGGCGTAACTCAACGCCGCGCTATGGGTGGATTAAAAATGCTACAAAAAACATCACGTGATTAATGGACGGCGCCTTACCTCCACGCGACCACAAGATAAACATTCACATACACGCGACCACATAAATTATACCTATAAAGATTGTGTTTTCTTTCAAGATCGATGGCCTCTTGGGCCACTTTGTTTAAGTTTCAGTAAACTTGAACTTGAAGTGGTCAAAGAGGCCATCGATCTGGATAACAATTTCAATCTGTTACCTCCACGCGACCTCCAGATAAACCGTCTTGCCAAAAAAGAAAAAATAAAAAAAAAAATCTATAAAGGATTCCATTTTCATATGGAATACGGAATCCTAAACGGGATGCTCCAAGGGGCCGTGGATTTAAAAACCTATAAGGATTCAAGTTCTTTTTTAAAAGGGGCTGAAATAATATATATATATACAGTAGAAACTCTATTAACCGGATTAATTGTTGTTTTTAAGCATTCGGATAAACGAAAATCCGGATAATCGGTAGTGAATAAAATCGGCTTTTGAGACGATAAGTACTTAATGTTATACGGTCAATAAAAAAAAATTGCTCGCATAAATACATCTTGTACATTTAATACTATCGGTCTATAGTCCGGATAATCGCGAATCCGTATAACCGAGGGCTCACCAACTAGACGTAATCAACATTTGACTGTCGCCGCTAAATCTACAGAAGCTAATGGGTCTCGTGTCACCGATCTGAAATACAAAGATAATATTAAATTTAATTTCAACACCAAAAGAGAGAACAGGCTGTATCCTGCACGGGAATCCGGGAACCTGGTGTAAAGACACTCCGTTAGCCGCTTTCCGCAGAATTTGAGGTATTGCGTGTTGAGTGGCGGAACTCAACGCCGCGCTCCGCCTTATTACCAGAGCGAAGAAATGAAATATTAAATATTTAAATTGAAAATATTAAATATTTCATTTCCTCTCGTGTGTATCGAACACACAACCTGTCGGTTACAGTCACACGCTTGTGCCGCTGCGTCACGACAGGCCTCATCACATCTTGTGCCCCTAGAATTCGACGTTTCCCAAGTTCCCTTTAATTACCCTACCACAAACGGCAAAAATTACACCAAAAGATATGAACCCGCACCAACCTGACTACAATATATGGCCACGGCGGACGCTTTCCTCTGGGACTCCTGTTTCGCCGCCGCTCTCACGCTACCAGCTAACTGTAACTCCTCGCGAGCTTTATTTAACCTGTGGTTATAAATAAGATAATGTGTCAAAATGGGGAACATAATGTCTTAACACTAGGTTCCCGAGGTTCCTGGAAAATTTAAGACACCATCCTCTACTCTCTTGCCAGGGTCGACTGAGGGAACTTGGGAACCTTGTGTTAAGGCAGTCTTTGTCAAGAATATTTTTAATTAGAGAAGGAAAACAAAATCGAAAACTCCTTTGAAATACATCAATAGGCGCAGCGGCACAAGCGTGTGACTGTAAACGACAGGTTGTGAGTTCGATATACAAGAGAGGAAATGACATATTTAATATTTTCAATTTAACTTTCACTCTGGTAACAAAGAAAATATATCAACACTAGGTTCCCAAGTTCCCTATGCCAATCCTGCTAAGTGCGGGATACAGCGTGAAGCTAAAAAAAGAGAGGATAAAACCCTTTCAATAACACTCCATTTCCTTCACTCTCTGTACAACAAAACAAGGACAAAAAAATACCTAAGCAATCATCTCTCTCACACTCAATACAAATAGAAAAGGACAAAACACACTACTATTTTTAAAGTATTCATCCACAGTTGGGTAAACAAAAAAATATTATTTAGAAAACATATTAAAATTGACGGACGGGTTTCAAGCGGTGCGGGTTCAAATCCCGGTACGTTACCGGGATTTGAACCCGCACCGCTTGAAACCCGTCCAAGCAAAGTACTTTAATTAAATACTTTAATATTTTGTCACAAGCGTATAGGAATTACGACGTAGCTGGACGAGAACGTATGGCTTAGTTGGTCAGAGCGCTTGGACGGTGGACAAGAGGCGCGGGTTCAAAGCCCGCAACGTTATTTCTTTTAGGTTTTCTAAATTAGTATCTTCAACGATCTCCCATCTCTTTCACTCTCTATACATATAGAAAAAGACGAAACATACTCAATGATTTTCCATCTCTTTCACTCCCCATACAGATAGAAAAAGACAAAACATTGTCAATGATCTTCCGTCTCTTTTGCACCCCATACAGATAGAAAAAAGACAAAATAATCTCAATGATCTTCCATCTCTTTCACTCTCCATACAGAAGAAAAACGATAAAACATTCTGAATGAGCTTCCATCTCTGTCACTCCCAATACAGATAAAAGAAGACGTAATAATCTCAATTATCTTCCATCTCTTTCTCACCCCATACATATATAAAAAGACAAAAGAAGAAGGAAAAGGACACAATATTCTGAATGATCTTTCATCTCTTATATATACAGAAAAAGACATAATAATCTCAATTTCTTTCACACTCCGTACAGAAAAAAAAGAGACAAAAAATTCTCAATGATATTCCATCTCCTTCACTCCCCCACACAGAAAATCACAAAACATTCTCAATGATCTTCCATCTCTTTCGCACCCCATACAGATAGAAAAAAGACAAAATAATCTCAATTATCTTCCATCTCTTTCACACCCCATACAGATAGAAAAAGAGAAAACATTCTCAATCATCTTCCATCTCTTTTACACCCCATACAGATAGAAAAAGACAAAACATTCTTAATGATCTTCCGTCTCTTTCACTCCCAATACAGATAGAAAAAGAAAAAACATTCTTAATGATTTTCCATCTCTTTCACACCCCATACAGATATATATAGACAAAACATTCTCAATGATTTTCCATCTCTTTCACTCCCCATACAGATAGAAAAAAAGACAAAATAATCTCAAATATCTTCCATCTCTTCCACTCTTCACACAGCCAGACAAGGACAGCATGCGCTCCGGTTTCCGCCACCCACCTCTCCTTGGCCCTGGGCAGGGAGTATCTGGCTATCCATATCCTGGCGTCCCTCAGCTCGGGGGGACCCTCGTGGTACCAGGTTCCCTCCCTGCCTCTGTCCCTCTCTATCCTCGCCTCCTCCTCCTCCAACTTCTTGTGGATCGCGTCCTCTCCTAGGCTGGTCAACATAAGTTTCTTATTTCAGTAGGAGTTCGATCAACCGGACTAATTTGTATTGATATTCGGATAATCGAAAAACCGATTACCTGAATGTACGAATAAAAAGGCTTTGTTCACACGTTGTATATAATTTTATATATATTTTTAAAATATACTTTTCTTAAAACTCAATGTATATTTCTTACTTTAAGCATGTGATTGTAAACGTCACAGGTCGTGGGTTCGATACCCACTCGAAGAAATGAAATATTTAATATTTTCAAATCAAATATTTAATATGTTCATTTCTACACTTTAATAATAAGGCAATATGCGGCGTTTAACTCCGTCACTCAACGTACAATGCCTAAAATTCAGCGAAAAGTGGGGAACAAAATGGAGTGTCCCAACACTAGGTTCCCAAATTCCGTCCACCTTCCCTACACGCGGCGGGGTTAAACGGGAACCTAAGAAAAAACCAATTAATTAACTAAAATTCCACATAATAAATACTCACTAACTAAGCAAGTCCCTCAGTCTCACTCTCCTCTCCGCTGGCCCTTCACCGAACAGACACACAGGCTCACCGAGCTGCCTGAGACTCCTTCTTACCTGATAGCAATGCCATTTTATATCATTTAAGTTTCTACTAAATATCATTTTTTTTTTTTTATGGACGAGACGGCAAACTCGCGTACGGGTCACCTGATGGTAAGTGATCACCGTCGCCCACGGCCCCGAGTAACTCCTGAGGAGCTACAGGAGCGTTGCCAGTCTTTAAGGTGGAAGGGCACCGAAGCCCGGCATTACCTAATGCGAAACGCAGTGGCCGAAGCCACTACTTAACGCCGGTCTTAAATGCCGGGGGTGGTAATAATCCGGTCGAGTCTGCCCATGCGTGTAGCCATTACTGTCAACGTGACTCTACCACACGCACTTTAGTCGCCTCTTACGACACCACCAGGGTGATCCTATTCTAAGCCGGAATCACACGGCATATCAATTTTATTCTGTAACACATGGCAGGATAAGCAGAGGAAACTCCACTCCATTCTGCCAAATTCTGCCAAACTTGAGATATTACATGTTGAGTTGCGGAACTCAACCCCGTTGTCTTGTTACCAGAGCAAATAAATGAAGATATTACATATATAATTTGAAAATATAATATTTTTCATTTCGCGGGGAACGAACCCCTAACCAGTCGCTTTTACAGTCTCATGTTGTGCCACTGCACGTATCAGCTAATATATGGTTAAAAAAAATATTTATATACCTTGTATATATAAAAGCCTGTCGTGGCGCAGCGGCACAAGCGTGTGACTGTAACCGACAGGTTCTGGGTTCGATGCCCAGTCGAGGAAATGAAATATTTAATATTTTCAATTTAAATATTTAATGTTGCATTTCTTCGCTCTGGTAATAAGGTAAAGCGCGGCTTTGAGTTCCGCCACTCAACACGCAACGCCTCAATTTCGGAGGAAAGTGGGGAACATAAGTGGAACGGAGTGTCTTAACACTTCCCGAGGTTCCCGGGTTCCCTCTGCCTACCCTGATACAGCGTGAAGCTAAGAAAGAAAGAAAGAAAGTGTATATAGATAACACGAAAAGAAATTGAAATTTATGAATAAAATATGAATAAAATAATAATTAGACAGCCTTACGACCTACTTCATCGTCATCTGTGGAAACATTTAGCTGTCTCGCTTTCCGTCTCCTTTCAAACTCTTCTAGAAGAGCTTTCTTGTCTTTCGACATCTCCTCCTCCAGCTCCATGTATTCTGAAAAATATTTAAAAAAAATAATAAGTTATTTAAAATATAACTTCACACTGTGTACCCTACAGGGAAGGGTAGACTGAGGGAACTTGGGAACCTAATTCAATCATAATCAAAATATTCTTTATTCAATTAGGCCGTTTCAAGTACTTTTGAATCTTTGAATTAAAGTCATCATCAAGTTAAAGAGAAGTGTCTTTAGTGTCAGTCCTACAGGAAGGTACCACCGGCTTGAAAGGTGGGTCTACTGGGAAGAGCCGGCAAGAAACTCAACAGTTGCTCTATTCAAAATTTTAAAACACTCTCCATTCCCCACTTAACATTACAATGTATATGGCTGTTTAAACCAAATTCACAGACGAACTGATAAAAAAATAAAAAAATACTTCAGGATTTTGTTACTTGAATAAATAGTAATATTTTGTTTTGTTTATCTTCCATGTACAGACAGCGTTCAGTTACAAATTTATAACATGTATTAATAAATTAATAAAAATTAGATTGAATCTACATTACTCTCTACTGATACACAATAGTCTATCAAATACATTTAAAGAGAAACCTCTAAGCTTACCATTAGAAATCTGTATATCACCCAGTTCCTGTCCACTGTCCTCGACTCCCTCCTTGGCAGCAGCGGCAAGAGCAGCCAGCCTGGCCTTCTCCTGCTCCTCCAATGACCCATAGTGGACCTTGGGCTTCTTAACCATCATCATATCCTCATCATCAGACATTTTGAGGTTATGTTTTATTTACACTTACTTTTTTTTGTAATTAACCTAAATTTTTTATTGATTATTTGTAGATTATTGAACGTTGAAACTTTAAATAGAATTGTGTTTTACTTTAATTTAATTTGTATTAGAAATTAATTGAGACGCGTCAATCGGCTTTGGAAACAATAATAAAACAATAGTGTTGTCCTCAACTATTTTGACTTGAAAGTTTTTTTTATAATGATTTAATAATGATTTAATATTCTTAAAAAATATTACCATATATTATATATTCTTATTATTAAATTTGGTTAAACATTAACATATTACATATATATTTGGTTCCGAAATATATATCTTAATTTTTTTTCTTGGTAGCTTTTCGAAAAGATGTGTATCGATTTTTAAAATAACATATTTATTTACTGAATAACAAAATAACTATTTTTATTTAGGTTTAAAAGTAAGTGAAATAAAATATAAGCAAAATATCTCAATATTATTAAATAGTACAGAAAATAAGATATGATAATAATCGATTTTCAATAGTAAGTATTCGAATAGTAATTTTATTGTTTATATAGTCTATGATTATTGTTTACGTCAGTTTGCGCTAAAATGTTTGCAAATAATTATTTTAAATAATCAATTAATAATTAACAAAAATTATTAAATATTTCTTTAAATAATGCTTTAAAAATAATATTAAATAGAACATAAGTGTTTTTTGTGAAATACTTACAAGTATACAGACATAACCTATAAAGTTTAAAATAAAATATAGCAATAGGCATTTTGGATAGTTTATAAGGTTTTTACATCTTGAAATGGCGTTTCAATTATCTAGACGTGAAGTAGAAGACCTAAGGTCGTCTATAGATCGAGCTATTTACAGAACTATTGGTAAATCTGATAGTTCATTGCTATCTACTGTATCTACATGTTTGACTAATGGGTAAGTCCTATTCCTTACTTGCTGGCGGCTTCGCCCGCTTGAATTACAAAAAATTATTTAATAATAATATAAAATTTATTTTCGTGTTATAATAACATTATCACTTTTAAGACAATATTTATACATATGAAACTCAAATTTCAACTAAATTAATACAAATTCTGTAGAAATTTTGTTGTTTAAATGTTGAAGGAAAATTGCCAAAGTATAATCATAAAAAGTACATACAAATGCTAATAAAAATAAAAAGATTACCTTTTTATTTTTATTAGCACATATCATAGATAAAAATGATTAAATCTCTGTATGGCCTTTGTTACATTAATAAACATCCCTTATAAGATTTTTTAAATATCTTTCATGTCAAACAGAAACAAAATGTTAATACTAATATTAAATTTAAAAAGTGTATAAAACTTTTGAACGAAGCAGGATTTGAACCTGCGCCTCTTGAAAACCTTTTAAGAGCTCTGACCAACTAAGCCATTTGTTTGTTCTTGAAGGGCTTTCAAGAGGTGCGGGTTCAAATCCTGCTTTGTTCAAAAATTTTATACACTTTTTAAATTTAGCGTTAGTATTTTCTGTCCTGAGTGTGGGATAACACTTTAAAAAATAGTACTTATTTAAAAAAAAGGACTGAATATTTTAATTTAATAAACATTTAAAAATATATATTAATTAAATTCAAATTCAAATTGAAATATTTTTATTCAAAATAACAAGTTACAAGCTTCGTTTTTTGAACGTCTAACAATTTACCACCGGTTCACTAAAGTGACTGCCTCAGACCTGAGAAGAATCGGCGAAAGAAACTCAGTGGGACATGTCCATTCTTTTTTTCTTATCAAAACTTTACAATGGATATTGTTCTAATGATAAAAAGTGCATTAAATTCTTAAATATCATAATAGTAAAATTAAATGATTATGTGTACAAAAGGGGGAAAAGAAACGTCTTGAAGACAAGAGTGTATTTTTCTATGTCCTCTAGTTCTCTCTGTCAAAAATAAAAGAATTAAAAAATAGAAAAAAATATATACAATATATGCAAATAATGTATACAGACCTGTACCTGGTACTTCCCATTGATATACAACTCTGAAATTGATATGGCATCCTCAATGGCCAAGTCCAACTAGCACTTGACCAGTTGTCTTCTTTACAATTTTTTTAAAAAAAAGTATGTCTGCTTAACAATTTTGAAAGTATGATTCTATTTTGAGTGGTCGAAGGTGGATGTAGCTTAGTCGACCAGAAGAGAAAAATAAAATAATAATAATCTCTCTCTTTCTTAGCTTCACACTATTTCCCGCATGAGGCAGGGTAGGCAGACGGAACCTTAAGACACTCCGTTCCACTTTCGTTTCGCACTTCCTGCCGTATTTGATGCATTACGTGTTGAGTGGCGGAACTCAACGCCGCGCTTTGCCTTATTACCAGAGCGAAGAAATGAAACATTCAATATTTAAATTGAAAATATGAAATATTTCATTCCTCAACCGGGGATTGCACCCGAAACCTGTCGGTTACAGTCACACGCTTGTGCCACTGCTCTACGACAGGCCTCAAATCGAAATTCTCATACGCTTGTTCCAACCTTATTTATGTTGTTAGCACTAAGCATCTCTGTTGGATCGATTTTTACAATTTTTCTAAATAAACAATAAGATTTTTAAATTTAAGTTTAGTATTTTGTAACTTGTCATTAACATAAATAATTTTTGCACATCAGTCATTGTTGTGTCCTGCAGACACATAGGCCTCCTTTAGCCGTCTTCTTCTTCTATTCTTTCTTTATTTCTGGCAATTTTTATCCAGGGACGCCCTGCTGTAAAAAGAATTCAAGTGTAATTGAAGCTTGTTGTGGCACGGCACATTACAGATTGTGGGTGGCTCTCCACTAGAGGAAATGAATAATTGAACATTTTCAGTTCTTTGCTCTGGTAACGAAGTCAAATCTGGCTGGGACATCCCATACATTAACATGGAATGCCTCAAATTTAGCATATAGTACAAAACAGGATTATTCCATTGGAAATGGAGTGTCTGAACACTAACTTCTTTAAATGTCTCTTTCTCTACTATATAGTGTAAAATCAGAAATAAAATATTATTATTTTACTACCAACCATTCTATATATAGTAAGACTCTACCATTACACCACAAAGTGTTGATTTTGTATATATGAAACGGTTTCTTTCCTTTAATAGTTTTTTTGTTTTTGTATATATGAAAATTTTATCATAGCAGGATTTGAACCTGCGCCTCTTGCAATCCGTTCAAATGCTCTGACCACTAAGCCATAAGTTCTGACCTAACAATGTCGAAATTATTATACAGTTGTTGTAACTTGTTTATTTCTAAGAAGCAGTGGTGCGGGTTCAAATCCCATTACGGTTATTTTTTAATATGTGTTTTAAAAATAGCTTCTCAGGCCTTCTTTCCTAAATCAGTGAATCAAAAAATTGTAAAAATAAATAAAAATAATTTAATTTCTTCTAATATTACAGCTACGATCGTCGCAAGATCATAGACAAGATATCATCTCACATAGATTCAAAGAAGGCGAGCAAGTTGGCTGACAAAGCTATAGCGCTAGCCCAAGAGCTGGTCTCCTCATCCAAGACCCAGAAGCGGAAACATGATGATAAGGACAAGGACAAGGAGTCCAAGAGGTTTTTTATTTTTTTATTGATTAATACATGTCTGTTTTTCTTGGGCCTGTTGTGGCGTAGAGGCACAAGCGTGTGACTCTAAATGTAATAGGTGTGGGTTCGATTCCCCTTGAGGAGATAATATTTAATATTGTTAATTTAAACATTTCACTCACTCGGCTTCACGCTGTATCCCGTACATGCCAGGGTTGGCAGACGGAACTTGGGAACCTAGTGTTAGGACACTCCGTTCCACTTCCATTCTGCACTCTCCGCCGTTTTCTGAGGCATTGCGTGTTGAGTGGCAGAACTCAACGCCGCGTTTTTCCTTGTACCAAAGCGGGGAAATGAAAACATTAAATATTTCATCTCCTCGAGTCGGGATCGAACACACAACCTGTCGGTTACATTCACATGCTTGTGCCGCTGCGCTACAACAAACCTCAAGTTACTTAAATTAGGCGGCGTTGAGTTCCGCCACTCAATACGCAATGCCTGAAATTTAGAAAGTGGAGGGGGAGGGGAGGGGGAGGGGGTGAAGGGGAGGTGGGTTACGTTCTGGTTGTTTTAGTTTTTTTTTTTTTTTTTGTTTCTAGATCACGTCATGAAGACAGACATGACTCTCGGGAAGAGAAACACAGAGACAGAGATAGAGATAGAGATGAGAAGGAGAAGAAGGACAACGGCGTTGAGTTACCCATTGTGGAGGGGGAGTCGGTCGGTAATAAGATGACGGGGCTAAGCGCCGATAAGATTAAGGTCATTTTTTTTTTATTGCTATGCAAATTTGTTATTTTTTTTTTTAGCGTCTCGCTGTCTTAGTTGTAGGCAAAGGGGAACTTGGGAACATTTTTTTTTTTTTTTTTCAGCTTCACGCTGTATCCCGCACTAGGCAGGGTAGGCAGAGGGAACGAAAGTGAAACCTAGTGTTATGACACTCCGTTCCACTTCCGTTCCCCACTTTCCGCCGAATTTGAGGCATTGCGTGTTGAGTGGCGGAACTCAACGCCGCGCTTTGCCTTATTACCAGAGCGAAGAAATGAAACATTAAATATTTAAATTGAAAATATTAAATATTTCATTTCCTCGACCGGGGATCGAACCCAGAACCTGTCGGTTACAGTCACACTCTTGTGCCGCTGCGCCACGACAGGCCTCAACTTGGGAACATAATGTTAAAAATACTTAGATACCCATGCTTGTTAAAAGATTGTGGAAATGATACCAATAAAGACTGAACAAAGTTAAAACAGTTTATTATAAAAGCAGATGTCTAAAGGAACTATATATATTGACAAATAGTAAAATCTAGAAAGAAATGACAGGTGACGTCACAAGCGGGCCACAGATTATATAAACGTTCTTATCACAGTCAATGGGCGTTGTTTATACTATATCAACTCCAACAAAGATATTTTATCATACTGAGTTAACTAAAATAATTTATGTTGTCTTGTTTTTTCAGTTGTATCCCGCCCATGGCAGGGTAGGCAGAGGGAACTTGGGAACCTAGTGTCAAGACACTCCGTTTCGTTTTCCGTTGTGTTTGAGGCATTGTGTGTTTAGTGATGGAACTCAACGCCGTTCTTTGCTTTGTTACCAGAGCGTATATATTAAATATTTCTTTACTTTGAGTGGGAATCGAAGCCACGACCTGTTGCGTTGACAATGCTTGAACCCTTGCGCCTATGATGTAACTTATGTCATATGAATTTCATAATGTTTTAAAAAAAAAACATTATTTACTCGTGGCACTATCAAAAAATTAAATACATTGAGGCCTGTCGTGGCGCAGCGGCACAAGCGTGTGACTGTAACCGACAGGTTGTGGGTTCGATACACACTCGACGAAATTCAATAATATAATGTTTTCAATTTAAATATTTAATGTTTTCATTTCTTCGCTCTGGTAACAAGGTAAATCGCGGCGTTAAGGTCCGCCACTCAACACGCAATGCCTCAAATTCGACGGAAAGTGGGGAACAGAAGTGGAACAAAGTGCCTTAACATTAGGTTCTCAAGTTCCCGTCTGCCTAACCTGCCGTGTGCGGGATACAGCGTGAAGCTTTAGCGTTTAAAATAAATATTTTCCCACCGCTTGCAGCTGATGATGGCGAACGCGCAAAAGGAGATAGAGGAGCGGAAAAGGGCATTAATGGCCATTAAGGGGGAGACCAGGAACGTGAACGCGGCGGCCGCCACCGCGCAGCAGATCAAGGCGCAGCTGCCGTCCAGCGCGATACCACCGCCCAGTGTGATCAAACCGCTCTTGTATTCTAAGCCAGGTTGGTATTGCCAGTGGGGGCGTTGGTAACGGTAGGGTACACTGGTAACAGTGGTATTATTGGTAACAGTGATATTATTGGTAACAGTGGGTGTCGCTGCTAACTTTGGCATTATTAGTAACCTGAGGTTCACTGGTAACAGTGGTTTAATTGGTAACAGTGGGTTCACTGGTAACATAGGTGTCACTGATAACACCAGATTTACTGATAACGATATTTTTAAGTTTGACAAGATTTATATATGCAATATTTGTCGTAATTTTGCTATTATATAATGATATATTCTTGGTCTTAATCATACTGTTGAGGTGTATGTGGCACAGCGTTTTACGGTTGTGGGTTCGATCCCCGATAGAGGAAATATTTTAATTTTTAGCTCGAGTGATGAGGTAAGGCGCAGCGTTTAGTTACGCATATCAACGTCTTGAAGTAAATGTTCCCGCTGTGTACAGGTTTTTATTTTTTATATTTGCAGCGGCACAACCGATAACGCCCGAGGAACTCGAGAAGCAAAGAAAGATCGCTGAACTCCAGGCCAGGATACAGAGAAAACTCGCCGGTACGTATGTGTGTGTGTGTGTGTGTGTGTTAGTGTGTGTGTGTGTGTGTGTGTGTGTGTGTGTGTGTGTGTGTGTGTGTGTGTGTGTGTGTGTGTTAGTGTGTGTGTGTGTGTGTGTGTGTGTGTGTGTGTGTGTGTGTGTGTGTGTGTGTGTGTGTGTGTGTGTGTGTGTGTGTGTGTGTGGGAGAGAGAGTGTGAGAGAGAGAGTGTGAGAGTGTGAGAGTGTGTGAGTGTGTGAGTGTGTGAGTGTGTGTGTGGGTGTGTGGGTGTGTGAGTGAGTGTGAGAGTGTGAGAGTGTGAGAGTGTGAGAGTGTGAGAGTGTGAGAGTGTGAGAGTGTGTGAGTGTGAGAGTGTGTGAGTGTGAGAGTGTGAGAGTGTGAGAGTGTGAGAGTGTGAGAGTGTGTGAGTGTGTGAGTGTGTGAGTGTGTGAGTGTGTGAGTGTGTGAGTGTGTGTGTGTGTGTGTGGGTGTGTGAGTGTGTGTGTGTGTGTGTGTGTTTAACGTAAAGACTATAATAATAACTATATAGTAGAATGGCATATGGAATATATATTTGTGTAAATATTGTTTAAATTTAAACTGGGTCTAGAGAGGCCCGGGACCCCATGTTATATTAAATTTTGTGTTTTTCATTATTTTTCTTATTTAATAGTTGACTCAGCTTCACGCTGTATCCCGCACATGGTAGGGTAGGCCCAGGGAACTCGGGAACCTAGTGTTAAGACACTCTGTTCCGCTTCCGTTCCCCACTTCCGAAACTCAACGCCGCGCTTTGCCTTATTATTTAATTATTAATTGAATTGAGAATTGTTTTATATTTTAACTTCATGCTAACACTTACACATGGTATGGTGGGCAGGGGGGGTTTGGGAACGTAGTGGTAACACACTCCATTTCACTTCTGTTCCGACCTTTCCGCTAAATATGAGGCATTGCGTGTGAAAACATTAAATAAATAAAGAAGTTGTAACAAGCGTATAAGAATTTCGACGGAGCTCGGTGAGAACGAATGGCTTAGTTGGTCAGAGCGCTGGAACGGTATTCCAGAGGCGCGGGTTCAAATCCTGCTTCGTTCAAAATTTTTATACGCTTTTTAAATTTAAGTTTAGTATTTTCTGTCCTAAGTGTGGAATAACACTTTAAAACATAGTAAAAAAAATATTAAATATTTAATTTGAAAATATGAAATATGACATATTTGTATTGTTACTTGCACCGGTACCAATACTTGAATAAAATTCTGAATATTAAATATATTATTATTATTGTTATTCTGTTTTATATAAAAAAATTATAAAAAAACATCTTCCCCCTCAGGTGGGGCCCTCGCGGCCGCTGGGGCCTCAGGCCCCGCCCCCCTTATCTTAGATAAGGAGGGCCGGACCATAGACACTTCTGGGAAACGAGTGCAATTGACACACGTAGCTCCTACGCTAAAGGTAAGGGCCTTTTTTTAATAAGGCCCCTTTTTTTCTATTTACTTTTTTTTAGAAGTAAAAAAATTTAAAAATAAACCATTTTTTTTCAACAGGCAAACATAAGGGCTAAACGCCGCGAGGAATTCCGAGCTCAGCTCACCGGTCAAGTACCGGAACCGGTGGGCGAGGCCCCCTGGGTGGACGGCAGGGTGACTGTGAAGCCCCCTGCGAGGCAAAAGAGGGCCCTCCGCTTCCACGAGCCTGGAAAGTTCACTCAAATGGCTGAGAGGTTGAGAATGAAGGTTAGTAAATCTTGGAGGGCCTTTGACCGTAAGGCCCCATTTATGTTGATTGGAGGGGCCTCTTAATTTTGTAGTGATATTTAGAGTACGTTTTTTTTTTTTCAGCTTCACGCTGTATCCCGCACTAGGCAGGGTAGGCAGAGGGAACGGAAGTGAAACCTAGTGTTATGACACTCCGTTCCACTTCCATTCCCCACTTTCCGCCGAATTTGAGGCATTGCGTGTTGAGTGGCGGAACTCAACGCCACGCTTTGCCTTATTACCAGAGCGAAGAAATGAAACATTAAATATTTAAATTGCAAATATTAAATATTTTATTTCCTCGACTTGGGATCGAACCCAGAACCTGTCGGTTACAGTCACACTCTTGTGCCGCTGCGCCACGACAGGCCTCAACTTACACTTTACGTACTTTAGAGTACGTTTAGGTTAGTAATAAGCAGGACAATAGGTGAGGCCTCATTTGTTAAGGGGGCCTCGTTTTTTTAATATCTATTTCTTATTCACTCAGCTTCACGCTGTATCCCGCACATGGCGCGGCAGGCGGAGGGAACTTGAAAACCTAGTGTTGAGACACTCCGATCCGTTCCCCATTTTCCGCTGAATTTGAGGCATTGCATGTTGAGGTGGCGGAACTCAACGCCGCGCTTTGCCTTTTTCATGACAATCGGATTTAGATTAGTTTTATACAAGTGCTTCGTTGAGATTAGGTAGTGATTTTTTATGTCGAGGATATTCGGGGAACCTAGGGTTAAGCTAGGTTCCCAAGTATCTCGCTGGGACCGAAAACATCCTTCAATAATATAAATTAGCCATGTTCATCTGTCCGGTCCGCTGTAGCTCCTGAAATAATGAACGGATTTTTTTTTTTTTGAATCCGCCATTTTTATTTTTATTATTTTTTTTTTTAATTTTCAGGCACAATTGGAGAAATTACAAAATGAGATATCGCAGATCGCTCGCAAAACCGGTATCTCGTCGGCTACTAAGCTGGCCCTGTTGGCCGCGGACGCGTCGGATTCAGACCACGTGCCCGACATTGAGTGGTTAGTGCGGGTTCGGTTCCGGTTTTGGGGAGGGGGGGGAGGAAGGGAGGGGGGGGAGGGGTTGGCCTTAGTTTTAGTAGCTTTTTGTTTTCAGTATCACGCTGTATCCCGCACATGGCGGGGTAGGATTGGGAACCTAGTGTTAGGACACTCGGTCCGATCGGAACTCAACGCCGCGTTCTGTCTTCATACCAATCTATTTCTTAAATGGATATAGTGAATATTAATTGATTTGATTTGATTTTGCTCGAGTGCTTCTAACGTACATCCATCTCTTTCACACCAGGGACAGTGTGATAAGGAAAAAAAAGAAAGAGATAGCACACAAAGAATAGAGAAAGAGATTGTCTTTTAAATATTGTCATCTCTCGTTTACACCATTAATTATGTTTTATGATATTCAAACTGTCAATGTCAATAGTTTGTCTCAGTTCGCGATTCACTGATGACAGAGAGACTCTATTTATAAATATTATATATAATTATATTTCCCTGCAAATATAATTTAATCTGTGTCTCGCTGACAACTGTGCGTGTGATTCATCTGTTTCATAATCACAAAAAAAAAAAACACACACACGAACATACGCACATAAACACACATACATAGTTAACCACAGATAATAGAGGCTTCAAATCTGAATCTACATATTTCTAAAATAGCTATATTTTAGATTCAGATTTATCTATTATCTGTGTTTTATTAACACATGCACGTGCACACGCTTGTACGCACTCACACGTGCACACACACACACATACACACACACACACACACACACACACACACACACACACACACACACACAGACTCACACACACACACACAGACACACACACACAGACACACACAGACTCACACACACACACACACACACACACACACACACACACACACACACACACACACACATACACACACAAACAACCCGCGCAATAGTAGCTAGACACATATATATCTCCTCTCAAAGGTGGGACAGCGTGATACTGATGACGCCAGAAGAGAGAGAATCGAAGAGAAGGAGACAGGCGGGGGACGCGGTGGGGGACGCGCGCAGCCACTCGCAGCGCGTGGAGGCGTGCAACACGGGGACGGACGACATCGTGGACAACGTCAATGAGGACGCCATCACCAATCTGGTGGAGCATCCGCAGCAGCTGAGGCCCCCTAGTGAGTGAAGGGAACCTTGGGGGTTTTGGGTCGGGAATTGTTTTCAGGTTCACGCTGTATCCTGGATTTGGTGGGGTTGGCCAGGTGGAATTTGAGATGAACTGTTCAAATTGATGTTTAAAGAGATATTTTTGTGTTTAGTGGAGGTGCTTAACGCCGCGCGTTGCCTTATTGCTAGAACGAAATTTGTATTTAATGTCTAATTCGGACAATATGGATGGAGTTTTCGCTCAGAGAATAATCTCTGAAATCATGAATGAAATCATTTGAGCTGTGTAACTCAACGCCGTATTTTATTATTTTTTTTTGTTGTCATTTCTCTGAATTCCATTTTATAAATTTGAAAGTTTCTATATATAGAAGTTTGTTACACTTTCATATAAAAAAAAACTACTAAACTAATTTTGATGTAACTTTCCAGTAATATAACTTATACACCAGAATAACATATACACTACCAATTATACATACATTTTGTATAATTTGTCTATAAATAATTATTTATTTTAGCTGAACCATTAAAACCTACGTACATGCCGGTCTTCTTGACCAAGAAGGAGAGGAAGAAGTTGAGAAGACAAAGCAGAAGGGAAGCGTGGAAGGAAGAACAGGAGAAAGTGCGACTCGGCTTGGAAGCGCCACCGGAACCCAAGTTGAGGTGAGTTGGAGGGTTCCCAAAGGAGGAGGAAGTGGAGATATTGGGAACATGCCTTTCCCACTAAACACTAACACTACTGTTACCAGCTTTCCACTGAATTTGATTGATTGCATGTTGAGTGGAACTTAACTCCGCGCTCAATTAATTTTTTCACCAGAGCAAAGAATTGCAAATATTAATTCTCTTGCAATTTAAATCATACACTTGCGTCTCAGCGCCACGTCAGGTCTTTTTTATCTCTATATATATTCTCTTCTTCTTCTTCTTCTTCTTCTTCTCAGAATATCAAATCTGATGAGAGCCTTAGGCACAGAGGCCGTACAGGACCCCACAGCTATAGAGGCCAAGGTTCGAGAGCAAATAGCGAAACGGCAGAAGACACACCAAGAGGCCAACCAGGCCAGAGCTCTCACCAAGGAGCAGAAGAGGGAGAAGGTGAGTGCAGTGAGTGAGTGAGTGGTGGGAAATAGTTTTATACAAGATTCCATTGCTTTTTCGGGCCACGGTTCGAAAAGAACTGTTAAAGGTGAATACAAAAGTAGACAGATGGGGAATAAGTGAGTGTGAGACTGTGTGAGTGAATGGAATTATTTTTTTAACATAACAAAACAATGTTTAAAAAATTGGACACGTCATGTTCTCTTTTCGAACCAAACTAGAGCACTCACTAAAGAGCAGAAGAGGAAGACGGTGAGTGGAGTGAGTGAGTGAGTGAATATTTTGACAAAAGCTTTATAAATATTGATTAAAGTGAGATCACTTAGAACAGAAGAGAGAAGTGACTGACGTAAAAGAAAGAAATGGTGAGTGAATAAACGATTGAGTGAGTGAGTAAGTGAATGAGTGATAGGACTAATTCCTTATTCTTCTTCTGTACAAAATTCTAGCATTTATGAAGTTAATGTTTGAGAATAAACTGGTTAATGACATAGCAGAGATCAATAGAGAAAAGAGAAGAGTTGAGTGAGTGAGTGAGTGCGATCTTTTGTGTGTGTGTGTGTGTGTGTGTGTGTGTGTGTGTATGTTCTGAATATCATAATGGATGGGGAGACAAAGGGAATTTGGGAACCTAGTGTTAAGACACTCCGTTCCTTTCCCCATTTTCCACTTATTTTAAGGAATTTCGTGTTGGTTAGCGGAACTTAACGCCGCGTTTTGCCTAGTTTTTTTAATGGAATAATAAAATATTTCATTTCGTCGTGTGACGATCGAACCACTACAACTTTCTATTGCCCCTGAGGCACGAAAGGCCTCAAAATGTGTTTTGTTTTTTTTTTTCAGATTGACAGAAAAATTCGGGAAGATACCTCTATGAGTGTTCACGTTGCTGTTTATAGGTGAGTGTGGATTCCAATTTTATTATGGAAAATAATTTGGAAATATATTTGTTTTTTTTTTTAGCTTCACACTGTATCTCTCGGCAGGGTAAGCAGAGGGAACTTGGGAACCTAGTGTTAAGACACTCCGTTCCCCCTTTTTTTTTAATAGACATATTAATCATATTTTGTACAATTTCCTCTTAGCTTCTACTTAGGTTCAGATGGATATACTGATTTTCTTTTTCGTTTCGTTTCGTGTTGTTTTGTGTTGCGGAATTTAACGCCACGCTTTGTCTCATTTCTAGAGATATCGAACTCATTCAGGGTAGGCAGAGGGAACTTGGGAACCTAGTATTACCATTATAATACTCACTCCGTTAAACTTCCGTTCACCACTTTCCGCCGAATTTGAAGCGTTGCGTGTTGAGTGGCGGAACTCAACGCCGCAAACGCCGCCGAGAAATTGAAAATATTCAATATATAATTTCCTTGATCCCACTCTGTACCATAATGATGTGATATTTACAATTATTTTTATCAATACAATGTGTGAGAAATGTGTGAATTTCTAAATGTATGAATAAAAAACATTTTTTTTTATTAAATATTTTTTTTTATCTGTGAAGTCGATCTCTGTGACTTGACATTCTTTTTTAATTTTACGGAGAGTAGTGAATAAAACCGAGTGACTTAAAACAAGGTTCCCAAGTACTCTCCGCCTAGCCTTAAAAAAGAAAATCTTGAATTTAGAGTATATTAAAAAAAAACACACACACAATGTGCAGCGTTGAGTTACGTAAAAAATACACGGCATGGAATGTGTTAATTAAATTCTTTCTGCACACTCCGCTTAAACGGAATGCCATTTTCTATTCCAACCCAGAATAAAAGATCTATTCGAGTGCGCGTCCGCCAAGTTCAAGGTGGAGGTTAACGCCGCGCAGCTCCACATGACGGGGTGCGTCGTGCTGCAGCGGGGGTGCTGCGTGGTGGTGGTGGAGGGGGGGCCCCGACAGCACGCCAAGTACAAGCGGTGAGTTGGGGGGGATGGTGGAGGAGATGGATGGGAAATTATATATATAATAGGGGAGTGGCGGGAGACTGGGAGACCATAGAAGGAAAAGTTGGGATAGACTGGAGAGAAGTAGATGGAAGGAAAGTGTTAGAAGATGAGGAGTGAGATGAGAAGAGAGGGAGTAAGCAACCCATGAACTTAAGGGGGAGGGGGAGGTGTGGCTCAAACAAAAATAATTAATTTACTAATAATCACGGTCCAGGGAGGAGGATGGGAGGAGAAAGGGGGGAAAAGAGTTAGATAAAAACTATGGTGGTGGAAGATACGATGAGAGTGAGATGAGAGAAGAGGGAGGGGGGGGGGAAGGGTGGTCTGTGGTAGTGAAATGGGGAGAGTCTAGGAGAAAGAGATAGACATATTTAAAGCGTTTATTGTTTTAGTTATATATTGTACTAAATTTTATACAAAATGTTTGTTTTTATGTTCACTGTTTTTTTATTTTTATTATTATTATTTTAGTATCGATTTTTGATTGAATTTGGATTACATTTTTTTTTGAACTTAAATTTAATTTTTAATTTTAAACTTTATTTTGATATTAATTTTGAGCTTAATCTTGATTTTTAAAATGAATGTGTTATTTTATACAAACAAAACTTTAATTTATCATTTATGCATTATCAAGTTTAAACTTAATCTTAATTTTTTTTTTCTTTTTTTTTTCATACCAGATTAATGCTCCACCGTATAAAATGGGAGGAGGACTCGGTAAAGGATGGGGAACATTCCACCCCCAATTCGTGTCACCTCGTGTGGGAGGGTACCACGGCGAGACGCGCGTTCGGGGAAGTCAAATTTAAGGTAAGGGTACACACACGGCAGGGTAGGCAGAGGGAACTTGGGAACCTAGTTTCGGGACACTCCGTTCCACTTTTGTTGTTCCACTTTGTAAATTAGACAAAAAGGGAGGAACGGAAGTGTTTGAACGGGAACAGTGCGTTTTGACACTAGGTTCCCAAGTTACCTCTGAATAACTAAAAACTATAATCTTTAAATCTTTAATGGCCTTTGTTTGTTATCATTTAGTTCTAACGTGAAAGTAGAGAACGTATCAATGCATTGAATAGTGATGCGTTGGAAAAGTACTTCCCAGGTTCAACCCTGCCGGGGTACAGCGTGAAACTGAAATTCAATATTTTCATTTCTTCGCTCTGGTACAAAGCAAATCGCGGCGTTGAGTTCCGCCACTCAACACGCAATGCCTCAAATTCGGCGAAGAGTACGGAACGGAAGTGGAACGAAGTGTCTTTACACTAGGTTCCCAAGTTCCCTCTGCGTACCCTGCCATATGCGGGATACAGCGTGAAGCTGAGACAAAGAGAGAAAAATTATATACATTTATAAATATGATAAATATTCCAGGTGCTACCAACAGAGAAGCAAGCGAGGGAGTTGTTTCAGAAACACGGCGTTGAACACTACTGGGACTTAGCGTACAGTGGTGCGGTGTTGGGCTCCGGTATCGAGGACCCCTAAATTTTGTGCCCAATCTAGATTGATTTGCCCTAAATCTGTATACAGATGCCCTAAATATATATGTAAATGCCCTAAGCTGTTATGATTCTGTCCTAAATTGTTTTTGTAATACTTTTTTTATAAATAAAATTGTTAAATATTCTCCATTTTCTGCCGAATTTGAGGGATTCTGTATTAAGTGGCGGAACTCAACGCCGCGCTTTATCTTGTTATTACAGCTAGAAAATACTCTACCTCTACTTGATCTGAGTTGTGCGGGAAGCGGAAATACTTTTTATAACATTGTTTTGTATAAATAAAAATTGTTCTAAATATTTTTTTTTTCGTCAACTCCACATAATGTTTTTAAATGTATCTATGAAAAGAAATCGAACCCACAACTGCTGAATTTATATTTTTTTATAAAATTTTAGTGCTTTTTCAGAAATAACTTTTTTTAATATATATATTTTAGGGCATTTCTGGATATTTCTGTCTCAACAGTGAAATAGTTGTATAGAATACAAGTGTTTTGTAAAAAAAACAATAAACTATAAAAATTATAGATAATAAATATTTTGAATTCTAAATGTGGTTTTAATTAGATTTTTTTTTTATTTAATATCTTACATAGAGTCCTGTCGCACGGCGTTAAGCTCTGCCACTCTACGGGAAGCTTTTTCTTATTGAAGTTGGCTGAATACACTTATGGCAAAGTTCCTCCATTACAGTAGTGTCCATACACTACGCAATTCATACAAGTGACACTATCACCACTGGTAATCATGCACGTAAGCAAGACGACCGGGTGGTCCGCGCCCAGGGTGGGCGCGGACCATCCGGTCCTCTTGTGCCCATCCCAGAAATATTGTGCCCATCCCAGAAATATTGTGCCCATCCCAGAAATATTGTGCCCATCCCAGAAATATTAGTATCAAAAAAATTACATCGATTTAATTTTATATAAATAGATTTCTTGAAGGAGAACCCAGGTTTTGTGGAAAATCCTTCTTGATGCTCCCATGCTAGTCGAGAAATAACGCTCGTTCTTTTAATAATTTAATATAGTATCACATTAACTGTTATTCATGTTTTATAGCTGACTAGCCTCGTCCGCGGCTTCGCCCGCTTGAATTACACTATGTTATTTTCTAATCTCTATTACTCTCTTGTTCTAATAACGTTATCACTTTCAAGACAATATCTATACATTGACAACTGAAATTTCGACTGAAGTAATTATTTTAAATTTAAAGTATTTTTCATTGACTGATTTAAATAAAACTATCACTAAATGCTGTGGTAAGGTTGTCAAAATTTAATAGTGAAAACTGCATTTAAATCTGATTAGTCGTTTCTGAGATTAACGGGGACAAACACACGGATAAACAGACAAAACATAATCATTATTTTTTCTCCTACTACATATATAAAGGTGCCCTATAAGATGTTATTTAATATATCTTCCATGAACAGACAGCGATCGTTTACAAATATATATTATAAGCATAGATTATGAATTTTATTTACTGAATGGTATGTTACATAATAAAAAAAAAAAATGTGTTAAACAATTTTATTAAAAACAAACAGTGTACAATTTTATACATAAATATCTTCAGCTTGAACGCTGTGCAATGTTAATGTTACAATTTCATTGTTTAATCATGCATGAAATTCAAATGATCTTAATTAAAAAAAAAAAACTTTCAAACAAGACAGCTTTCAGGTGGACAGTGTAGTAAGCTTTCTTGGTTAACCAAGCTTTAACATTTACTTTAAGTTTCTCCAGTGGCAAATTTAAAACTGCGGAATACTATTAAAGATACGCATACTCAGACCCATAAATGATTTTTTTACTTTTTGGAGGCGATATCTAGGCGTCACAAGTTTGTCTTCAAGAATTTGATACAAAAAATTGAGACAATGCAATATTCACTTCGTCAAAGTTGACTTTGTTTCTGTCAATCTTAAATGTTAGAGTAGTATCATCTGTGAATAGTACAGTGTCGCATCTTTGCATAAAATGGGAGATCGTATATATATAACAAAAAGAAAAGGGGACCAAAAATAGAACCTTGTGGAACGCCTATCCTTAGAGAAGATCCAGACGATTTTACATTGGTTATATTAATCTTCCGGATTCTTTGAGATAGATTCGAGGCAACAAGATCAAGAAGAGCCGCGTCCTGTATGCCGTAGTTATAAGTACGACATGCGTTACGGCCGCTATTAGATATTAATTTAATATCAGTTTTCTATATTTTCTAAAGTTCCTACGGATTGTCTGGTTGTGGTTAAATAGAAAAAGATTCTGGCTAACGCATCAAGAAACTGAGAAACGTAAAACATAGAGGACCTTCCAAAGAATCGTGGTCTTAAAAGACCACAACGAAAATAATAATAAATAACTTAACTTTATAACTAAATACACACACAAAAAAAAAATCGGAAATATTTCGTAATAACGCTGTTTCTAGTATGTATAGGCCAAGTAAACTTAGTGCAAAGCAAACAAAAACTTAATACTTAACTATAAATTAATTCTGAAACCGTAACTTAACCCCGTGGCGCTTTCTTTGGTATACATCTAGCGCCCAACCGCTTATAATTTAGAGGACAACCAAGCGAACCACACAAAACACAACCCTCTTGTATAACCATTTCTGTGGTTGTATCACTTGTGTTAATGATATTAGAACCATTAGTAGAATTATAAGGATTATAACCATAAAATGCGGGATCGTACAACCCAGTTAAGTTATTTGTTGGGTAGTAATAACCATTATGGTAATTATTATCAAATGGGTTGTATATATTATTGGTTGAGTTATAAAAATTATCATTATTGATATCATTTCTGCTATTGGTATAATTATCATTGGTTATTTGAATTTTTTCCTTTTTTAAATAATGTGTTATATCATATAATTTGTTGTAAATAGAAGAGAAATAACTCATAAATCCTCCAGATTCCCTTTTAAGTCTATATTTTGTGTTGATTTTTCTTATTTCTATAATATTTTGATCATTTTTATATTTTTGAAGGAGAACTTTATATAAAACTGAGTGGTTTGTATAATTTTCGTGTTTCTCAATTTTCTTGTTTAATATATTTAATGCTTTTTCTATTTGATTTATGAGAGTTTTATCGAAATGTGTATCACTTTCTTTTATGTTACTGATTTCATCATTGGCCAAATTTAAAAGGGTTTTAAAAGTACTTAAACTTTCAATATTCTTAGGAATATTCATATTGTAGTTATTTTCAATTAATTTATCAGAAAAGTTTTTATTTTTCTTAAAATTTTCACTGTTTACTTCTTTTTTTATTGTCTGGAGCACATATTTAACATCATCGACGTGGAATTTGTTTAAAATTTCATAAAAATTGCCACCATTTTTGATATATTCTAAAATATATCTATCTTTTTGTTTACACTCATCACCGAAACTTGCACACCGTCGCACACGAATATCGAAATCCGGATTTTTAGTTATTTTTATATTGTAATTATTACTTTTCGCTATAATATTTATTACTGCCGCTATAATAATTCCGGCCAAAATCATTTTGATCACGATTTTAGTCAATTTTAATGATTATTCGTGATTATTTTAATTAAACTTATTATTTAATACAAGAACGTGCGTTGTAACGTCTCCAGTAATATAATACAGACTGTTTCATTAATCATTAGAGTCATAAGTTATCGCTTTTCGTAAAATTAAGGGCGCAAGTTCAATTTTGTTTGTAAACTTCATTTATTTTTTTCTATTATTGGTTGTTTGTGGTTAAGTTAATAAAGATTATTGCTATTATGACTGTTATATATAAAAACGTAATGAAGATTTTACGTTTTTCTTTCTTCTGTCGTATAAATAAGACGCATATGATTTGTTTGGTTTAATCTTTTTTTTTCAGCTTCATTGCAGGGTAGGCGGAGAAGAACTTAATTGTGACGCTTAGAGCATGTTGTGTTGAGTGTCGGAACTCAACGCCGTGCCTTATTATTTAGAGTGAGGAAGTGAATTTTCATTTTCATTTAATAATTTTCATATTTCGTTTCCATATTTAATAATTATAATTTAATTCCCTTAATAAATATGTAAGATACTCTGTTTCTACAGCAAGAGAGAAATCTGTTGCTTAGTTAGCTATATCAATGATGAGTTTCAGTGGATCCTGATTTTTTTAAAAAATACTGAACGAAAATATTTTTATTTAAATTGACACCTGTCGTGGGTTCAATGTCCTCTCGAATAAGTTTAATATTTTAATTTCTTTCTTTAAGGTCTTCGCTCTTCAGTAACAAGGCAAAGCGCGGCGTAGGGTTCCGTCACTCAAATTCAGCTGAAAGTGGCGAACGGTACTAAGTGTCTTAACACTCCGTTCCCAAGTGTTCCCTCTGCCTACAGCTTACAACTTAAAGCTAAAAAATATTATTTTCAAAAATATGTCCTCAACTTTGAATTATTTTTTGCAATTTTCCGTAATTTGAATATTAGTGTTACCATTACCGTTCTCAACCTTCCGCTGAATTCTCGATGTATTACGTGGTTGAGTTGCGAAATATTTCTTTTCCTATATTGGGAGTCGAACTCACAACCAAAAACGCTTACAAATAAACGCTTTAGCCTTAGTCAGTTGGAGGTCAAGATCGTCGATGCGTCATAACGGTGCTTTAGTAGGAATTATTTATATTAGTTATAAAGGAAATAAGTATTAATTATTATGTACTACAGGATATATAATGTTCGTGGAACGGATGTGGTTGACGATAAGAACAAGGATGAACTATGAATCCAACGTAAGATACTAAAAATAATGTTTATCTATTGTAAAGTTATTAAGCTGAGATGTGAAACTGAGGAACTGTTCAACTTTTGTCAAGCTTCACGCTGTATCCCGGCATGGTAGACAGAGGGGACTTGGGAACCTAGTGTTAAGATTTTCCGTCCCCCGGAACCCGTTGGGTGTTGAGTGGCCGACGACAGCAAATTCAAATTCAAAATATTTTTTTTCAAAATAACAAGTTACCAGCTTCGTTTTTTGAACGTCATACAATTTACCACCAGTTCACTAAAGTTACTGCCTCAGACCTGAGAAGAACCCAAGCAAGAAACTAAGCGGGACATGTCTTTTTTTTAACTAAACTTTTACATCATATTATAATAATTTATTTTCACATAAAAATTTCATTTTTTTACTTTAAATTTCATTTTTTTACTTTAAATTTAATTTTTTTACGTCACATTTAATTTTTTAAGGTCAAGTATCATTTTTAGCTCAAAAAAATTTATTCTACAATCGCACGCTGGACTTTTTAAAAAGTACTTTCAATTTTCATGTCATAATTATAACTTGTAAAATATATTTTATTTAAAGTGGGGAATGGAACGGAGTGCTTTAAACACTCAGTTCCCGAGTTCGCTCTGCCTACCCTGCTATGTGCGGCATACAATTAAGCTGAAAAGAAAATATTTCTTAATTAACTCGCCAAATTTAATAAATTATTACATAAAAATTAGTCAATAATTCTAGTGACAAATAATAACAAAATAAAGGGATAAAATAAAAGACAACAAATCCATAATAAACATTCAAACAGCATATATTGTTGTAGAAATAAAAAAATACAAGATACAAATAAACTCTTTTGTTTACAACTCACATTTTTGTACTAAAATCGGTCCATTTTCATAACTTGGTCCAAAAATAGTCCAAATAACATGTTATTGTTATTGATATAGTTATAGAAATAACCATAGTCGACCTAAAAAGTGGACCAAATTCGGTCCAAAATTGCGAATCGAACATTAATTAAATAACCTTACCAAACTAAAAGTATTGTGACGGAGGAAAAAAATCAAACGTCTCGATTTTTTTAAAACTAATAATTTATTTTCATTTAAAAATACACAAAATTGCATAAAATGCCGGTGTCGATAATTTCAAAGATTACAATTAACTTACAATATTTTTTTATGTATAAATACAGGGTGTTCGGAAAAATGTTCTGCATAGATTTTTTTCATAACACCCTATACGTTTGATTGGTGATACAGTTGAACTGTTTTGCAAAATAATTTAATTCATTAAATAAAGAAAAAAATCAACGAAAATTAATTTTATTTTATAAAAAGTTCACTTAAAAAATCATTCATATTTCATTTCCACTATAAAAAATTCATTAAAAATATTTAATTTTTCAATTTTCACAAAAAAAAAGACTCAATTTTACATAATTTTCAATAAAAAGGCCTGATTATTTCACAATTTTAACCTAAAAAAATAATCAACATCTGTATCACCAAACAAACAAACAGATAACGTATCAATAAAAAAAAACCAACTTGTCATTTTAACAACGCTAGACTTAACTCTAGGTAATGTCAAATTGTAGACCCAAAAAATAAAAAATAGCATTAAAAAAAATAAAAAGTTTCATCAAAACGGGTCCAGTTTCGATCAAAAACCTTCCACCATATTAATAAAAAGGCATCGCCATCTCTTTCTTTCTTCTATACGTGTTAGAAAGAGAGAAAATACGTTATTTAGGGGAATTACTGAAACTACGTCTACAGATTATATAGATTTTCGTTTTTTTTTATTAATATGGCGGCTTTTCTCAACATGGTGTCTTTTCCAAGGCGAATACAATGTTTATGGCAGGCGTGAGGTATTTTCCGTAAATTCGAAGCCGTTCCGATACCATGTTGAAAAATAATGTTTACGTCAAAAATTTAAAAAAATAATAGATGAAAATTAAAAAATAAAATAAGGAATAAGTTAAAATCTACAAAACGTAGGCTATATATTATTTTATTTTTCCATATATATATATCCGAAATCGACATATTGTCTGTGCAACAACGATTTTCGGATGGTCAAGGATCATAAATCATAGACAATTATTACTTTTTCTGTTTGTTTAATATTTTTTGCATAAATTATTGAAAGATGGTCCCGTTAAGTTATTATTTTTATTATAACGTCCGTTTTTTATTGCGTATCTGTGTCAATATCTAATATTTATCAACCTTGACCGATTTACGATATAAGCACAAACGGGGAACCCCCAAACATGGAAAGCATTACATGCCATTATAAAAAATTACAATTAAACGCACCAAAAAAGAAATCGTCGGTTAGTTTTAAAAGAAAATGTTGCCGTTTGTCAAAACCGTTTTAAAAAAATCGTCCTAAAACATTGCGACCACAATTTTTTGCACAGAAAAATAAAACTCAAAAAGAAAATGGAAAAAATCTACAGATTTTATTGTTTAAATTTAATAACAACGACGCAAAATCCTAACAACATACGTCCTAGAGCAAAAAATCCGTTCAAAACTAACGCACACGCCGTAGATTGACAAAAAAACGCTCAAGTTTTCCATTTAAGACACGTGGCAAGTCATAAGAGATAGCGTTCCCATAAGAGATAGCGTTTTTTCACGTACTACACTAACCTAGCGCCCGACGCGGGGCCGAGCTCAAGCTTGGTGGGTTACACAAATATTCTTTTTATGAAGCGATAATTATTAATAATAATATGCAATAATTTTGAACCCTTAGATTAACGTTTTGAAAGCGAGATGGCAGTGTTGTTTTTGAGTTTTATCTGTGGACAAGGTTATATATATATCGTTATTTTTTAATCTGTATTGTAGAAAACAGTGTCTTGATGGGAACATAAGGTTCCTTAGTTCCCACAGCCTACTCCAACATGTGAGGGATACAGCGTGAAGCTGAAGTATAATCTGTGTATTTATTGTATGTTTATTTAGTTTTGGTCTCACCTCTATGCGGGCTGCGGCGTGCTGGACTTGTCCTTCTTCTTCTCCTTCTTCTTCTTGAGGAAGGAGGGCGTGCGGAGGCCCTTCTTCTTCTTCTTGTCCTTCTTGGGGGACTCCTCCGTTGACACTTCCTTGGATGGAGAACCCTTGAATCCGAAAAATATTTATTAAATAAACTATAAAAATATTGGAAAAATCTTGATTTTTTTTTAGCATTTGATAACTATTTGACTTTACAATGATTTCAATATTATCCTTCGAAAAATATTATCACATATAAATGGGAGATAAATGAAGAATGAAATGAATAAACACCGTAATAATGCACTTTTGATTCATCGAATGAACAACTAAAATAAAGCCAGTTTATTATTTTGTTAAAAAAATATTTACGTTCAAAGTTAATTAGAAAAAAAAAAATAGCTTAAGATTATACATCAACAGAACCGTGATTTATAAAAGTTGACAAACATAAGTTTGCGTATGAAGTATGAACATTTTATATGGAATGAACTACAAATAAAAGTTTGTAATGTTTTTTTTTTTTTTTGTATGATAGATATACCAACAAATTCTTATTTATATTATAATTCCTCACTTTTTTCTGAAATAAATAACTGCACGTCCGGTAGCTTTTAATTACGTTACTTAAAGGTAAGTACGAAATAAAATATTGCATATTTTCAAATAAAATATTTAATATTTTCATTTCTTCGTTCCGTTACACAACACGCAATGCCGCAAATTCGGTGGAAAGTGGGGAACGGAAGTGGAACGGAGTGTCTTAACACTAGGATCCCAAGTTCCCTCTGCCTACCCTGCCGTGTCCGGGATACAGCGTGAAGCTGAGTAGAGTAACTTATAAGGTTAATTTATTTGTTCTTAAGGGTCCGTATATATTCCCTGGATGATTCACCCCCTGGAGACCACAGGTTTTACCGTTTCTAACGATCCTAGAATCAACCCTCGTTTATCCGGATATGAAGAACAAAGACTTACCTCTTTACTGCTATGCGAGAAGGTACTCTGATGGGCATCCGAATGGTCGCCATTCACAGTGTGCTCGCCTAAAATAAAAAAAACATTTTTTTATTTATATAATTTTAACATTAATTTTCTAAATTTATTAAAACCTATTTATTAAAACCTTTAACACAATATATATTTGTATGTATTTAGTTATTTTTTTAATAACAAGACCTAAATATTTTGCTAAATATATTACAAAATTATAATTTTATGTTAATAATTCAATTAATTTTAAATGATTGAAAATTTTAAAAAATAGAATCACAAAATTATTTCTGTTCACAGAAGAATGTATCATTAGCATTATTCATTATTTACTTCGTTATTATCATTAACTTCACTTTTATTCAATAGAATTGTTTTAAAACAAAATATGTACATAAATAATAAACTTACCCTTACTCGATATCCGCATGCTTCTTTGCCGAAACCAACCAAAAGCTAAGCATGCGTTAAAAAATAACATTCCAAACAAAAAAGCACAAATTCAAAAGCAAAAAACCTCTTAAATTGGATTTTTTTTTTAATTTAGATTTTTTTTTTAAATTTTAATTTAGATTTTTTTTTAAATATATTGTTAAAAATGTACAATTACCCACATAAATGTTAGGAATTAAAACATAAAAAGAATATTTCAATATTTAAAATAATTATCTTGTAAAATACAATTTTTTTTAATGACTTTGATGTTATTTTTTTTTAAATGTCTAGTGGGCAGTTTAAAAAAGTGAATTAAATTAAAAAAAACAGATATACAAGAAACATATATTATTAGCATTAAAACAAGCTTTTTACAAATACAAAAGACAAAACAAACACTTAATAAAAAACAAAAGTTTTAGAAAAAATCCTAAAAGTTTTGTTTCCTTTTTCATATATATATTTTTCTATTTAAACTGTGTTAAGTATATATATTATAAAGCATCTTTATACTAACCTATTTTTTAAATTTCAGTATTCATTAAATATTTAATTATTCAACTCAATAATTTCACGTCATTTTTTTTTTTCATTTCCTGAAACTAACACAGTCTAAATAAAAATATAACAATATTAGTAAAAATAGCCATGCAACATTTAAATAAGTAAAGAAACAAGAAATAATAAAAACACGAATCGGACAAGACCGAAAATTTAAAATAAAAAATTGATTTTCAAATACAAAAAAAAATAAAACGTTTTTTTTTTCAGCTTACACGTGGCAGGGTAGAGGGAACTTGGGAACCTTGGTTTCCTACTTTTAGCGTTTGAGGGGAACATAAAAACATCTCCTTTTCGAAAACTATATATTAATATTTAGAATATTACGTTTCTTTTTTTAATAAAAAAAAAGGTTAGAAACTACCATCTAACCTACAGTTAAAATCGCTTAAATCCAAACTTTCAGTGGGCCTAAATCTTGTTACGATTTTAAAATACAACGCGTGCTCATACGACGGCCATGTTGAATACAATCTTTTACATTTCTTCCTTAAATCAAATAACAATTTCTCTCTCTCCGCTGATCCTATTTCAACAGTATTATCTGTTCTAGAATTTGATTCACATGTATTATAATTAAAGCACGTTTTTGTTAAGAATGTATCGTTATTATCTACAAGACTTTCATTATTATCATTAACTTCACTTTTATCATTCATTTCTGTATCATCATTAAAATCTACTTTAAGGAAGCTTGGCATTTCTTTACTTTTACGTGTTTTATATTTTGGGTCTTCTATTGGTAAAGATTTATCTAAAGACAGCCAATATTTAATACCACCACTACGGGCAGTTTGGGACATTGGCAACATATTTGCTTTCTTAACGAATGGTGATCCTAAAATTGTATCATCTTTTTCATAAAGAACACTTAAGTCATCACCTATGAAACTATTATCTATATGTTTGATTGGTGATTCCGTACATTCTTTAAAAATATCACCTCGAAATAAACTAAATTCATCACCAATGAACGCCGTGTTCATAGCTCTATCTATAACGTAAGTTTCATTAAGCTTAGCGTCTAGAAAATTCGGTATCAGGTCCTCAGACATATTCAAATTATCATTATTACTTTCTTTATTATCATTCACGATGTCATTATCTAATGACATATTTCGGTCATTTAAAGAGTCATCACAGAAATTGAGCCACTTTTGCGATGTTGTAAATAAAATATCCTCGATATCAGCTACAGTTATGACATTTTTAATACGTTTTGTCTTAATTTTTTTATCATTTTGGGAACAAACGTGAAAGACTGAATCAAATACAAAATACATTATGGCTTCGATAATTCTATTAGCATCATGGGCATCTATGTCGCTTGTTTCAGTTAAAACTGTTTCATTTAAATGCAATTCTTTATCTATGTCTCTTACTATCTGTGTTATAGAAAAATATTCTTCTTTATCTTTTACATCTTTCATAATTGTTTCTTCCGAAACGTAAAATTTATTTTCATCTAACACAAAGTCAATTCTGTGTAATATAGATGAGACTATGTCAGTTATTATTTCATATTTCTCAAATTCCGCTGAAGAATCACAGCTGAGTCTTCCAACGGAACTTAAGCCACTTAGAGAACTGAGCCTATTTATAGCACTGTCTTCCTTTTTACTTTCATCATTACTTTCATTTTCATTTTGAGTTAAATTAGTTTTAACAATATCTTTATTTGGCTCATCTATAGACTTTACGAAAACGTTATCTACAATATTTTCAGGTATTTTATCAGTATTCGATTCGTGGTTGTTTGAATCATTGGAAGAATCGCTGGTACTCACTTTGGATTCCTCTAAAATTGGTTCCAGAATAGTCTTTTTAGACATATCAATGACCTTTTTTGGAGATTTTCTAGGGCTCTCTTTTTTATTATAATCGTCACAATAGAACTTTATTGGAACAGAATAATCTCTTATATCTTTCCCTACAAGGTCCCTAACTGGACTTTCGTAAACTGCGTGTTCAAATTCTAAATCATCTGAGAAACTATGATATTCACCTTCTGTTGACTCTAATGATAAATCTTGTACACTTTCTTTAATTTCAATACTTTCAACAATTTTAGCAGGAGTCGCTCTATATAATTCAGTATCATCATCTAGCGACTTGATGTCTAAAATATTCACATTATCTACGGCTTTTTGCCTATCAATTATATTAAATTCCTTAAGATTAATATTATCGTTATTAGTATTTACATTAACTTTTTCAATAACAGTTTGGTTAGCAGAAGCGAAACCATTCCCAATATCACCGATATAGTTATCCTCATTGAACTCTTGACTGTCTACGAATTCAGAAACAGCTGTTTTTAAAATTGGTTCACTGAAATCTTTAACTTTAACATCATTAAACTCTATCTCATCTAGACATCTCTGAAATATATTATCTGCCGAAAAATATTTAGTTTTGAACCGACTGTCTTTCGCAGATCGTCTTGGATATGAGGAAATGATTGTACCACATGAATTACATTTGGGCACATGAAAGTGTACGGGCTCAGGGTCTTTTATATACGAATTGATAAAACTGCTGTGAGATCTAGTTCTGTACAGTTTAGTGCTATCTCTTTTACTCTTACGAGGTAACGAACGCGTACGAAAAGGAGAGTCTACTTTACTGTCCCACTCTAAAGAAGAAACGGAATATAAACTAGAACGACTACTCAAATTGCCAGGATTATATATAGCGATCGCGTTTTCCTCGTTAAGTCTACTATTCAAGCTCATTTTACATTTGGGATGTCTGTCCGTTTCGTATTTAGTTATGACATTCGAAAAATTGAGATTTCTCGAGTATTTGTGAAGTGAACGCTTGTGAGATGTGAGAGCCTCGTTAGTTTCAGTTAGCTTTGTACCTGTTAGGGGTTCAGTGGTGTTAGTAAGACAAAAATGAGAGAAAATAGAAGAATTTTTAGCGAAACGAAAAAAATATTGAAATTTCATATATTATCATAAACTTGCAGGTTTTCAAACCTACACCCTTTTGACTAATATGTCTGAACCAACTAAACAAAACTAAAGAAAACAACAATTTTATAAGAAATTTCAATATAAAATACCATATTACACAAAAAAACGTACACATATATATATATAATAAAATAGTATAAAATACTTATAAATTTTCAATAGACAATATACGATGGGTGTAATGGGGACGACGCATGTAATGACGTCACAGGACAACAACCTAGCACGACATAATGTAATTAATGAATGAAGAACGAATACATAACATCTAAAAAGCTAGCAACACTGATATTTAAAAACTCTTACTCTATCTTCTCTATTTACTCATTCTTTTTCAAAAGTAAATTCATTCATAAATATCTTATTACACAATACAAATAAATATATAGTCCTTTGTTGGTTCAATACACAGTCAAAGCCTCAAATTCGGCTGAAAGTGGAGAACAGTAGTGGAACGGAGTGTCTTTACACTAGGTTCCCAAGTTCTCTCTGCCTACTCTGCCATGTGCGGGATACAGCGTGAAGCAGAGCACATCTTTATCTTTTACATAATCATCATCCATTCCAAACTTCTTTAACCTTAAAAGATTTAATTTAAACTCTTACTCTCTACTTAATCTCTCTTCTCTTCTCTTCTCGTTGCCCTCTTTTCGTTTTCTAATCTCAATTACCTTTCTATATGTTATACAGAATAACTATAATCTTTCTATCTCAAATCGATCTTCCTCCATCTCACTCTGTTCATTCTATATATCAATATCTATCATTCTCACTCTCTTATCACACCACTTACGCTATCTCCCTCACTTATACTTTCCTGCCCATCTCTATCTCGCTGACATAATGTTTTATCTCACTCACTCCCATTCTCCTCTCCAATATCTCACTCATTTTACTTATTCATCAATATCTCTCTTACTCCCTCCCACTCTCTTATCAATCTATCCCCCTCACATGCACTCTCTCGTTGTATCACCATCTCGCTCTCACCTCTCCCAACGGGACCCTGGACGGTATACTGTCTCACGACAACCGGTCCTTGTATGGGGGGCATCGGCACTGAGGAAGTGCCTGACGGTACTGACGACGTCGAATCTAGGAACACCTCGTCGTCGGACAGCAGGTTCGGATCCCGGGAATCTTAGAGTAATTGTTTGTATATATATTTATATATAGATATATATAGACATTTGGACATATGAAAATTAGTTGTAAAATAAATATATTATTAATAAATGTATGACAGAAAAAAATATATTAAAAAAAAGTTATTTTCATTCATGCGTGCTAACTGTGCACGTGTTGAGAAAGAAATTTAAAAAGTTGTGCATAGCATTACGATAATAACTTGCAAAAAAAAATGTAACCAACACACAAAAAAAAAAATTTTTTTGCAAGTACCATCGAAAAAAAATATAAAGAAAAAATGCATAGACACAGAAAAAATATATATTCAACACCAACCTCTAGTCCTATCGGCGTGCTCGCGCTCCGCTGCCAAGAAATCTGTCGTGTCCACTATAAAATGTACATGCGCACTACTTTATATACGAAAAATGCAATCAAAAAATCAGAAAAAAAAATGACTTTGGTCACGTTGACAAAAAAAAAACTACTAAACATTAAAATCTTTTATAAGGTTGTTGTTGAAAGAAAAAAAAACCAAAAGTGAAATGTTCCATGACACGAGAAAAAAATATGTAATCAAGATTAATAATTAATAAATAATGAAAATAAGAAAAAAAAAATGCTAAAACTATCTTGGCTAATTTCAATATTTATATAAAAAAGAAATACATAAAAAAAAACCATATTGGCGATAAACAGTTTAAATTAGTGTCATATTTACAGTTATATTCTTCACTTGAGAAACAAAAAAAAACTTTGTGGAAAACGTATAAATATCTGAACGTAGCTAATATATCATTACGCTGCAAATTTTACATATTCTCTAAATAATGAAAATCATAATTATAATTTAGAAAAAAAAACCCAAAAATTGATAATTTACAAAAAATCTTACCAGATTTTTTTCCAAATCCAATTTTTTTTTTTAAGTAAATATATATTATTATTATTATTATTATTATTATTTTTAAGTATGTATGTATATATATTTTTTTAACAAAAAAAAAAATGTCGTCAGCTTAGAGTGTAAACCTGCTAACGGCCCATAAAGTAAATTCTTAGGACAGAGACAAAAAAAAAACAAAAATAAACTTTTTTTACAATTAAAAAAAAATATTAGTATTCATGATAATAATATTTAATTGGAATGTACGTTTGTTTGTTACGCTTTCCCTCGAAAACTACTCGACCGATTATCATGAAACTTTGTAAACACTATTTTTAGATATATTAATTGGAAAACGTCAAAATCTGCAAATAAATATGACATTGGCTCCTGAGCTGTTTTGATTTTTCTAACAAGCAAAGCCGCGCACCTTTACTAGTATGAAACAAAGTAAAAGACGGTTGTGTTGGACATTTTTGTTCTACTCTTGAAACTATAAAAAAATATATACAAAAACATAAAGACAAAAAGAAAAAGATTTAACAAGTTTACGATGTAAGCTAATGATATATCACTGAAACGTATGTAACTACAGTGCGCCCAACGAATCGTGGCCGTAGCGAACATAAAATAATAAGAAAATTTAAAAAAAATAAAAAACCTACATTCAAAACGGCCACTCCTCATCGACCGTCCTATATATTTAAATTAGCCAAAACCAAAAAACCATGTCTATACCAATCTAAGATATGCATCTCAGTCATCCAATCACATGCATCAAAGAAATGGGGGGTCATACATCAAAATGCTCAAGAAAAAAACACAAAAAATTCTAAAAAAAATACAAAAAAAAAATCTCTCTTACCATCGCTCAACACGACCTCGGGCTGACTGCGCACGGGCACTTGCTTGGTCTCTATCCGGAGAACACGTTGCTCTGTAAAGTTGCATCGGTATTAGCTCAGTTTTTGTCAACTGCGGTTTAAAATTGGGTTTGAAGAAATTTTTTTCAGAAAATGTTTAATTTTCAATAGAAATCACTCAAAATTATTTCTCTTCATCTTCACGCTATATCCCGCACATAGCCGGGTAAGCCGGGCAAAGGAAGTCTGGGAACCTAGTGTTAACACGCTCCATTTGCTTAGCAACAATGTCGTTACTCAAGCACCGCTACATTCATAAGGCATTGCGTTTGACTGGCGTAATTCAACGTCGCATTTTACCCTCTTACCACAAGGAGAAAATTAAAACAATAATAAAACAAATTCAATATCTCTAGAATTTTAAAATACCATAAAAAAACACACAAAAATTATGTAAATCACACAATATTTAACATAAGCTGTGTAATTTTCACGCTTAAGCAAAAAAAAATCATAACTTCCGCTTCGCTTTCACTCTAAATTAAAAAAAATAAATAAATTATATACAAAAACTAAATTTAAACAAGTTCAAACTAGACGTAACACGCGTAACTCACCGTCGCGCGACTCGTCCTCAGTGTCGGAGGGCGCGGTGTTGGGTGACGTAATTTGCGCGGCGCTCACCGCCTCCGACTCAGATATGTCGGTGTCGTCTGAAAATGTAAATAATATGACTTTAAGTGTTAATCCTTACTTCTACTCTCAGCTTCACGCTGTATCCCGCACATGGCAGAGTAGGCCGAGGGAACTTGGGAACCTAGTGTTAAGACACTCCGTTCCACTTTCGTCTCATCATATCTATTAAGTTAATATCTTAGACATATTTATATTGCTAACAACATTTATAATTTACTTTCGAGGCGAGCCAAAACCAAATAAAAAATATAAAAAAAAAAAAAAACCATTTTATTCTCTCTTTTCAGCATCTTTACAATCGATCAATATACTCAAATTTAAAATCATATGAAAAAAAAAAAAACGATCCTTCGAGGCGTCCCAAAAACACAAAAAAAAAAATACGAAAAAACACAAAAAATCATGAAAAAAAAAAACACACTTCCTGCACTGTACTCACAATCATGCCGCTGTTTCCTCTCAACAGTGCGTCGGTACTCGTCTATCTCGTTGTCGGTGACGTGGTCGAAGGGGTTGCGCGCGTAGGGCGCGCTGTACACGGCCGCGTTGTGCTGGTAGCCGCGCTGGATTATACCCTTGGACGCTGCCCCCATTAGCACCTGGGGTGGGAGATGGGTAAGATATATATATGTACACACATTCTCTTTGAGCAACCTCAAAAAAAAATTCAATAGCCTATTAATAATATCTCTGATTTTCGCGATTGTTACACATTTTAAATAAAACGATTTTAAGCGGATTCGGGTTTAAAATCGTTTTATTTCAAATCAATAGGTTATCTGTGATGCAAGTAAGAGAATATATAAAGGAAATAAATTGTTCATGGTAATAAGGCAAAGCACGGCGTTTAGTTCCGCCACTCAATACGCAATGCCTAAAATCTCGGCGGAATGTGGGGAACGGAAGTGAAACTGAGTGTCTTAACACTTGATTCTCAAGTTCCCTCTGCCTACCCTTCCATGTGCGGGTTACAACGTGAAGCTAAGTAAGTAAGTAAGAGAATCTATAAAGTAAAAAAAAAATGATTTTCTTTTTAAAACAAGTTTGGACATAGCATTGGAGGCAAAGCCTTATTTATTCATTTCAAAGCTCAAATGTACATATGATAATTTAAATCGAGATTGTTTTTATTTTTTTTTTGTTTTCCTGCATTATTAATACACTTCCCATTACAATACTATAAATTTTCTATTACATTCATAAAATTTAAAATAGTTTCCATAAAAACAACCAAAATTAGAAAACCCCACACTAGAAACACAAAAAAAAATACTACGAAATACTCTACATTATTGAAAAACAATAATGAACATATACTATACGATCAAAGAAACGTGACCGCACTAATATTAGCTGAAGTATGGCTTTAGATTTTTTTTTTGTGTTTTTTTCAACGTCGTACAGTATCCCCCTCACGGCAAGGTAGGAGAAGGAACCTGGGAACTTAGAATTAAGTCACTATACCATTGCACTACCATAGGCCTATTTCTCGTATTTTTATACCTAAAATTACTTCCCCACGATAAAAAAATTACCAAAGTTAAAAAAAAAACCTATTTTCAAAGCGGCCACAATTCATCGACTGTACTATGAAACATTCATCAACTCACCACATGATCCCCAGTATGGGTATTAACGGCGTCCTCGCCCACCAGCTTGGACGCCTCGTCCCAAGTCACACCTTCCAGTATGTGGGATTGCGGGCCGGCACTTATTTTGTCCGCACGACGGTTATCTTTTATCTGTTTTTTTTTTGTCATATTTAAATTTACGTCCAAAAATATGTATATAGCAATAGTAAATTATATTTAAAATAAAAAAAAATAAACACAAACAAAAACAACGAAAAAAAAAATTACAAAAATATACAGATTTCATGTTTCTAAAACAAATAACTAAAACAAAAAATCCAACTTAACAATAATTAAAAAAAAAACCAATTAACTTCAAAAGCATTATATTCCATTAAACACAAAAAAAAATGGAAAAAATCCATTTTTTTTCTACATACCTGTTGCTGCAGCTGCTTGAATTCCTTAGGATTGGTATTTTTGGGCACAAATTGTAGCGTATCAATTTTCACTGGAGTGCTAGAGTGCGCTGGGGAACCGTCTTGCACCCACTTTTATCCCAAAATACCACAAAAATCACCATTTTTCGTAATTTTTTTGGTCCACGATCACCGTGTAGGGAAAAGAAAATACACAAAAATTAGTAAAATGTTGCCATTTCATGATTAAAAAGCAATAGGAGTTATGGTTAGTTGAATGATTGATAGATAATAAAGGAGATAAAAGAAGTGCGGATAGAAAAAAAAGCGTTTTCATCCTGGTATCATCGAGCATGTACAGTATTTTTTTTTATAATGAAAAAAAAAAAACGTAAAAATAATATTCCCATGCAAAGCTTGAAATTATATGTGCATTCATTAAAAAAAAAACAGCTATTTCAATAAAAAAAACCAAGATGATCCAAAAAAACAAGACTTGCAAAAGAAAAAAAAATGAGGTGCAGGGAAAAGGTATTTTCTTATATGGCAACATTTTATCTAACCATTCTTTTGCCCTACACTGTACAAACTCGATGGTTTTTTATCGGATAAAATTATTATTTTTTAATATAATTCTATCCACCAGGGTAAAAATATGAAATGCTGTTGAATTTATTTTAAAAAAAGGTTTAATTTTTGTAATTGCTGTGAAGAACATGTTAATAGAATTTTTAAGAATTATGACTTTAATGACCGCACCGATAGTTCATATAAAATTGGGTATTTGACTATGGATATAATATTTTACATACAAAAAATAAATATATATATATATATATATATATATATATATATATAATATATATATATATATATATATATATATATAAATATATATATATATATATATATATATATATATATATATATATATATATATATATATATATATATATATATATATATATATATATACATATAATAATAAAACAATGTTATTACAATAAAAAAAAATGTTAAACATCTATATTTATATATTGCTCGATTTACACCCACATCATTTTAATATATCTCGATAGTATATCCAAGCAAGATTTTTTTTAAGAAAAAATAAATAGATCTATAATAATGTAGACTTGTAAAAGTAGAAAAGAAATATTTTTTTAAAGCAATAAACAAATATTACATTTTTTTTATTGCTTTAAAAAAATATTGCAAATTGCAAATTGCAATTTACAATTATTAAATTTCCATAAAAAATAATATATAGAAATGTAACTAAAAAATTCTTATTATTTAAAAAAAAAAGAAAAGAATGTCGTTCTGACACAGATAATAGGCATTTAGCGAAAAAAAAATATTTAATTAGGAAAAAAGAACGAAAATCTTTTCAATAATATTTACCAATTCTCAATATTTTCGTTAAAAAAAAATAAAATAAAATGTCAAATACCCAATTTTAATCTATAAATAAAGAAACCCAGAACCTATAGAGGAGAAAAAAAAGAACGTTAAGAAAAAAAAACAAAATGGCGGCACATTTACCTCTTCGTTGTTAGCGTCCACCCACTGCAAAACATTATTGTATTAGTCACAATTCAAACACAAAAAAAAACACAACAAAAACAGAAAAAAGAACACAGCTTTTAGTAAAAAAAAAAATAAAAAAAAAAAATTCAATAGCATTTCGAGTGTGATTATAAAAGAATAGATATTACGTTTTTAAATACATCTTTAATAATTAATAATGATTTTTTTTATATATATATAGTTCTATGAAGCACAAAATTATTTGAAAGCGATCTTTTATTTTTAAATTTTGGCAAAAACTTTTAGACCGATAAAATATCTATTCAATTTTGAATTTAAAAAAAAATTGTAGACCACATTACAAAGAAAAAAAAAACAAGTTTTTGCCAAAAAAAAAAACACCTACGCAATAGAAATCTTTAAATACACACAAATATCAAATATTCAACTTATTCTAATGTAAACATAATTTTATATAAAAAAAATATATATAGTATCGATTCATTGATAAACGAAAAAATATATATAAAAAAAATATCGTATTTGCGCGATTTTAGAAAAAAAATATTATAATTTACTTTTTTTTATTATTATTATTAAATATAAGGAATGTTTAAATATTAACTAGCCATTGCACGATTTTGTCTGCATTAGTTTTTTTTTAAAACTTCAAAGACGATAAAAATGTTAAAAGATAAAAAGTATGGAAAGAAACACGACTAATATTTTTATACTGTTGTTTTTTTAGGACTAACTGTTATTTTAAAAAAAAAAGTTTTATTTTAAATTACACAGCTAGTAATATAAAAAAAATACAGATTATAAATAGAAAAAAATATATATATAAATACCTACAATTTAAAGACATCTAATTAACAATATTAAAAAGTACTACCAAATTATTTTTTTGCGGATTTTTTCTTTTTTTTTTTTTAATAAATGCTATTGAGTTTAGCAATATAATATTATAATCTAAATATCTAAGAACTAATTATACGTTCTACTAATAAATATATTTGGAATATTTTTTTTTATTAAAAAAAATTAAAAAAAAATAATTAAACGGCCTCTAAATAGGAATTTAAACAATTTCGATGTTATAAATAATCTGTTATTACCCTAAAAAAAAACAACACTCATGTCAATCTGACACAGATACAAGAAATTTTGCGATTTAAAAAAAAAACAAAACATTACTTTTTTTTAATGAACACAAAAGTTAAACGTTAGTTACGTTCAATCAATAAAAAATTACGAAAAAAAGATTTTTTTTTTTATTTTTTGTATATTCACAAAAAAATCTCAAGCATCCAAAGCATAGATAAAACACACGTGTTAGTTTTTAAATTAGAGAAAAAAAATTACACCTCAATTCAAGAAATTAAAAAAAAAAAATACACAATATCGCTATGATTATACACAAAAAAAAAAGTTATTTTAATAGGAAATAAAGATACAACTGGGCTTAACCCTACATTTTCCGCTTTTCAAATATTTCCCCAAAAAAACGAAAAAGAAAAAAAAAATCATTCAATACTTTGCGACTAGTTTAGTTTAGTATCAAATTAATTCCGTAAAAAGTTGAGGCCAACACAAATAACCGTTTACAAATAGAGAGAGAGAAAGAGAGAGAGATTTAAATTAAACATTTTTATAGTACAAGCGGGCGAAGCCGCGCAAGGACTTCAGTAAACCAATTAAACACTAACATCGATATCTTTCTTTCTTTTTTTTCTTTCAGCTTCACGCTGTATCCCGCACTAGGCAGGGTAGGCAGAGGGAATGGAAGTGAAACCTAGTGTTATGACACTCCGTTTTAATTCCGTTCCCCACTTTCCGCCGAATTTGAGGCATTGCGTGTTGAGTGGCGGAACTCAACGCCGCGCTTTTGCCTTATTACCAGAGCGAAGAAATGATACATTAAATATTCAAATTGAAAATATTAAATATTTCATTTCCTCGACTGGGGATCGAACCCACAACCTGTCGGTTACAGTCACACTCTTGTGCCGCTGCGCCACGACAGGCCTAACATCGATATCAATACAAGCTTTCTTCATGTCGTTTTCTAAATAAAAATCATTACAATTTCAATTTAAGAAAATAAATAATATTTGATAAAAAAAAAAAACTAAACAATGGTAATCCACAATGGGTCTTTCCCACCCTCTGGAACACCCCCCGGACACCCCCTAAACACCTCCCAGCCCTCAAAAAACCACCCCAACTCCTCAACCAGCACACACATGGTGGACACAACCAAACAAGTCACAAAGTATCAAACTACCTAGATGCTCCACCCCCCGGAGCATCCCCCAACCCTCAGAGCCCCCCTACTCGGCCTCGACCCGCACATATTCTACCTTGGTGATCCTCTTGGGGTCGCTGGTGCCGGTCTCCAACACCTCCACCTTCTGGTACACGTTAGGGGAGTTCAGCCAGCGGGTGCGCTCGCCGGCCTTGCCGGTGCCCTTCTTCCATAACCTGGGAAATATAAATATATATAAATATATATAAAAATATATATAAATATATATAAATATATATAAATATATATAAATATATACATTGAGGCCTGTCGTGGCGCAGCGGCACAAGCGTGTGACTGTAAACGACAGGTTGTGGGTTCTATACACACGAGAGGAAATGAAATATTTAATGTTTTTAAATGAAATATTTAATGTTTCATTTCTTCGCTCTGGTAATAAGGCTAAGCGCGGCGTTGAGTTCCGCCACTCAACACGCAATGCCTCAAATTCGGCGGAAAGTGGGGAGCGGAAGTGGAACGGAGTGTTTCAACACTAGGTTCCCGGGTTCCCTCTGCCTACCCTGCGTCGTGCGGGATACAGCATAAAGCAGAAAAAAACATTTAGTTAGAAGTAGTGTAGTAGTGTAGTGGCGCAGTGGCACAAGTGTGTGACAGGTTCGATACCCACGAGAGAAAATGAAATATTTAATATTTTTCTTTCATTGCTCTCATATAAGGCAAAGTGCGGCGTTGAGTTCCGCCACGACATATGTAACGCCTCAAAAAAACAAAAACATAAAATAATATTTTCCTTGAGGCATGGCGCAACCACGACAGGTCCCGGGTTCGATCTCAGCTCGAACAAATAAAATATTTAATATGTTCATTCCTTCGCTCTCGGCGACGAAGCAAAACACAGGGTCAAAAAAAAAAAAACACCTCCAACCCTATCCTCCCTGAAACCTGCTAAAACCGTGATAGAGCGTGCAAACTAAAAGAAAACCTCACCCTTGTTTGTACAGCTCCTCCTCCTCCAGGAGGTATCCCAGGGAGGACACCGCCGGCGGCACCTCCACGTCGTTCTTGGGTCTGGGCACGTCATTCTGTAAGGAAGAATTAAAAAAAAAAAGAAGAAGAATATGTTTGTTTGTTTGTTTGTTTGTTTAAACAATCTAATCTCTAAAACCTCTACTCACTCACCGTCTGGCAGGGTAGGCAGAGGGAACTTGGGAACCTACTGGTTCCACTTCCGTTCCCCACTTTCCGCCGAAATTGAGGCATTGCGTGTTGACTGGCGGAACTCAACGCCGCGCTTTGCCTTTACACCAGAGCGAAGAAATGAAACTATCAAATATTTAAATTGAAAATAATTAATTTCCGTTTCCGATTTACCACCAAATCTAAGACATTGCGTGTTGAGCGGCGTAACTAAACGCCGCATTCTGCCTTATTATCACACCTATATACTTCTGAAAAAAAAAATCACCTTAACCAGGGGGTGTCTATAGATGTAGCCCGTGCGGAACCCTGCGTTGTCCAACATGCGCATCAGCGCCTCGAACTCCTCGCCCCCCACCCGCCACTTGCCGGCCTCGGACGGCGGCTTGCGGGACGACTCGAACATCTGGCGGGGTTGAAAATTAAAGCACCGGGCATAGAGGGGTAACTTGGGAACCTGGTGTTGAGACGCGCCATTTCTTACGTTCCACTGAATTAGAAGCATTGCGTGCAGTATGGTGGTACATAACGCCGCGCTTTGCCCTGTCACCAGAGCAAAGAAATGGAACTATTAATATTTCCTCGAGTGGGGATCGAACCCACAACCTGACAAATAAAAAAAAAACAAAAATCACTTTGACTTCCCTAAAAAAATAAACCCCTACTACATACTTCCAACTATACTTCCTGAGGTTCCAGAGCTCTTTCCATACATAATAAACATTATCTCACCCAGCTAAAAGATGGTGACGGAGTTAAACGCCGCAAACCACATCTTTGCTTAGGTGAATTCTACTTAAACCATCATCAATAGCTCCCATTCAAGCGTTCGTTTTGTATCTAACAACTGCCATACTTCCCATAACCTTCTAAAACTTACCAATTGTCCAGGTCATCCAAAGACAACAAGACGGAATTATTCAAGTTCCTCACCTGGAAACATAATGTACTTCCCATACATACTTCCCAAGTCTTTCAACACTTGCCTATCACCAAAATGTTTTATCTAAAAACATAATCTCATCACACAACTACAAACGTACAGCGTAAAACGCCGCAAGTATTCAACTACTTTTTTAAAAGGAACCTTCCTCCAAAATAAAAAAAATCATAAAAATATGAGGCCGATTTATTATCATATTTCACCTTACCTAATCCCTAAATTAATTTTATACTTCCAAATCTTCCTACCTGTCGACTACTTCCCTAATCTAATAAACGTCAACCCACTCAACAACAAACAAACTAACAGCGTTAAACGCCGAAAACTTTCAACTTTCCATTCCATTCATTAAAACAATCCTCAGCTACCATCCAAACAAAACGCGCTACACAGCGTTAAACACCGCAAACACTCAACCTCAACCCTAACCAAACCCCACCTGTCGCCGAGTCTCCTCATCCAGCAGCGTCAGCTCGTCCAGCGGCAGAGACGCCAGGCGGAGTTGAACATCGCAAGCGGCGTTCAAGTTCTTGGCCTGGAAGAAGGCCTCTTCCAGGGTGGCCCCGCAGCAGAGGGCCCCACCACCGCTGAGCATGAGCACCTTGGAGTGGGGTCCCAACGCACGCACCAGCTTGTCACGCTCCTCGTTGTCTAGGACACCTGAGAAATGTGATTTTTTTATTTACTTTCACGCTCTAACACGCATATGGCGGGATAAGCAAAGGGAACCTTATTGTAGTACAATTTTTTGCCACTCAAAATAAATTGAACTGTTTTAATTTTTACTAAGCACAGGAACTTTGGGAACAAATCGTGAGAACATTCCGTTCCCATTCATTCCCAGACACTTTCAAGGAAAACATAGACAATATTTTAAGGCATTTCGCATTGAGTGTGACCAGAGTGAGGTAATGGGAATATTAAATGCCCCATTACCTCAGGTGGGAATCGAACCCACAACCAGTCATTTCTTCATTAATTTCACATCTTAAATTAAACTGTCTTCTTTCTACATTTTCTACATTTTTGATAATATTAATAAAACTAAACTCACGCACTTACCAAGAACCTCTGTCACCTAACCCAACATCCTATACCTTTTATATGAGGCAAATCACGCCTCACACATTACGTAAAATGTCTCTAATCCACACCGACCATAGAAGATGATAAAACACCGGTTGATCTAACACCCGACGTGAGGCACCTAAAACCTCACAACCTGACCATACCCCGTGAGGCACTTTATGCCTCACACACACACACCCTCACTATCACTATACAACACCACCACACATGCGGCGTGAGGCACATTCCACCTCACAGTGTGAGGCACATTCCGCCTCGCATTGTGAGGCACATTCAGCCTCACACTTGTAAGCCCTATGGGCACTCACCGTGCGGCACGCGGTGGTAGGCCACGTCGCCGAGCAGCGCGGCCTCGCTGCAGAGCGGCAGCAGGCCGCGGCGCGTGGCGGACACGGCCAGCGCGCCCGCCGAGCGCACGTGCAGCACGCAGCGCACGTCCGGCCGCGCCGCGTGCACCGACGCGTGGAGGGAGAAGCCTGGCGGGCGGGGGGGTGGAATAATCACTAATATTACATCCGAAAGGCTTCGCCTGCTTAAGCTTGTTATATAGGCCTCGTTAAATATTTATACAAAATTCTGATATATAAGCTATATTGGTGGAAAGTTACATCTAAATCAGTTCAGCCGTTTTTGATGTACAAATGGAATAAATATTAATCTTTAACAACAATTTTTAACATTTATATTAGCTATATATGATAAGATATTATATATTGAAAACTTTGAAAATCTCAAAATATACATTATTTATTTAAAAGAAATATATCTATTACTTTAAAATAATAAAGGGTATCCCATATCCTTTCTAATACCTCTAACAATACATATAAAAAGTTTCACGATAATCGGTTCAATAATTTAAGGGGCACAAGCGTGTGACTGACCCACTCAAAGAAATGAATTATTTAACGTATCCGCTCTGGTAACAAAGCTAAGAGCGGCGTTAAGTACCACCAGTAAACACAAATTCAACGGAAAGTGAAAAACGGAACGGAGCGTCTTAACACTAGGTTCCCAAGTTTCCTCGGCCTACTCTCCCACGAGCGGGATACAGCGTGAAGCTGACAATATGACCATCATCAGTGAAACTAACCCTCAACATTGACAGGGAAGTTGGTAGTCCCCTGATCCTGGACCACACCCTGCATGTCCACCTTGACCAGCGACGAGGCGGTCACCTCGTGGGGCAAGAGGCCGCGCGGGGTGGTCAGCACCTGTTCCACCGCCGTGTTGAGGCGAGCGGTGATCTGGCCGCTTATGCCCGCTAGAAAGGATCATAAAAAAAATATATGAAAAAACCACAACAACTTAAAAGCCAAAAAGCGGTAAATATATATATATATATATATATATATATATATATATATATATATATATATATATATATATATATATATATATATATATATATATATATATATATATATATATATATATATATATATATATATATATATATATATATATATATATATATATATATATATATATATATATATATATATATATATATATATATATATATATATATATATATTTATAAATTCGGCGGAAAGTGGTGAACGATACCGAGTGTTTTAACACAAGGTTCCTAAGTTCCCTCTGCCTTCTCTGGCATATCTCGGATACAGCAAGAAGCTGTATCCGAGATATGGCAGAGATATGGCATGGATAATGATGATAACTATAATACTTGGATGAAATACATATATAAAAATCAATTTAAATAAATATTAACCATTGTAGAACCAAGACAATTCATAAAAAATATCTCTTTCAAAAATGGAAGAAAGAAAAAAAGGACAACAAGTCCCACTCACTCTGTGTCCATCCAAACAGATCGACCAAACGGTAAACGGCAGCCAACTTGCAGCGGAGGATCTTCTCACCCTTCTCGTAACCAACACCTTCGATACCGCGGATGTCGTTGATGGGGAGAACACAGCTGGGACCCTGATGGTAGAGGAAATATCAAAATTAAGTCTTTCAATCGGAATTATCGGGTATAACCGATTGAATTTATACATATACATTATTGGATTTCGATAATTTATTATTCATTTTTTATATGAAACTAAATATCCGTGATGATAATCCAGTTTAAAAAATTCAGTTAGTATGAGTAAAAATCTTAAAAGTCAAAGATATTGTCATATGAGAACAAGTTGGATTCTATTAGTTTAATAAAATAGGTAGTAATAATCTGATACGTTTAACGAAAACAGTAAAATATTAAATAATGAATCTTAAAATATTGGAGGAAAAAAAATCTATTGTGACAGTTTCATCTGTACATTTAGTGAAAGAGGACGATTACTTTGATGACTTTCTTTTAAGTCCGTATAATAATAAGAAATGGGTGTTAATAAAGAAATTCTAATCATCGCGTCCAAACACACAGAAATAAATATATATAAAAGCCAAAAAAATCTGGCACATTCCGATAAACTTTTTGGACCATAAAATTCCATAATCAGATTAAAACAAACTCACCCTAAGACTCCCGGTATGCAAACGCCCTCCAACCATCTCCCTGATCCTCTGCAGGAGAGGAGCATCGTTGCCTTCGTGCATTTGCTGGTCGAGGACACGTTCCAACTCCTCGCGGAACAGCTTGGATGACATGAGCGCTTCCACGCGCTTTCGGCGCTCCATTTCTCGGACATCCTGCAGATATAGCCATACCATAAAAAATCTGTTTAAAGTTTATTATTATTTAAAAAAACAACATGGAAGAACTGTTAACGTACCATAAGATAAGGGCGTAATATTATAACTTAAAATCCGAATACTTCTTCTAATCAATACCTAATCCTTGTTTAAAAGATCAAACTCCTGTGAATTGGACTATTGACATGCCAAACAAAAATATCGTTTTAAACCAATTCAAAAAAAACTTTATTCAACCTAATAACTTTAAGCATACTAAACTTAAATTTAAAAAGCGTATAAAAATTTTGAACGAAGCAGGATAATTTTTATACGCTTTTTAAATTTAAGTTTAGTATTTTCTGTCCTAAGTGTGGAATAACACTTTAAAACATAGTAATAACTTTAAGCATATTTTAAAAATGTGGTAAACATGCTAATGTTGCAAAAAATATAAGTTTAATAAAAGTTTTTTATAATTATTCATATATACACAAGTAAATGGGCCAATGGTTAAATAAGTACACAAATCTAGGCTATAGGCTGTCCTATCACACCACAAGAGGCCTGTCGTGGCGCAGCGGCACAAGCGTGTGACTGTAACCGATAGGTTGTGGGTTCGATCCCCACTCGATGAAATGAAATATTTAATATTTTCAATTTAAATATTAATGTTTTGTATTTCTTCGCTCTGGTACAAGACAAAAAGCGGCCTTGAGTTTCACCACTCAACACGCAATGCCTCAAATTCAGCGAAAAGTGGAGAACGGAAGTGAAACGGAGTGTCTAATCACTAGGTTCCCAAGTTCCCTCTGCCTACCCTGCCACGTACAGGATACAGCGTGAAGCTGCGTAAATTAGAAAATATAAAAGAAGTGAGGTACCCCAGAACTCAACAATGATTGGTAATCACGTATGAGTCGTAAATGGGCGGAAGATGTTGTAATATCTTGAGATATCTCGAAATGCATTGTACTCAGATCGAGATTACAGATTAACCTATTAAAGATGCTGTTGGTATATAAACGATGACGTAAGTAATGAGGGCACAGGGTCTGACTGTTCCCATCACCACATCACTTTTCAACACATTTTTATTACCTAGCTTTGGTAAAACGACAAAACGCAGTGTTGAGTTCCGCTAATCTATACATTTCGCCCCAATTCCAGACATTGAAAGTGAGCATTTCTTCATTCACTTCTTTGCCATTTCCTTATACATTAGTAGCTTGGGAAACTAGGATCAACTACTCTGCTTCTTAATTACTGCCGAACGCTCGAGGCAGTGGGTTGAGGGGCTTTACTTCAACGCCATTCTAAGTCCAGTTTCCAGAACGAGAAACTTAAAAAAAAAAAAAAAAAATTCATATCCCCAAATGGGGATCGAAGCCACGACCTGTCGCTTTTACAGTCACACACTTGTGCCGCTGCGCCATAACAGACCTAAAAGGAGAGACATCTTTACATTTACATTTTACTATGAACCTTCTTTTATAAATACTCACTGTCACGTGGCTTCACGCCGTATCCCGCACACGGCAGGATAAGCAGAGGAAACTTGGAAACCTAGTATCAAGACACTCCGTACCACTTCCGTTCCCCACTTTATAAACGTTTCGGCATTCATTACGTATTTTCACAAAATATAATCGTAAAACAGTAAAACATAAATTATTACCATTCCCTTGCTCTGAGAACAAGACAAAGCACGGCGTTAAACTCTGCTACTCATCAATTGCAAGGGAAAACAGAGTGATTGTTTCAACACCAGGTTCTCTTTGCCCACCCCAAATGAAAAAGCAAAAGAGACTCCCATCATCTAGCATAAAATATAAGATCACTCACAGCATCAATATCAGCCGGACGCTGTTTCAATCTCTCCTCCTCCTCAGCGGAGAGTGGTCCGGTGCCGTTCGGCAGAGTCTCCGTGTCTGTATCCGCCATTCCGCTTTCTTACTTCCGCTGTTGACAAAAATATATATAATATAATAAATATTCATGAAATATCTTTGTTACAAGCGATTTAGGCTTCGCCGGCTTGAGTTACACTATTTTAAAGACGCTCTCAGCTTCACGCTGTATACCGCACACGGCAGGGTAGGCAGAGGGAACTTGGGAACCTAGTGTTAAGTCACTCCGTTTCACTTCTGTTCCCCGCTTTCCTCCGTAATTGAGGCATTGCGTGTTGAGTGGCGCTTTGCCTTGTTACCAGAGCGAAAAAACGAAAACATTAAATATTTCATTTGAAAATATTGAATACATCATTTCCTCTCGTGTGTATCGAACCCACAACCTGTCGTTTACAGTCACACGCTTGTGCCATATAGTGTTTGTTTGGTTTAAATATATAAAAGTACGTAAATTTACAGTATTTAGTACGACAAAATTGCTACAAAACATTTTTATTAACTTAGCATAGTATAAAAATTTCAGTTTTTAATTTACATATACATATTATCTTAAAAATGATAACGTTATTAGAACAAGAAAGTAATTGAGCAAGTCTAATTGAAGAGCGCGACGCCGCGAGCCGTTGCTGTTACCAAGTAACATTAAAAAAAATATATATTTAAACACCATTAGGTTCCCAGGTTCCCTTTACGTTCCTTGCTATAATACAACGATAAGCTAATGGACATATTACGTAACAAACAAACAAACACATGACCCCACTCGTTTTTACTCAATCGGCCGTGGGAGACTCGGCCGAGTTCACAATAGATCATGAACAAAGTAACTTTAACATACATTATAATATATATATATATAATATTATTATGAAATTTTTTGTGTGAAGTAGGTAAAAATTATACTTTCACTGGCGTAGATGAGTCATTATTATTGTAATAACTTCTGTTGTTATGAGTCGTTGTTTTTTTCTCAGCTTCACGCTGTATCCCGCACACGGCGAGGTCGGTAGAGGGAAATTCCGTTCCCCACTTTCCATCGAACTTTGCGTCTACGACTGGCGGAACACAACGCCGCGCTTTGCCTTTTTACCAGAGCGAATAAACAGAAAACATTAAATTTTTAATTTGAAAATAATAAATAATAATAATAATATATAGATAGAATATTTTCAATTTAAATATTTAATGTTTCATTTCTTCGCTCTGGTAAAAAGGCAAAGCGCGGTGTTATGTTCTGCCACTCAACACGCAATGCCTCAAATTCCGCAGAAAGTGGGAACACTAGGTTGCCGGGTTTCCTCTGCCTACCCTGCCTCGTGCGGGATACAACGTGAAGCTAAAAAAAAACAAAAAAAGAAAATTTCCTCGAGTGTGTATCGAACCCAGAACCTGTAGTTTACAGCCACACGCTCGTGCCGTTGCGCCACGACAGGCCTCATTTTGTTTAAGCAGCTTTGCCAGAGCCATTGACCATTCGCTAATCAGATTTTCATTCAATCAAGATCAACAGTTAAAAAAACCGCACTTAAACATCAGCCCATTGGTTCATGACCCACAGACAGATGGACAAGTTTAATTAACATATAACAACCCTCTTTTTAATATGAATACCGAAAAGAGGGTGACGTAACGGAGTGTCCCAACACAAGGTTCCCATGTTCCCTCTGACTACCCCACCCAAAACTGAAAATGAGTGGAAGTACTAGAAACATAGAGAACACCGTCTCTCGCGCCAATCACTTACTTGACCGTTATTATTTTTTGTATGACGCAAGCATCAAACCTATGATTAACTACACACAATACGTTTCAACGCCCACGCTATGGGGCAACGAACTCACCATTGTTTCTTTTGTATCGTGGTCATAATCAAAAATTATAAGTCAAAAATTAGATAAAACAAAAAAAGCACAGCGCCAATAGCGTGTATATTAATTAATAAGCGTGATAGGTTGTGGGTTCCATTTCCACTTGATGAAATTAAATATTTAGGTTCCCGGAGCCCAGGTTCCCGTTTACCTTCCCCGTTTAAATTCAAGATGCAGCATGAAAATAAAAAAAATAAAAAAGATAATTATTTAATTAAGATTTAGAGTTATACTGTACCACAGATAAACACACAAACCGACAGACAATTGTTAGTGTACATTTTGAAAAAAAAATAAATATTCATTTTCTAAAACGTATAAAACTTTGAAATTCGTCCAAGAGTCGCGGGTTCCCGCTCACGTTAAATTTCTTTACATTTTTTTCTATAGTTAGTATTATAGTATGAGACATGTCGCGGCGCAGCGGCACAAACGTGTGACTGTGTTGTGGGTTCGATCCCCACTCGAGGAAATTAAAAGTTTAATGTTTTCAAATTGAATATTTCATTTCATCGCTCCGGTAACAAAGCAAAGCGCGGCGTTGAGTTCCGTCACTCAACACGCAATGCCTTAAATTGCCGGCAGATACTTAGAAACGGAAATGGAATTCCTTCTGCCTATCCTGCCGTGTGCGGGATACAGCGTGAAGCCGACTATTATAATATCTCTCTTTTTAAGTCAATATTTAATATTAATAACACATACACAACTCCCTTTGTCCATAGTCGGAAGCAAGATCACTTTTTTGTATGAAAAAAAAAAAAAATCAACGCCGTTACAGGTCATACCATCATTACAAAACCAACATATCATTATTTATGAATAATGCCTAAAAACGCAACCGTTCAAGTCATTAAGAAGAAAAAAAAAAACTCCAATTACGTGCTTTTGAAATATACACCGACTAGAGGCCGCGGCTTCGTCCCCGTGGAAACGGAAAAGTGGGGAACGGAAGTGGGACGGAGTGTCTTAACACTACGTTCCCGGGTTCCCTCTGCCTACCCTGCCTAGTACGGGATACAGCGTGTAAGCCCTACCCAAACCAATATTATCAACAGGATCAATCCCGCGGGGACTCCGGGATCAAAATGTATAGCCATGTGTTATTCTGGGCCTTCAGCTACCTACATACCAAGTTTCATCGCAATCGGTTCAGCAGTATTTGCGTGAAAGAGTAACAAACATCGATACATACTCGCAACCTTCGCATTTATAATATTAGTAGGATTACAAGATCCGATAATATTTTAAGAAAAAGGACTTTAGAATGGCGGTTATACCCAAAGTATGGTCACAGATTCTAATACTCACCTAGGACGGCGTAAATTCAAGATACTCAGCTTCACGCTGTATCCCGCACGAGGCAGGGTAGGCAGAGGGAACCTAGTGTTAAGACACTCCGTTCCACTTCCGTTCGCCACTTTCCGCCGAATTTGAGGCATTGCGTGTTGAGTGGCGGAACTCCACGCTGCGTTCTGCCTTGTACCAGAGCGAAGAAATGAAAACATTAAATATTTTAAATTGAAAATATAAAATATTTCATTTCCTCTCGTGTGTATCGAACCCACAACCTATCGGTTACAGTAACACGCTTGTGCCGCTGCGCCACGACAGGCCTCAATTCAACATGCCCTATTATAAAAGATTACCACCAACCGTCATCTCTCTTACGGTCAGTACAGTTAACTAAAACCGCTGAGTTAAAATGTCAAATAACATAGGGTTGTCACTGTTGAGAAAATAAAATAATATATAAAAATAAAATAGTTTTATAATTATGTATAGAAGGCCTGTCGTGGCGCAGCGGCACAGGCGTACGTTTGTAACCGACCAGTTGTGGGTTCGATACACACTTGAGGAAATAAAATATTTAATATTTTTATTAAATATTTAATGTTCTCTGTTACAAGGCAAAAAGCGGCGTTGAGTTTCGCCAAACCCGCAATGCCTCAAAAAGGCGGAATGTGGGGAACTGAAGGCGTCAGGTTGTTGGTTCGATCACCACCGATTTTGACTTCTGGCATTTAATATGCAACGCTGTCAAAATCGCGCTTTGCCTTGCTACCAGACCAGAGAAAGGAAGACAAAGAAAGCAAGAAAGAAAGAACGAGAAAACACATAACCGTTATTTCACATAACCAAAGACAATAAATACATAATAAATTATTACGGCCATAGTGAATGTAGAGCAGCCGATCTTCCTCTATGCTATAGGCACGTGTTAAAATTACAAATCACTTCACGCCTGGAAACACAGTAAGGCTGGTTTCAAACTAACGACTATAAATTGTTAAAAACATATTTTTTTCTATAATTACGTCATAGTTTACTTTAAAAGTACAATATATATTTAAAATCTTTAGTCAGAGGAATTTAATTTTTGATTTGTGGCAAAGGAGATGCGGCGTTAGGTTACGTCGTTTGAATCGCAATCAAGATTTAGACGAGCGGTAAGAAGAATATCTTATGACACTAGAAAGTCTCTTTTTTGTAAGCAACGAAACGAAAACAAAGTTTAAAATTGAAAATTCAACTACCAGACAGACATTTTAGTAATAATTCTACATGTAATTATCTTTAGTGAATATTAATATGATTGATTTTCAGCTTCACGCTGTATCCCGCACATGGCAGGCTGTTTAAAGGGACCAAGTGTTAATACATCAAGACATTCCATTCCCCACTTTCCGCCAAATTTGGCACTTAGCTTATTGAATAACGAAACTTATCACCGCGCATTGTGTTACCAGAACAAAAAAAAAAAAAAACAAAAATATATTTTTTAGCTTCTCGCTGTATTCCACACATGTCAGGGAACTTGGGAACCTAGTGGAAAAAAAAAACAACAACAAAAACAAAAATATTAATTTCCACCAATCAAGATCGAACCCGCAACCTATCACGTTAACAGTCATACGCCCGTACCCATACGGCACAAGCGACCACAAATATTCATTATATAAAAAAGTAAATCACATTTGTATGTATGTATGTCAGTACAAAAAAGGCCTAAAACCCGTTTAACCTTGAACGCTCAGTACAAGAATCATAAATAGCGTATCACATCATTAATATATACGATACATTGATTTGAATTACCATATAAATACGTACATACTGTATATTCACGTAACTGTTGTAAATGTAACGGAGCTTTGATGTTAATACAAGAAGTGCCGATTCAAATACCGGTCGATAAAAAAAAATGTTTTGAAAATATATATTTGCAATTAATATTTTAAAAAGGTAAATATGATTTACTTTTTCTGTCTAACCAGCTTTACGCTGTATCCCGTACATGGAAGGGTGGGCAGAGGGAACCTGGGAACCTAGTGTTAAGACAATCCGTTCCGTTCTCCACTTTCTGCCGAATTTAATGTAACCAGAGCAATTAAAACCAAAACCAATCAAATATTCCATTACCTCGAGTGGGGATGGAACCCACGACCAATCGCGTTACCATAACTTAAAAAAAAAAAAAAAACAAAAACACAAAAGTCACTCATCGCCAACCCTACCACCACAAAAGGTCAACAGCCTCATGACATTTTGACACACGTCCATAGACAGACCCATTCAAACGCCATAGTGTATGAATTATAGATTTATTGATATAAATTGTATTCATAATTCATTATGTACGTGGTGGCGCAGCGGCGCAAGCGTGTGACTGTCAACGACTGGTTGTGGGTTCGATCCCCAATCGAGGAAATAAAACATTTAATATTTTCATTTCAACTCTAGAAACAAGGCAATGCGCGGCGTTGAGCCACCAACACGCATTGCCTCAATTGCGGCGGAAAATGAGAAACGGAACGGGGTGTCTCAACACTAGGTTCCCAAGTTCCCTCTGCCTTCCCGCCATGTATAAAGCTGAAGTAGAATATATTAAATATTTAATTTCTTCAAGCGAGGATAGAATCCACAATATATCGTATTCACGGTAGCACGCTGTGAGCCTGCGCATAAAACATAAATAACTCGGCTTCACGCTACATCCCAAATACGACAGGGTAGGCAGAGGGAACTTGGGAACCTAGTGTTAAGACTTCCACTCCCCATATTCCACCAAAATTAAGGCGTTGCGTGTTAAGTGGCAGAACTCAACGCCGCGTTTTGCCTTGTACCAGAGCGAAGAAATGAAAACATTAAATATTTAAATTGAAAATAATAAATATTTCATTTCCTCTCGTGTGTATCGAACCCACAACCTGTCGTTTACAGTCACACGCTTGTGCCGCTGCGCCACGACAGACCTCCAACTAAATATATATTATACTAAATAACATTAGTATAATAATATAATAATTAGTTATTATCTTGTTACCTAGAAACCCAGTTTGAGTATTTAGTTCAGTTTGTTTGTGACTAATATGATCAATCTATACTTATAATAAATCTGTATCTGATAGCTGTCTGTTCATGAAATATATATATATATATATATATATATATATATATATATATATATATATATATATATATATATATATATATATATATATATATATATATATATATATATATACATATATATATACATATATATATACATATATATATACATATAAAAAAAATACATTCTAATAACTTTTTTTAGATTCACGCTATATCCCGCACGAGGCAGGGTAGGCGGAGGAAACCCGGGAACCTAGTGTTAAGACACTCCATTCCACTTCCGTGCCCCACTTTTCGCCGAATTTGAGGCATTGCGTGTTGAGTGGCGGAACTCAACGCCGCGCTTAGCCTTATTACCAGAGCGAAGAAATAAAACATTAATATTAAAATTGAAAATATTAAATATTTAATTTCCTCGACTGGAGATTGAACCCAGAACCTGTCGGTTACAGTCACACGCTTGTGCCGCTGCGCCACGAAAGGCCTCTTTACGAATCGTATAACAATGTCATAAATCCTCCAAGCGCGACGAGAACCAACTGCCAACCACATACATCTTCAAACAAACAACCACTGAGCTCTCAGCACCAACTCAAGGTACGTACAAGGTGTTAATTACAAAACCACAGAAGGATACGTCAAGTATAAAAAGTAAATAAAGAATACTAGTTTTCAAGAAAACAGTATTATTTTAAAAAAACGCCGTATCCTAACACATAGCAAGGTAGCAGCAGAGGGAACCTGGGAGCCTAATATTAGAATATTCCATACCCAACAAGACATCCGTTTTCCATTTCCCTCCGAACTATCAAGACCGCGTGTAGCGTTGCGTAACTCAACGCAGCTATAATCAAATGAAACTAAAGACATAATTTTTTTGTTCATAATACTTCATATAACTTATAAACACTCGTTTCCCACTTCCCCCAAAAAGACTACCAAAACAAGTAAAACTATATTACCTCGAACGAGAATCGAACCGAAAACCGTCGCCTTAACGACACTAACGCATTTTACCAACTTATAAATAAAAGTACATACATATGTATATTTTTATATAAGACACCAAGATCTGTTTCACGTCACTTGATAGCCCATCGGTCGGAGTTCGACCGCGAACGGGCCACTGAAGACCGATTAATGATTCATACGTTGTACCCCCTATATATAAAGAGGGAGATAATGAGTTTAACCTGTTTGTTTGTCTGTGGCAGAGTAGCTCATAAATTAATGAATGAAAAAAAAAAAAATGGGTTTTATATCAAAAGCCTTGTTTATGGTGGTTCTTAGCTAGAGGCACAAGCGTGCGACTGTTGTGGGTTGTATCTTACTCAGTTTCACGCTGTATCCCGCACATGGCAGGATAGACTGAGGGAACTTGGGAACCTAGTGTTAAGACACTCCGTTCCACCTCTGTTCCCCACTGTCCGCCGAATTTGAGGCATTATGTGTTGAGTGGCGAAATTTAACGCCGCGTTTTGCCTTGTATCAGAGCGAAGAAATGGAAACATAAAATATTTAAATTGAAAACATTAAATATTTCATTTCCTCTCGTGTGTATCGAACCCACAACCTGTCGTTTACAGTCACACTGAGTTCGCCATTTAACACACAAATTTATAGGAAAATGGGGAACGGAAGTGCCTTAATACGATCCCTCCCACTATCCCGCCACGTGCGGGATACAGCGTGATACAAAAAAAAAAAAACGAACTAATGTTTGCGAGTGAAAGTTTCTTTTTAACTTACTGTTATTTTTTACAAATATTTTATGATTACAGAGCCGAAACCGAAACCAAGCAACGAAGTGGTCATGAGCCGTTCTACATATTTATAATTGACGGTACGTACATTTTTCTACGGTTTTACACAATTTCAAAGTAATCACAGCAAATATTAAGAATTACTCTACTTTCAAGACACTTTCTGGTATCGAAAGTCAAGTTGGTGAGTGGCGGAAGTTAACGCCGCGTGATTCTAAGCTTTAAAGCCCGTAGGGCCTAACAATCAGTGACCCGTACGAATGTTTGTACTGCCTTTCCCATAAAAAAAAGTAAAATTAACTTAAATTAACATTTCATTGACTGTATATAGCCACAGCTGTTTAGAATCTTTGTATAGTAAAGAAATATTCATATGTATATACATATGCGGGCGAAGCAAAATTTGTGTGTATGTACGTTACACTGTTACGAAATAATTAATGAACTAATTTTGATGAAACTTTTCAGTAACATAGCTCATACATCAGAACACAACAAAAAAAGAATACAATTTACACCAACATTTTACATAAATTAATGTAAATCACTAGAAATTAAATACAAAAAATCAACCGTACGGGAATCGAATCCATATCCATTAAATATTCACAATACCACTGCACCATATGGACCTTAATATTGCTTTAACCAATAACTCACTCACTCACTCACTCACTCACTCAGATTCACTATGTACCCCGCACATGACAGAAGGAACTTAGGAACCTAGTGTTCAGACACTACGTTCCCTACTTTACCAATTTCTAAAAAGGAGACACTGTGTGTTGAGAGTTACCAGAGCAAAGAAATGAAATCCTAAAATATTTGCTAAATAAAATTTGAAAAAAAAAAAAATATATATATTTCCTCGAGTCGGAATCGAACCCACAAACGTTTACAGCCATACACTTGCGCCACAATGGGCCTCACACAACCAACCATTAACAGTTGTTTAAAAACAATAGGAATTATTCAAATAAGGCTATTTACATACTGTAAAGAAAACTTATGTAACTGACGTGTTTATTTTTTAGACTAGTAAAGGCATGTGGCTTTGGCCGTAAAAAAAGACATAAAAAAAAGAAAAAAAAGGCCTTTAGTGGCGCAAAGGCACAAACGGATGTCAACGAGACAGATCGTGGGTTCGATCCCAACTCAAGGAAATGAAATATTGAATATTTTCTTTATGGTAACAAGGTACAGCGAAGCATTGAGTTCTACCACACATTGCCTCAGATTCGGCGGAAAGTAGAGGAGAGCACGGAGTGTCTTAACACTAGGTTACCAAGTTCTCTCTACCATACCAAGTGCAGATTTAGAGGGTGGAGACAGTAAAAAATCACTTAATTTCATAGTTTACTATCAACATCTGGCGTTAAATTTTGTCATTCGCATACCACCCATCCCTCATAAATTGGTGAAAAACAGAGTGTCTGAACACCAAGTTTCCTCTACGCACACCTCTCTCTGTACATGGAACACATATAAAAAAATATATTATAGGGCCCAAAATAGTGTTTTGTTTTCAGAATTTTTGTCCGTTTGTACGTGCTAATCTCAGAAACGCCTAACCAAATTAAACTAATGCATTTTCTATGTATGTATATATATATATATATATATGTATATGTATATGTATATGTATATGTATATGTATATGTATATGTATATGTATATGTATATGTGTATATGTGTATATGTGTATATGTGTATGTGTATATGTGTATATGTGTATGTGTATATGTGTATGTGTATATGTATATGTGTATATGTATATGTATATGTATATGTATATATGTATATGTATATGTATATATGTATATGTATATGTATATGTATATATGTATATGTATATGTATATGTATATGTATATGTATATGTATATGTATATATGTATATGTATATGTATATGTATATATGTATATGTATATGTATATGTATATGTATATATGTATATGTATTTGTATATGTATATGTATATGTATATGTATATGTATATGTATATGTATATGTATATGTATATGTATATGTATATGTATATGTATATGTATATGTATATGTATATGTATATGTATATGTATATGTATATGTATATGTATATATATATATATATATATATATATATATATATATATATATATATATATATATAAGTGATAATGTTATTAGAACAAGAGAATAATCGAGATTCGTAAATAACATAGTGTAATTCAAGCGGGCGAAGCCGCAAGCGGGTTGCTAGCAATAAATGAATACGTTATGTTACATAAAAAAAAAACCAACTAATACTTCCGATCCTAATCCTACTAAATCCATATGATAATCACTAAAAAGCGGATCAAACGTAGAAAGCCCACCCACAGACGCCAAATAAACATTTTGTCAGTTTGCTTCAACGACATAATCTCAGGAACCGCTGGTTAGAATTGAAAAACTATTGAAGATATATATATATTATTAGAAATATATGTATTACAATAAACGTTATATCGAAATTATTAACGTTCGGTAGACACAACACACAAACACACAAAGCGACATGCCCGCGGCTTCGCCCGCTTGAATTACACTATTTTATTTACCAACTAAATGGTGGCGCAGCGGCACAAGCGTGTGACTGTAACCGATGGGTTCTGGGTTCGATCCCCACTCGAGGAAATGAATTATTTAATATTAAATATTTTAAATTGAATTAAAATATTTAATGTTTCATCTCTTCGCTCCTAGTAATAAGGCAAAGCGCGGCGTTGAGTTCCGCCACTCAACACGCAATGCCTTAAATTCGGCGGAAAGTGGGGAACGGAAGTGGATCGGAGTGTCTTAAGACTAGGTTCCCGGGTTCTCTCTGCCTACCCTGCCTCGAGCGGGATACAGCGTGAAGATGAAAAAAAAAAACTAAAATTATTTTTTTTTTCAACTTTTATAACTTGTACTTCTGGTCGACATTCCTGAAATAAGTGACCCTCAGTGGCAGAGGGAAGAGAGTGCTAAAACACTCCGACCCATTCTCCACTTTTCACCTAATTTAAAGCGTTGCGTATTGAGTGGCGGAACTCAACGCCGCGCTTTGCCTTATTACCAAAGCAAATCAATGGGAATATTACATATTTAATTACTTCAACTGTGGATTGAACTCACAACCAGACGATTAACAGTAACACACTTGCACGCATACGCCACGACAACCAACCCATACACAGCAGAGAAAACAAAGGGAACCTTGATTGAGACACTCTTACTATCGATACATTGCGCACTGACCGACGTAACTCAACCCCGCAAATTGTCAAACCACCAGAGTTAGCCAAATTAACTCAACTAACATTCCCCCCAATCCCACCACAACCAACCCCACAAATCAATTATCATACAAAAATCATATTTAATCCAATAAAAACCCCAAAAAACCTTACAATAATTAATACTTGCTTAATCCCAATATCGAACACCCGACCCTTATGACGCCACATTGACACAATACGCCCGATTAGGGGCGAAGCCCCACTCGCCCCACTTCCTAGTAATCCGATATGTACCTATTACTTTTATAGAACATCGAGGCTCAGTTGCACGGTATTTGATCGTTAAAGCGATAGTTCCGAGTTCGATTTACTTATGCAGTATTCGTAAAAAAATGTTAGCATTCGCTCAGCTTCACGCTGCATCCCGCATATGGCAGGATAGGCATGGGGAACATGGGAAATTTCGCCGTTCCGTCGAATTTAAGACGTTGCGTGCTATGCGGCGGAACTCAACGCCGCGTTTTACCTGGTTTCCATTGCGAAGAAATAAAGACATAAAATATTTAAATTTAAAATATTAAACATTTCATTTCCTCAACATTCACCGGTATCTCAGAATAAGGCGAAAGGCAGAGCAGAATCCGTGGAAGACTCTAGGTCATTTTTTAAGGCGTCATCGTCTCGCATACTGTGGGAACGCAGTGTTGAAATACTCCGTTCCCATAAAGACACTCCCGTTCTCCACTTTTCACCAAGCTCTGAAGTAGTGTCGTGGCGCAGGTGTACAAGCGTGCGCCTTAAGCGCGACAGGTTTTGGATTCGATCCTCACTTGGGAAAACGAAATATTTAATATTATCATTACTTCAATTTGGTAACAAGGCAAAGCGGGGAACATTGGGGAACGGAGTATCCTGACACTAGGTTCCCAAGTGCCCTCTGCCAACCGTGCCATGCGCGGAAGGCGTATTTTTTTTTTTTTTTTTTCTTAGCTTCACGCTGTATCCCGCATTAGGCAGGGTAGGCAGAGGAAACGGAAGTGAAACCTAGTGTTATGACACTCCGTTCCACTTCCGTTCCCCACTTTCCGCCGAATTTGGGGCATTGCGTGTTGAGTGGCGGAACTCAACGCCGCGCTTTGCCTTATTACCAGAGCGAAGAAATGAAACATTAAATATTTAAATTGAAAATATTAAATATTTCATTTCCTCGACTGGGGATCGAACCCAGAACCTGTCGGTTACAGTCACACGCTTGTGCCGCTGCGCCACGACAGGCCTCAATCGTAATTTTTATGTTAGCTACAAAAAATCATAAACTTTACTATACTTTTACTAAATAAAAAACAAACAAACAAACAAAAACAGTGACGTCAGCTTTTCACGGTGACACGTATTTTTTTTTAAAGTGACCTATTTCCTGAGGCTTGAATATTATAGACTTATACCGCCCTACATATCCAGTTGGTTTCAGTCTGATTGTAAAGACGCTGTAGGTTCGATTCTTTGGCAAGCGCGGCGTTAAACTCCGCCACTCTCGTATTTGGGCAGATTATGACGTGTCTATATTAAATTCTTTTTATATATTTAATTATAAAATGTATTTGCATTCAATACCAACCGAGAACGAAACCTTGTAACAAATTCTTGGATTCAATAACAAGTTCAAATCCAATTAATTATAAACTAATATGGATTATTCAATAATATATAGGCTGTAATAAAGAGGCCAATCTTGACCCAAGTACACATGTTACTATACAGTCTTCCATTGACCGGACATCGTGTATTGAACCACAGAGCTTAACGCCGCGCTATGCCATACTCAAACTTGTCCCGGAAAGAAAGCAGACATTATACAACGTTTACCACACGTATAGGTCAAGAAACTGTTATTAAAGTCTCTTACAATTATAGAACACAATATTTTTAGTTTCTTCATTTTGACAGCGCGTGACACGATAATCACTGTATTTAATTCCATCGCTTCTTAGAAAACAAAATTGTTCATTTTTAACCAACAACGTACAAAGAGGGGTGTTATATGTTAGACCTGTCTGTCTGTCTGTGACGCGGTATCTCCTGAATTATTGAACCTATTTGAGAGCGTTTTTTTTTTTTCATCAAATGCCTTGTTCATCGCGATGGTACGCGAGTTAAGTTACATGAAAATCGGATGAGCATTTAAAAACATTTCTATTGTGTATTATATATAGCAGCTCAATTGTTTCAACTGCACAGTTTACCAAATTATGAATATTTTTTAAGACATTGTTAGTATTATGGCAGAGCTCAACGCTGCGATTTGTCGTACATATATGAAATGAGGCTAATATAAAGAGAGAGGTAGAATGTAGAGACCGTAGACGCAACTGGTCATGTTTCGCCACTCAATACGCAATGCCTCCAGTATTCAGCGGAAAGTGGCAATCAAGTGTTTCAATGGGAACGCAGTGTCTTAGCACAAGGTTACCAAATTCTCTCTGTTAAGGTTAAAAAAATATTATTATTATTATTATTGAAGGTGCGACCGCTATTAATGTGGCTTTCATTTCCACTCGCTCTAGCAACGCGAAATAAAACGCGGTGTTAAATTCCGCTCCTCAACATAGAATGTTACGAAATTAAGTGACGCGCAGATAACAGAGTATCCAAACCCTGTTTCCCTTTCCCGCATACATATGCGGGATACAGCGTGAATCTGAAAAAGAACTATTTAAAACATTGTACCGAACGTACCGAAGCCACCACAATATTTTAAACAATTTCGAGCAACATTTCGGTAATTGAAATTCAATTCCATGTTTAACATTTATCTCGAATTTCAATTGTACTACTTTCGAAACACAAACTAATTATCAATCTGACTCATAGTCTATTTCAACGCGACCACGTGGCAAATTAAAAAAAAAAAAAAATATGAATGACAATCATACTAGCCATTTGAGCTTCGAAAGACGATATATATATAAAAAAAAAAAAAAAAAAAAAAAAAAAAAAGAACACCTGTCAAAACAACACAACAATGCTAATAATGGAGAAAAAGACAACCAAACTGTAGACACGTCTAATTTAGACGGAGCGCGGTCGTGGAATGCGCTTCCGTCGTTCCAAATTTAAAATCTCACTTGTTTTTTTTTTTATCGTTAACATGGAAACGTGTTTCGGATGAACGTGATTCTGCCTAAGCGCAATTATAGGTACATTTAATTTTGTAATTGTTTATATTCTGGATATTATCGTCGCTTAACGACCGTAAATTAGTGGTTTGAGCAAATTTTTTTTATGTCTAATTGAAGTTGTATAATTTGTATATCTATTTTTAATTTACCTGAAATTACATTTAAAGGCGAGTTTCGGTGCTTGTGATTGTACACACGTAAGGTTGTGGGTTCGATCCCTTCTCGAGAAAATGAAATATTTAACATTTTCATTTATTCGTTCTGGTAAAACGCAGCATTGAGCTAACCACCACTCAATTAATACACAATACATCAAACACGACGTAAAGAGAAATCGAAAGTGTCTCAACGGGAACGGAGCGTCCTAGCACTAGGTTCCCAAGTTCCCGCCCACCTTCTCAGCGGGATACAGAATAAAAAAATATATATATATGCATTAAAATCACGAAATAATCGTAATAACATATTTATTTCTTTACATACAAAGTGTACACAGACTTGTTTGTCGCACAATGAATACACCAAGAAATTACATTAATAGAACAAGATGATGTAATGGACGTTGAACTTCATACATGAGGCCGTCGTGGCTCAGCGATACATTATCTAACTGTCATTTTAACGATCGGGGGTTTGAACCGTTTGTGGATTTTAAATCTATATTTATAACAAATCTGTAACTGATCTGTGTCTGTTCATGGAAGATATATTAAATAACATCTTATCTTCTTCTTCTTCTTCTCTGTCGTTGCGCTCATGTTCATCATGTGAGCACGTTCTTGGCTTTTGTGATTCACGCCACTTAACATCTTATAGGGGACGTTTATTTACGAAAAAAGACCCAAAACAGTAATATTAAAAAAAAAAATTGTCTATGGTTGGTTGTTTGGTTTTTTTTTAATAGACAACAGAGGCAAACGAGCATATAGGACACGTGATATGCTGAGTGATCTCCGTCACCAACGGCCCAGTGTCTGTGCGTTTGTACGCTAATCTCTAAAACGACTAATCAGATTTAGATGCAGTTTTCACTATTACATTTTTAGACTTTCCAACATTCATTTAGTGTTTGTTTTATTTAAGCCAGTGAATAAATAAGAAAGTCACATTTCAAATATTTGCTTGGATAAAATTACAAGGTTTTTTCTTTTATTTGACGAGATTTAGTCGAATATTCAATGATTTAAATTTAAATACAAGGCAAAAAGCGGCGTTGAGTTCCGCCACTCAACAAGCAGTGCCTCAAATTCGGCGGAAAAGTGGGGAACGGAAGTGGAACGGAGTGTCTTAACACTAGGTTCCCAAATTCCCTCTGCCTACCTTGCCGTGTGCGGGACACAGCGTGAAGCTAAGTATGTTTTGTTTAGTTTTCAATGTATAAAGATTGTTTTAAAATTGATAATTTTATTATAATAAGAAAGTTTTTTTTTTTTCTTATGGAAGAGACGGCAAACGAGCGTACGGCTCACCTGGTGGTAAGTGATCACCGTCGCCCACGACCCCGTGTATCTCCAGAGGAGCTCCAGGAGCGTTGCCGTCCTTTAAGGTGAAAGGGCACCGGGGCCCGGCATTACCTAATGCGAAACGCAGTGGCCAAAGCCACTACTTAACGCCGGTCTTAAATGCCGGGGGTGGTAACAATCCGGTCGAGTCTGCCCATGCGTGTTGCTATTACTGGTAACGTGACTCTACCACACGCACTTTAGTCGCCTCTTACGACACCATCAGTACCAGGGTGATCCTATTCTAAGCCGGAATCACACGGCAAGAAAGTTATTGAGATTAGTAAATAAAATAGTATATTGAATGAAGGTAAATATTTTATTACCACGCCTTTATATGTCTCGAAAATACTCATTCACTCGATCAGCTTCACGCTGTATCCCGCACACGGCAGGGTAGGCAGAGGGAACTTGGTAACATACTGTTAAGACACTTGGTTCCACTTCCGTTCCCCACTTTCCGCCAAATTTGAGTCATTTCTTATTGGATGGTGGAGTTTAACGCCGCGTATTGTCTTGTTGCCACAATCAACATAATAATATATTATATATTTAATATTAATAATAAATTATTAACTTCCCCGAGAAACGATCGAACCGACAACCTGGCACGCGTTTACAGTCACACGCTTGTGCCACTGCGCCACGATGGCCTTAACATCTTCCTTTAGAATATAAATTACGACCATAAAATAAGGAAACGCGCGTCCCACACAGTGGTATTACATCAGTGACGGGTCACGGGTTTGATTCTATAATGACCACCATCACTAAAGTGGATAATTTATATGTTTGGATAGTAAAATAATGTTTCCTTTTTCTTTGTAGCTCAAATCAGAAAGCCTGATTGGCGTAACTCAACGCCGCGGTCATAAAAAAAAACTCTATAACGGAAATAATGAATTACCAGAATAGCAATCGAACCCACAACAAAAGACGCGCCTGACAAGAACAATGCCGTGTTGATTAGCGTAACTCAACGCCGCGATATCTTCTAAAACTGTATAATTACCAAAATGGAAATCGAACCAAGAACCAGAACGACCTCCAACAAGATATGTATCTACTATCCACTTAGGGATATCCAATTCCACTCAAAAGTTTAACCGTCTCGAGCGTGTCTCGCAAATCATTTAACTTGGTTGTGCCGTTGTAGCGCGTGGTACAATTTATAAGCGGAAAAATACAAAATGCCACGTTTTGATTTGTACCCAAAATCGTCGTGTTTACAGACTTATTTTATCTTTTAATTTAAAAAAAAAATATCTGTAAACGATCACTGTCTGTTCATGGAAGATATATAAAATAACATGTTATAGGGGGTGTTTGTTTATGTAGTAGCCTATACGTTTAAAACTAATATTTCAGCTGAATGAACCAAAAAAATTGAAGCAAATTTGTTCGTCCGTACGTTTTGACATTAGCTCTTACAAACTTCCAGATAAACAGATAAAAAAATCCAAAATATCTATTATGGATATCATTTTTTTAACCTATCTTACATGTACAGATTCATTATAAGTATAGATACGTAATCATTATTGTAAGAAATACTTTCATTTATAATCGCAAAATTCAAAGAACTCATAACGTAGAGATCCTTGGAAGACTCTTATGCCCAACAGTGGGCGTAAAAAAGGCTGATAATTATTAAAATATATCAAACATAAACCAAAAACCAAACTTAAATTTAAATTTAAAAAGCGTTTAAAAATATTAACGTAGCTGGCTTTGAACCTGCGCCTCTTGGAAGCCGTCCAAGCGCGGGTTAAAATCAAAACGTTTTTATACGCTTTTTTAAATTTAAATTTTTTTTATACGCTTTTTAAATTTAAATTTAGTATTTACTGTCCTAAGTGTGGAATGACACTTTAAAAAATAGTAAAAAACCAAACCGCCCCCAGTTCGCAACTTGCACCACACTCATTACACAACGCTGCACAATCTCTGATCTGGCATTCAGAGGTCACCAAAAACCATTCACGATGCGATCTCTACAAATAAAAAGTCAACTTTCAAGCTGAGCATAAGCTTTTAAATATGCAAAGCTCTCGTATGTATATTTAACTATACTTAGCTTCGTTTTGGTAATTGCAAACGTAAGGGCCTTAATGATTGTTATATAACTAGGGTTCCCAAGTTCCCTTTGGCTACCCCAGCAAATGGCAGGGTAGGTAGAGGGAACCTGGGAACCTAGTGTCAAGACACTCCATTCTAATTCCGTCCTCTATTTCCGTCGAATTTGAGGCATTGCGTGTTGAGTGGCAGAACTCAACGCCGCGCTTTACATTCTTTTTTTTATGGAAAGGACAAGGCAAACGAGCGTACTTGAAAATATTTCATTTCCTCAAGTGAGGATCGAACCCACAACCTATCGTTTACAGTCACACGCTTGTGCCGCTGCGCCACGACAGGCCAGGGACAATTTCAAACTTTTACAAATAAATGGTAACTATATACCATTCTCTTTTGACACGTAAGAACTAACTTTAGTAGTTACATCACTAAATTGATAATAAAAAAATACATCAAACGACACATCCGTGTAAGTTCTTTGGTCACAACGAAGCTGTGTCTGAATAGGCGTGTGAATTTTATAATTATATTGTAAACAGTAATAATCTAGTGTTCTTAATGTCGTAACTTAACGCCGCAATTCGTCCAGTTAAAGGGTCAAATGATTGTTATTATTATAGTCACTAGTGTACCTAGTGTTCCGTTTTGTTCCCCACTTTCCTATGAATTCCGGGCATTGCGTGTTCAGTGGCGGAACTCAACGCCACGTTTCGCCTTATTACCAGAGCGATTAAATGAAAATATTATAAATATTTAATTTCCTCGAGTTAGAATCGAACCCACAACCCTTCCCATTTACAGTCACACGCTTGTGCCCCCCGCCACGACCGGCCTCAATAATATAGTAAAAAATAAAATAATAATGAATAAATTCCACGGAATAGCGCAACTAAACGCCGCAATTTGACTTATTAGAGGGCCGAGTGACTTACGTATTATTATAAAAACATACATAAACAATGTGTGAGAGGTAAGAGGCAGGAGGAAGTGTACATAAAAAACGTGAGTGTCCCCTGGAGAGATATGTACGAAGAGGTACCCTCCAGGGGGCACTGATGTTTATTATGGAGGTGACAATGTTATATACAGCAGACTAACAGAGTATAAAAAAAAAACTAACTTAACTTTTAGTGCTTCATTCTTTGGCTATTTCGTAAGGACTCAAGAGTGATGTCACAAAATTAAAAAAAAAAAAAGGCAAACTAAAGTTTAAATAAACAGTCCTGTCACATTTGACATTAAATTCACATACATATACGCAATCGTATTACACTTTGACAGAAGCACAGATAAAATAAAAAACATAGACAATAAAATAATCCTATTTGTCAATGACGAAGTAATATTGTGCTCATCTGGCACACCCGGAACACCGTAATATAAAGGTTCCGTATTCTACCACAAAAAGCCCCGGAACCCCGAAATAACCTCTGTACATAAAAATCAGGTTCCCATTCACGGAACCCATCAATATTACGTAAATATCCATAACGTATATAATAAAAGAGATAACTACATTAAACGCAGTTTAAAGGCACTATAAACCTAAATTGATTCTATAAATATAATACACACACCGTAACAATTCATGAACGCGTACGTTAACGTTTACGTAACACTTTTACACTAAGTTTGACGAGTTGTGGTCGCTATGAAGCTGATTATAGTTGTTTTTTCTAGTTTATACTGTATCCTGCACAGGACAGGGGGAACCTGGGAACCTAGTGTTAAAACACTCCGTTCCCTTCTCCAGTTCCTGCTCCACTAGAGCGAGGAAATCAAAATATTATAAACTCCATTCCCCCGACTGTGGATCGAACCCACAACCTCACAATGAAAACTTGAGCTAAAAAAATACAGTATTGCTTTAACATGGTAACTATTTAAAGCTATAACACTGAAATAGGATCTGACCTTCTTGGCACCACATAAAAGGAAAAAGGTCAAAAGGATATTATATATATATATATATATATATATATATATATATATATATATATATATATATATATATATATATATATATATATATATATATATATATATATATATATATATATATATATATATATATATATATATATATATATATATATATATATATATATATATATGTGTGTGTGTTTGTGCGTGTGTATGTGAAATAAAGGTCAAACAAAGTATTGACGCTAAAATAAATATATATATTTTTAATTTTGATAAATTTAAATAAACGAGGAAAGTGATGAACGTGTGAAGTGTGAGACACTTAGGAAATGAGTGTTTTAACACTAGGTCACAGAGTAAACTTAAAAGTAAAAACAGAATAATGAAAATCACTCAATATCTCGAATATGAGGCGAAAAGTTGGGACCGCAATGCTTAACATAAACTATCTTTTACTTCCTGAGTACAATTATTCAACCATTTTGAAATGCAGTTTTCACTATTATAATTTAGCTGCTTTTCTTCAACATTTAGTGATTGTTTTATTGAAATTGGATAATAAATAAAAAAAGTTACGTCAATTTAAAATATTTATTTCGAAAAACTAGTAACAAAATTTTTATTCATTTAACTAAAAAAATCACTTTTCAAAGTACAAATATTGTCTTAAAAGTGATAACGTTATTAGAACAAGAAAGTAATTGAGATTAGTAAATAAAGAGCAATTCAAGCTGGCGAAGCCGCATATCAGACCGTTAGTCTACAAATAAAATCCAAAAAAAAAAAAAAGCCTGACATTAATAAATAAAACAGAGCAATTCAAGCGGGCGAAGCCGCGACCAAATTGCTAGTCAACAAAAAAATACCCACCCCCGATATATAAAAATCACTATACATATTCATTACAACGTACAACCCCGCTATAAAAGCACCCCACGTCGGGCGCCACTCCGCCGCCGCCTTCCACCGTGCCCTGGCAACCGACCGGTCGATACGACGACGCATTTTGACACAGATCTGTCTATTCACGGCGTTTTATTCATTTTTTGTTTGTTTCACGCCGTATCACGCATATAGCGGGATAGGTAGAGAAAACTGAGTGTTAAGTCACTCCATTTCTCACGCAACCCACGAAAAATTCTTGACAAACACCGCATTATGACCAGTTACCAGAGAAAAACATTCAAAATAGCTATTTCCCCCACATAGGAATCGAACCCAAAATCACTGCTTTTACAGTCAATAATCTCTGCCACTGCGCCACAACGGCTTCATTATTTTTATTTCTTATAACAGGGTTAGGCAAAGGTGACTTAGTGTTAAGATACTATTAACAGTGTTCTGTCTAAATGAAAACACTCACTCAGCTTCACGCTGTATCCTGCACATGACAGTGTAGGCAGAGGGAACTCGGGAACCTAGTCTTAAAACATATCGTTTCACTTACGTTCCCCACTTTCCGCCGAATTTGAGGCATTGAGTGTTGAGTAGCGGAACTCAACGCCGCGCTTTGCCTTGTTACCAGAACGAAGAAATAAAAGCATTAATATGAAATACGTATTTCCTTCATTTCCTCTAGAGTGTATCGAACCTGCAACCTGTCGTTTACAGTCACACGCTTGTGCCGCTACGCTACGACAGGCCTCAGTACAAATACACACAGACAGATTTTATATAACTGCAGTATATATATATATATATATATATATATATATATATATATATATATATATATATATATATATATATATATATACACACATACATACACTATACATAGTATAAATAGAATTAGTAGTGACCATGTCGTCTATACTTGAAATAAATCTATAACCGATCACTGTATGGATGATATATTAAACAAAATCTTATAGGGGATGTTTATTAATATAATAGGGCCCATAGGGCCAGTCGTGGAGAAGAACGAAGGTTGTGAGTTCGACTCTCACTTAGGCATACACTACCAACTCCCCGTAATGACAAGGCAAAGCGCAGAGTTTAACTTAGACATTCAATATCTTCAGACGGAATTGTAGATCGCACTAGCTTCTTGCTTTACTATATTTAGGGTCAGTTTCACCACTGGCTGATATAGCACCGGGTTGCCCTAACTGCCAGCGATACAATTTTAACCTGGAAACCTATGTTAACCTATGCTATGTTAAGTCACTCCCGATTCCTTCAAAACACATCCGTTCCCCATTTTCTTTGCTGAATTCAAGTGGCATTGTTTGTTGACTGGCGGAGTTCAACGCCGCGCTTTGCCACGGCACCAGAGCAAGGAGCAATAACAAATCAATAATGAACACTATCACAGGCACGCAAACACGCAGTTTTACATAGTTTCGTTGAATATTCACGATAAAAAGCGCCATTAAGACGTGATAGCTTGGCACTAGTGTAAAATATACTGCACTGCGACAAAATAAAGCAAAATCAAGCAACTTTTTAAGTTTAACGCTGTATCTTGCTCATAGTAAGCGAAGGGAACTTGGAACCTTGTGTCAAGACACTCCGTCTTAGGCTTTCCGCCGAATTCGACGCATTGCTAGCTGAGTAGCGAAACTCAACGCCGGAGAATATACTCTATTCAGCAAGAAAATATTCTATACAAGGTCATTACAATCGCTAATGTATATTAAAAAGTCAGTAGTGTCAGTCAGTAGTAGTAGTCTCTACCTAGTATAGCCCAGGTAGCATGTGAACTTTAGCGAAAATTGCGAAAAAAGTCATCATGATATATTTGAAAACTTGCAGAAAAGTATACAAATATTAACAGGATCATTTATTGCTGATAGCACAAATAAAAAAAAAAAATTTTTTTTTTCTAAATCCTACTGAATCCCGTTTAAAACAACAAACACAACGTACAGTAAATTCTCAGTTACTTAATTTCCTAAGCAAGAATTAATTAATTATCTTCAAGGTATCGTGTGCCATGAATCATCGCAAAGCTTATCAATCCCAGAGCAAGCAATAGAAAAAAAAAACTCATCCCCACAAACAAGAATCGAACCCCAAACCTCTACCCTAGCAATCAGTCGCCGTATCAAATTCCATACAAATTGTATTACAAGAAACCTTCCAGCCCCACACTGGGCGCCACATTGTCGGTACGACCGATCAATATGTACGACACGCACAGACATACCAACATTCATATAAAACTTTATTTATTGTTGATGGCATAATTGGATACAGTCGTTAAAATAGGCTCTAAAAATTAATTACTTTAATAATGCCAATGTACTGCTATAATTATGTACATTTTTTACTACATGGCAAGGTAGGCAAAGGGAACTTGGGAACCTAGTATAAAGACACTACCGTCCCCAAGTTCTACATACATTATATGTTGAGTAGCGGCTCTCAACGCCGCGCCTTGTCTCGTTACCAATGCAAACATATGAAAATACTAAACATTTCCTTTTCTTGTGCGGGTCATAAGACCTGTAGCGCCACCTGTGCCACGACAGACCTCTACAATAGTACAAGTAAATTTATTGGTTAAAAACATTCGTTATGGTCAATGACACACAAAATATTATGTTTTCTAAGAAAAGAGGGTGTCATATAGGGGTGAGAATTCTGAGAATCCCCAAAATTAACGCGATATTACTTTTAGGGTTACAATTACACGGGTGCACCACGTCGTAGGTACATGTGTAGGCTTTTCTCTGTATATATAGAACGGAGTGTGTGGATAACGGAAGGTTCCCAGGTTCCCTTTGCCTACCCTGTCATGTGTGGGATACAGGGTCAAGAGTTTGTGTGATTGAACATGCTCAACTCAGGGAACTACTGATTCCAAATGCAATTGGAAATATAAAATGCAATTGGAAATATAAAATTTTATATAAAATGTAATTGGAAATATAAAATTTTTATATAAAATGTAACTGGAAATATAAAATTTTATATAAAATGCAACTGGAACCAGTCTTTTGACGCTGTATCCCACACATGACAGGGTAGGCAGATGGATCCTGGGAACCTAGTGTTTAGACACTCCGTTCCATTACCCACTTCAACTCAACTCGCCAACTATTTCAATATATTATATGTATATAAATTATATGTATATAAATATAATCTATATTAATAATATAAGTTTGGATATATTTATAGATTAATTGAGACAAAAGGCAGACCCTTTTGCTACACTATGTTAAAAAAGATTTTTTTTTCAGCTTCATGCAGTGACATTTCGTTCAACTTCCGTTTCCCACTTTTTGCCAAATTTGAAAAACTTAAAAAGGATCACACATAAAATGTATTCACTAATTTAACATCATAGTAAACTGGTTTTAAAAATATAAAAATCGAACAAAAGATACAAATGTCACGTTAAATTTTAAATCTCTCTCTCTCAGCTTCACGCTGTATCCCGCACTAGGCAGGGTAGGCAGAGGGAACGGAAGTGAAACCTAGTGTTATGACACTCCGTTCCACTTCCGTTCCCCACTTTCCGCCGAATTTGAGGCATTGCGTATTGAGTGGCGGAACTCAACGCCGCGCTTTGCCTTATTACCAGAGCGAAGAAATGAAACATTAAATATTTAAATTGAAAATATTAAATATTTCATTTCCTCGACTGGGGATCGAACCCAGAACCTGTCGGTTACAGTCACACTCTTGTGCCGCTGCGCCACGACAGGCCTCAAATTTTTTGGAAATTTTAAATCGAGACACAAAATCATATCCAAACAACTATCTGTACGCCAAATTGAACCAACAACCAACACTCACAACCAGACAATACCCCCTAAAGCCCCACAACCAGAAACCATAACCAGCAAACCATTGCAAAAGAAATTCAAACGAACACTAAAAAAAAAAATACATAAACCATAAACAAATTTACATGAAACTCAATCAAAACGGGCTCATTTTCAAACATCAAATCTAAAACCAAGGACATAAAGATGATTTTACACTATCATTACAAAATCATCAATTAAACGGGGGTAGAATGTATATTCATAAGTAGGTACAGTTGAAGAGGCGTTATGCAATTAAAAATGGGAAATCGCAGACTTCAGTGTCCTTGAGACTGGTGTGTTTTTTTCATAGCGTACACTATCGAATATTGTTTTGACCGACTGCGTGATGCATAAGAGGGTTGTGTGTTTAACAATATTTGTATATATGTTTGTTTTTTTATGTGGCGTTGTAGAGATAAATTGATTTATCAATTTGAATTATTTTTAATATTAATAAACTTGTACAGTCCGTTTAAAGGTAAGACCTAGCGGTGCTTAACGCTGCGCTACACTCATTCAGATTAAAAAAATAAACTTATTCATTATTAACTAGCGGTATACTACAGAACCATGGAGCGGAATGATTTGTCGCATATAAGATACACGGAACGAACTTACTTTAAAAAACCCTTTTTCCGCCTAATTCTAAAAACATGTCAAATAACGGAGCTCAACGCCGCGCTTTAACATGTTAATAGAACGAGGAAATTAATACAATTGATATCAAATTCCTTCAAGTGGATACCAAACCCCAAAACCTATCCCATTTACAGCAACACGCTTGCACCATTGCACCACAGGCAGGCCTTACATAAACAAAATACATCTAAGTATAAAAAAAACCACTCGAGATATTTTTACTATGTTTTAAAGTGTTATTCCACACTTTAGGGCAGAAAATACTAAACTTAAATTTAAAAAGCGTATAAAAACCTGCTTCGTTCAAAATTTTTATACGCTTTTTAAATTTAAATTTAAGTTTAGCACTCGAGATATGCCACAGCGTTTGGTTGCGCCCCGCCGGCGCCCATAGTGCATGGGGGTAAACGTTCGTTGACCTGTATTGATTTCCGAGTCTTTCACCAGGCGCTCTATAGGTATAGAGACATGTCGAGGCGCAAGCGTGAGGCTGCAAACGTATCAGGCTGTGGGTTCGATAACCAATCGAGTAAATGAAATATTTAAAAAAAATCAAATTAAATATGTAATATTTTCAGATATTCGCTCTGGTTGCATGGGCAAAGCAAGGCGTTAAGTTCCGCGACTAAACACGCAGTGACTCAAATTCTGCGGAAAGTGGGGAGGGGAACGGTGTGTCTTAACACTAGGTTCCCAAGTTCCCTCTGCCACGTGCGGGAAACAGCGTGAAGCTGAGTATTAATACAACTACAGGTATATTTTTTCTACAATTTCTATCCTTTTCTCGTATGTGATGGCGCAAAGATGCCAACGTTTGGAACAAGATGGTCGCGGATTCAGATCCCAGTCTGGGGGGAACAAATCATTTTTATTTCTTTTCTATTTCTAAAATCTGACGATACATATTTAGAAAACGTATAAAAATATTTAACATAACCAGGATTTGAACTCGCGTCCTTTTGTGCGATCGCGTAAAGTCACATCAAAACAAAACTCGCTGCCCACATTCAAACTGTACATCATTCAATGGCTCTCTTTCCTGGAAGAAAAATAAAAAAAACCACCAACCAGGAATCGAACCAGCAACCCTCGCACAGTCACACGGGCTGAACCCCAAGTGCCTCTCCAGTAATAAGCCACAGTAAATACTGAACGGGAAACGGGTTGTATGGCAGTACGTACTCCATCTTTCTTTGTTCTTTTGTGAACAGTAAAGTAGTCTAGCATTTTTCATTTATTATGGAATTATATATATATTTATATATATATATATATATATATATATATATATATATATATATATATATATATATATATATATGTATATATATATATATGTATATATATATATATATATATATATATATATATATATATATATATATATATATATATATATATATATATATGTATATATATATATATATATATATATATATATATATATGTATATATATATATATATATATATATATATATATACATATATATATATATATATATATATATATATATATATATATATATACATATATATATATATATATATATATACATATATATATATATATATATATACATATATATATATATATATATATACATATATATATATATATACATATATATATATATACATATATATATATATATATATATATATATATATATATATATATATATATATATATATATATATATGTATATATATATATATATGTATATAAAATAAGTATATAAAAAAAAATCCACCAACCAGGAATCGAACCAGCAACCCTCGCACAGTCACACGGGCTGAACCCCAAGTGCCTCTCCAGTAATAAGCCACAGTAAATACTGAACGGGAAACGGGTTGTATGGCAGTACGTACTCCATCTTTCTTTGTTCTTTTGTGAACAGTAAAGTAGTCTAGCATTTTTCATTTATTATGGAATTATATATATATATATATATATATATATATATATATATATATATATATATATATATATATATATATATATATATATGTATATATATATATATATGTATATATATATATATATATATATATATATATATATATATATATATATATATATGTATATATATATATATATATATATATATATATATATATATATGTATATATATATATATATATATATATATATATACATATATATATATATATATATATATATATATATAATATATATATATACATATATATATATATATATATATACATATATATATATATATATATATATACATATATATATATATACATATATATATATATATACATATATATATATATATATATATATATATATATATATATATATATATATATATATATATATATATATATATATATATATATATATATATATTTATGCTTTGCCGTGAGATTAATTATTAGTTGAGTTGCGGGTTCGATTCCCGCTGTAGGTATTTAAATATAAGATAATTGTACTGTGCCACTTAAAATTTCACTTCAAGAATTCAACTGAAAGTGGGAAAAAAAAAACAGAGTGTCTTAACACTATGTTCCCAGGTCATGACACAGCGTGAGTGAAGAATGTGTCATGTGTCATGACACTACGAAAAGTTACTTCCACTTGAACTGTCAGAAAACGCTTGCCTATCACAATAAACATGCTATATAGAAGATCTAACATATCATAAATAGCTACTAGCGGGAATCGAACCCACGTCCAACGCGTTCACCCGACCACTGGTAAACCTGGTCGTAAATTACTATGTAGATCAAGCGGGCGAAGCCGCGAGCAGTTCACTAATGAAACATTCTGTCAATCCATATGCCTCAACCAGACTGGCCAGTACTATCACCATACTAAGTGATTGCTTCCATTAAAATAATCAAAAGCGTATGCGTAAGGGCATAAACTTGACTGTAAACGCGACTGGTCCGAGGTTCAATCCCCACTTGAGGAAATGAAATATTTAATATTTTCATTGCGTCATTTTGGTAACACAGCAAGAAGCGGTGTCGAGCGACTCAGCACGCAACGCCTCAAATCAAAATTCGGGTGGAAAGTTGAGAACGGGACGGAGTGCCTCAATGGGAACGGCGGAGAATTACCACTATGTTCCCTTGACACGTGCGGGAAACAGCGTGAAACTTAAAAAAAAAATTACTTGACCTAATCAATGAATTCTACAACATACTAAAATGATACTACAAGTCAAGTGATAAATTAACTAAAATAAAGGTTCATTGTAGACTACAGAGCTGGTTCGGTTCCCGGTTTGGGGAAAAACATCTTCGCTCTAGCAAGTATATACAAAACGCAGCGTTGAGTTCCGCCATTTAAAACTCAATGTCTTGAATTTATCTAAGATATTTGCTTTATAAGGCCAGTAACAGGAATGTAGGTGAGTCAGCGCGGGTTCATATCCACGCTAATTGTACTAATTAGATCAATTCTGTACATATCAATGGGGGCTCTATGCGATGTGTGAATCGAGCACTTACATTTTAAATGTTTAATTACTAACTGTAGAGACGTTTTTTTTTCTTGCATTTCGCCTTTCTTTTTTTGTCAGTTCTTGTTTTTTTTTTTTTACCATTATCTTAAAATCCTTAAACACGAGTAATCACTACGTTTAAAACCCTTAAAACACAAATAATCACTTCCTTAAAGACTCTTAAATACAAATAATCACTACTTCAAAAACCCTCAAACACAAATAATCACTACTTCAAAAACCCTTAAACATAAGTAATCACTAACTTAAAAACCCTTAAACATAAGTAATCACTATCTTAAAAATCCTTAAACACAAATAATCACTAACTCAAAAACCCTTAAACACAAATAATCACTACCTTAAAAGCCCTTAAATACAGATAATCATTATCTTAAAACTACCAGTCGTTAGTTCGACCCCAAATGCTAATAGACATCGTTTTTAGCTCAAATTATCTGATTACTTAACGTTATTTAGCGAGCGAGTATTGGAAATGTGATATACATCCTTATAAGGGGTTTAAGGCTATGGCTTCAGATTTAAAACAACCATGGGTCACATGGCAAAGTAAGTAGAGGGAACTTGGGAACTTAGTGTTAAGGAACAAGCCTTTCTCATATCCGCTCAATTTGAGGCATTGTGTGTTGAGTGGCGGTGCTCATCACCGCGCTTTGCCTGAAACCAGTTACCGGCAAGAATTTTTTATTTGAAATTTATTTTTTTTATAGTCTAATGCACAAAGTGCGACGTTAAGTTGCGCAATACAACAAAATATGATTGCGTTCTCCAAGCTCCGAATTGTGTTGTAGAACGACAAAACAAAAACAACTATCATCTAGGAATCAAACACGCAACTATCATCATAATCTACCGTAATCCGGCTTTTCAGAACTTTTTATTAACACATTTCATAAAAAAAAAAAAATCAATACTAACGTAAATTACCCACTTTCTGCCGAATTTGAGGCATTGCGTGTTGAGTGCGGAACTCAACGCCGCGTTTTCCCTTGTACCGGAGCGAATAAATGAAAAAACTAAATATTTAAATTGAAAATATTAAATATTTCATTTCCTCGAGTGGGGATCGAATCCACAACCTGTCTATCATAGTCACACACACCGTTCGACTCTCTCATGTATAATGTACAAGAAGAAAAAATATATTTTTTTTCTAATCTAAACCTCATCACTATGCGTAAATTTAATATTAAACCTCATCAAAATCAGCTGAGCATTTTAAAAAGAACCAATAAAATCGATAGTTAAAATCGCCAACGCCCACGATGCCCTACAAGGGCTAACTAAGTTATGACTAACGGGGTCGTTGGCCTGCGCGTGCGCAGCCTTACCGCCTACCAACCTGGTTTACGGTACTGCAACTGTTCAATGTAAATATTGAGATTTGTATGTTGTAATGTATGTATGTATGTATGTATGTATGTATTTGTATATATTACTCAGCTTCAGGTAGGCAGAGGGAACCCGGGAACCTAGTGTAAAGACAATCCGTTCCAATTCTGTTCCCCACTTTCCGCCGAATTTGAGGCATTGCGTGTCGAGTGGCGGAACTCAACGCCGCGCTTTGCCTTATTACCAGAGCGAAGAAATGAAACATTAAATATTTAAATTGAAAATATTAAATATTTCATTTCCTCGACTGGGGATCGAACCCAGAACCTGTCGGTTACAGTCACACTCTTGTGCCGCTGCGCCACGACAGGCCTCCAGGGCGACAGTATTTGTATATATTATTGTCCAATAATATAAAAAAAATAAAAGTTGCTTATTTCATCTAGGTTTTACCTATGCCTGTTTTGCTTTATGGGAAATAGCATGTAGCTGTTTATTTCATTAAAAAACAATCGGTTCTTTTTGGCTTCCAATCTGTAATCAAAGGGAACCTGGGAACCTCTGATGTGAGGACACTCCGTTTTTGTGTTTTAATAGGGTTCCGTTAGCCACTCTCCGCCGAATTTTTTGCCGCATTACCAAAGTGAGGAAATAAAAATATTAAATATTTCCTTTTCCCTCCAGAACCACACGCACAACGCAATGCCTCTTGAATTAGCGTATAGTGAGGAAAGGAGTGTCTTACCACTAGGTTCCCAGGTTCCCTTCAGTCCTACTAAGTGCGACATACAATATATAGTCGAAAAGAAACAAATTAATTTATTTATTCCTCTGCTCTAAGCGTGGCGTTGAGTTACGCAACACTAGACAACCTACACTGTTGTAAAAAATTAAGATAAATGAACAAATATATATATATATATATATATATATATATATATATATATATATATATATATATATATATATAGATATATATATATATATATATATATATATATATATAATATATATATATATATATATATATATATATATATAAATCACAACCAACACTTCGATCCGTGTCGCCGCCATCTTGCCACTTCCCGTTCCCAATTGGCAGCGTCCGGAACCCCGCTATTAGGGTTCCGTCAGGTGATGTAATGAGTTGAGTAATCATTCATACCGGCCCTACTACATATATATACATATATTAATCTTCCGTTACTAAGCGTTTCGATAGAATACGCACAATTCTAACTATTAGACTTACAAAGTTTACTCAGCTTCACGCTGTATCCCGCACGGTAGGCAGCGGGAACTTGGGAACCTGGTGCTAAGACACTTCGTTCCACTTCCGTTCCCCACTTTCCGCCGAATTTTGATGCAATGCGTGTTGAGTGGCGGAATTAAACGCTGCGCTTTACCTTGTGACCAGAGCGAAGAAATGAAAACATTAAATATTTAAATTGAAAATATTAAATATTCAACCTCTTCGAGTGGGGATCAAACCCACAACCGGCCGGCCAATGCCGCTGCGCCACGACTTTTTTCGTAATTCCTAGAAAAAATAACTTCAGACTGTATTTAATGTGTATATATAACATGAGACACAGCAGGGTAGACAAAGGTAACCCGGGAACCTATTATTGTCACTCTGTCCCCATTAGAATACTTCCCCCAATTCAATAAATAATTTAAAAATATATATATTTTTTTTTGAGGCCTGTCGTGGCGCAGCGGCACAAGAGTGTGACTGTAACCGACAGGTTCTGGGTTCGATCCCCAGTCGAGGAAATGAAATATTTAATATTTTCAATTTAAATATTTAATGTTTCATTTCTTCGCTCTGGTATTAAGGCAAAGCGCGGCGTTGACTTCCGCCACTCAACACGCAATGCCTCAAATTCGGCGTACAGTGGGGTACGGAAGGTGGAACGGAGTAGGTTCCCCTCCGTTAACACTAGGTTCCCGCGTTCCCTCTGCCTACCCTGCCTAGTGCGGGATACAGCGTGAAGCTAAAAAAAAAAAGAATATATATTTTTATGACATAGCAACACTATCAACAGGTGACACTACAATAAAGAGCTCTAAAAACCTTGGCACAAAATGCGAATGTGAATACAAGGTTCAGGATGTATACAATTTTGTACATTAATATCTATAGGTTATATCTATAAAAGGTTAATTTGTCTGAATGTCTACTATAAATCAGATGATATATTAAAACGAACATTAAAAACACTTTTGGTGACATGAAATAGCAACGCGGTGTTGAGTTACGCTACTCAACTGAACTGAATTCAGCAGTAAGTGCGGAATGGATGTGTATTAATGGGAACGGAGTGACTTAACAATAGGTTCCCAGATTTCCTCTACCTACCCTACTAAATGCGGGATATAGCGTGAAACCAAAAAAAAAGGGGGCAACTAACTATAGTCCTTTACTAAAAAATTTTATACATACGTTTATTTATACTTTATTCATATTTCAATGTTACTTCGTGACTTTTTAGTTAGTAAAATCAATACATGCGCTTGCGCAGAAAAGTGCCCTCCAAAATAAAAGCGAACAAAACATTGTTGACTTTTAAAGCATCAAAAAGCACAACATCACACTAACCCTCGCCTGTAGAATCAATATATATATAAAAAAAAAAACAAAACAATAGTAGCAACCCTACTTCCTGTTCCTAATTTAAATTTCAAAAACTGCTCATTCCGCGTCTGGCCATCAATGGGGGCGGACGTGTTTGATAGCTTTTTAATTGCTCTTTTACGTGCCATAACTAGCCTTAATGAGGGTCACGTAATGTTTGTATAATTGTTTGTATGTGCATTTTGCATTACGTAATTGTATTGCAATTCACTGATGCAGTTGTAAAAGTGATTTTTATAGCTCATATCGGGTAGCATAATAATGATAAAAATAATTTAAAAAAAATCTTATAAATAATGATTTAATGAGAAAATTGAGACGAAAAAGAGAATCAAAGATAATTTAAAAGTCATTGTCTGGAACCTTGTACGATGGAAGCCAATAAAGTAGATTATTTAGTTAAGTATCGGCTTCAACCCCATTATATCTCCCCACGCTGGGTAGACAGAGGGAACCCAGACAGTTCGTTGACAACACTCAATGCATGGGCAAATACAATATACATATATTCCAAAAAAGAGACCTGGAATCCTGATGACTAGCTTGATGTTGTTTTCCATTGTTCACAATTAAATTCGTGTTAGTAAAACTTTTAGGGTGGGCAGATGGCTACTCTGGGGTGGGCACCACCCAGCTTTCGTTATAGAAACAGAAAGCTTTAAGATTAAATGCCCTCTACCTATCCCGCTATATGCGGGATAAAGCGTGAAGCTATTCAATGATCCTAATTCACAGAAATATCTCCAAGTGTACCAAACACAAACAACAAACTAACTATACTCACGCAGTTGTACGTGATGAATTAATTCAGTGTTGTCGTCTAAGAATCATGCACGACCTGTAACAATTAGATAAAACTATTTAATGTTATCATTTCTTCGCTCTGGTAACAAGGCAAAACGCGGCGTTGAGCTCCGCCACTCAACACGCAATGCCTCAACTTCAGCGGAAAGTGGGTAACGGGAGTGGAACAGAGTGTCTTAACACTAGGTTCCCAAGTTCCCTCTGCCTATCCTGCCACGTGCGGGATACAGCGTGAAGCTGAGTGAATAGATATAGGAGAGATATGTTGTTAATCAGTTGGTTTCGTTCGACCCTGTAACCTCAGGAACTATACCAATTTACGTATGACTCATTAAAGTATTACCTCATACACTTCTTTTTTGGGGCTACACGCGGCTTCGCCTGCTTTTCGCCCGTTATAATACAACCAATTAATATAAAATCTACATAAATAGTCTATGGGTTTTCCTGATGTAGAAGCTATAAATTACTGTAAAGTTTCATCTAAATCAGTTCAGTATTTTTTGATTGGCAGTGGAACTAACGCTCATATATAAGTAGGAGTCAAAAAGGGTTGACAGAGAGAACTTTGGCATCTGGTGTTAAGACACTCCGTTCCTCACTTTCCACCAAATAACCAACGCCTTGAGCATTGATTGGTGAATGGTGGAACTCAACACCGCGCCTGGCCCTGTTTCCATAGCGAAGAAATGGTAATATATTAAATATGTCATTTCCTCGAGTGTGTATCGAACCTACGACCGGTCGTTTACAGTCACACGCTTGTGCCGCTGCGCCACGACAGGCCAATATGACAAACAATTTATTAAATAAATATAGCGGTGCAAAAAAAAAATAGCTAAAAAAAAACTATAATAAATAGATAAAAAATCACTTATAAATATGTTTACTATTTATAAAGTGTTATTCCATACTTAGAAAAGAAAAATACTAAATTTGAAAACGTATAAAAAATTGAACGAAGCAGGATTTGAACCCGCACCTCTTGGCTTAATGTTGGTCGGAGCGCATGGACGGTTTCCAAGAGGCGCGGGTTCAAATCCTGCTTCGTTACCAAATTTTTATACGTTTTTAAATTTAATAGTAAGACGTGTAAAATATAATTTCAATATATATAGAATTCGAATGGTTATAAACACACATTTTCTTTCATAATTCAAGGGTATCGATGTCACGATCGAAACGACAGAAAGGCTTCTAGCTCTGAAACAACTATATAGATAATAATATTTTATTTAGTTTCACGCTGTATCCCGCACGTGGTGGGGTAGGCAGAGGGAACCAGGGAACGGATGCTCGAAATGCCACTTAATGCCTCAAATTCGACCGAAATAGGGGAAAGAACAGAGTGTCCCTACTCAGTTCTCAAGATCCCTCCGCCTACCCCCACCATGTGCGTGATACAGCGTGAACAACGAGGCACAGCCTGTCGTGGCGCAGCGGCACAAGCGTGTGACTGTAACCGACAGGTTGTGGGTTCGATCCCCAGTCGAGGAAATGTAATATTTAATATTTTCAATTTAAATATTTAATGTTACATTTCTTCGCTTTGGTAATAAGGCAAAAGCGCGGCGTTGAGTTCCGCCACTCAACACGCAATGCCTCAAATTCGGCGGAAAGTGGGGAACGGAAATGGAACGGATTGTCTTAACACTAGGTTCAGCGGGATACAGCGTGAAGCTAAGAAAGAAAGAAAGAACCAACAACCGTCTCGTTTGCAATCTTTCCATACTTTATTACGCAATTTTGCCATTCAATTCTCCATACATTTCAATACTAACATTAATATTTACGTACGTACATAAATGACGTCATAGGCGTGTGCTACTTTACCGAGTTACACCGGAAATAGGAGGGTGTGAACTATACATACACACATACATACATATCGATGTACGCAAAATAATTTAATTTTGATCAGATTCACCTTCTCGCTGTATCCCGCACATGGCAGGGTAGGCAGAGGTAACTTGGGAACCTAATGTTAAGACACTCCGTTCACCCTCCGGTCTCAACTCTCCACCGTATTTGAGGCGTTGTATGTTGAATGGCGGAACTCAACGCCGCGTTACCAGAGCGAAGAAATTAAAACATTAAATATTTAAATTGAAAACATTACATATTTGAGTTCCTCGCGTGGGTATCGAACCCACAGCCTATTGTTTACGGTCACACGCTTATGCCGCTGCGCTACGACAGCCCTCTAGAAGAAAATTAGTTTCAGTCCAGAAGAATATTATAAAAATTAAATAGAATTCTCTCTCTGTCTCTCTTAGCTTTACGCTGTATCCCGCACATGGCAGGGCAGGCAGAGGGAACTTGGGAACCTAGTGTTAAGACCTAATGTTCCCCACTTTCCGCTAAATAGAAATCCTAAAATTAATTGTACTGTACATACATACATACATACACACATACATTTATACGCAGACTAGCCTTGATATGTATTACAGTTGTTCAAGGTTCAATGCCAGGAGGGAGGCAAGGCAATACTTAGAATTATTTAAAAAGAAAAAAGCTTATTATAGCTAATTTTTCACGAATTTATCCCAAATTACTCGAAAAAAAAACCACCAAAACCATTAACCCAAATTAAAACCGCATCATCCTATTTCCGGTCAAAGTCGGTCAAGCGACATACCAGAGGTCCGAGTTACGTCAGTTTCTATAGTAAAATACTATTGCAATTATCGAATGTATTTAACTCGCATGGCATTGTAGTTAAATTGTGTAGCTTTTAATGTATGTAATGGTTCAGTGGACATGAATAGGTAGTACTCAGCTTCAAGCTGTATTACGCGTGTAGCAAAGTAGGCAGAGGGAACCTGGGAACCTATTGTTAAGAACTAATGTTCCCCACTTACCACTGATTTTGTGACATTTCGTTGAAAAGTCCGCCGAAATATTTCACCCACTACAATAAACTATTTCACTCAGCTTCACGCTGTATCCCGCACGTAGCAGGAAAGGCAGAGAGAAGTTGGGAATCTAGTGTTAAGACACTCCGCTCCTTAGTACTCCACGTTGACGTGGAATCCCCGACGAAAAAGCAATTGAGTGCCTTACGGACATGAAGATATCCAGGTTTATTCGACCTAACCTAACCTAATGAGCGGGATACAGCGTGAAAAAAACAAATATTTATGTCTCCGCTTCCTACAAATCAACCAACCTTTTAAACATTGCGTGCTAAGCAGTATCCAACACGCATTGCAGTCCAAAATAGCAGAATCAACTCAATTGCTACAATTTTTTTGATCAATTCAGCTAAAATTACAATTTTCAATGTATAGATATTGTTTTAAAAGTGATAATGTTATTAGAACAAGAGAGTAATTGAGTTTATACTAAACTTAAATTTAAAAAGCGTATAAAAATTTTGAACGAAGCAGGATTTGAACCCGCGCCTCTGGAATACCGTTCCAGCGCTCTGACCAACTAAGCCATTCGTTCTCACCGAGCTCCGTCGAAATTCTTATACGCTTGTTACAACTTATTTATGTTGTTAGCATCTCTGTAGGGACGATTTTTACAAATTTCCGCTACCAAAATTCTTCGTAATGCTTCGTTCAAAATTTTTTTACGTTTTTCAAATTTAAGTTTAGTATTTTCTGTCCTAAGTGTGGAATAACACTTTAAAACATAGTAATAATAATTGACTTTAGTTAATAAAATAATGTATATATGTTATATATACAAGCGGGCGAAGCCGCAAACGGTTGGCAAATATTTTCTACAAACACGAAACGACCTCACAAAATGAAATAAATGAACAAAAAACACGCCTCCTTTAGAACCGCTCCCTAAAAATATTATTCATTCGGCACATATTAAGCTGGTGTCCTTGAATATGTTTATAGTTACTGGTTGAAATCTAATTAGGGTAATGAGCTAATGTTGTCTAAACATACATACAATATATATATTAAGTTATATCACGCCATTTCCCTTATAGAGCATCGTAGACTTACTTACTTAGCTTCACGCTATATCCCTAGCGGGGTAGGCAGAGAGAACGAAGAAAGAGAGAGGGAACCCGGGAACCTAGTGTTAAGACACTCCGTTCTACTTCCGTTACCCACTTTCCGTCGAATTTGAGGCATTGCGTGTTGAGTGGCGGAACTCAACGCTTCGCTTTTGTCTTATTACCAAAGCGAAGAAATGAAACATTAAATATTTAAATTAAAAATATTCAGTATTTCATTTCCTCGACTGGGAATCATATAAGGCAAAGCGCGGCGTTGAGTTCCGCCACTCAACACGCAATGCCTCCAATTCGGCGGAAAGTGGGGAACGGAAGTGGAACGGAGTGTCATAACACTAGGTTTCACTTTCGTTCCCTCTGCCTACCCTGCCTAGTGCGGGATACAGCGTGAAGCTGGGAATCGAACCCAGAACCTGTCGGTTACAGTCACACGCTTGTGCCGCTGCGCCACGACAGGCCTCTGTAATACAATAATGTCTAATACTATTTTAAATTTATGTGATAAACGCCAAACTGGGATACCAAATCCCTAACACTAGGTTCCCGCTAGGTTCCAATCAGGGTACAGCGTGTGATTACAAAAAAAAAACCAATATCTTCAATAAATTATAGTTAACAACTCTATACATATAGGAAAAGCTCGCCCACTAATTAAGCAACCATTGAATTCGGGGTCAACGACCCGTTGACAGGCCGCCATTGTTCGCCGCCATCTTTAATTAGACGATAGGGTTATCAGTTCGATGTCCGATTGAAGTATTTGGATAATGATTACTTTGTTTCTTTGCGTGAGTATATTTTTTGCCTTTTATTATAAATGTATATGTTAAAGGAATTATTATAAAACGCCAGGCAACAAAACGAAACCCTCACATGGTAGGGTAGATAGAGGGAACCTGGGAACCTAGCCTTAACCACTCTGTTCCCATAAAGACAATTCCGTTCCCCACTCTCAACCGAATTTAAGGAATTGGGTGTTTAGCCACTCAACTTAGGTCAACGCCGCCGCGCTTTGCCTTGTTATCAGAGCGAAGAAATATTAAATATTTTATTTCCTCAAAAAAGATGATTACAGATTTTACAATTTTGTCTGTGCGCTTGTTTACGCTAAACTCAGAAACGGCGTAACCGATTTAAATGCGGTTTTCACTATTATACTCTTGTAATCTTCTCTTGAGCATTAGTATTTGTTTCATTTCAATCGGTCCGTAAGTCATACATACGATGCCTCCAAATTGGCAAAACGGGGTTCCTAAACACCAGGTTCCCAAGTTCCTCTGCCTACCCTCAAATATATAGATTCGATCACATAAACGTATGGCCTATGGTTAGGGAGTTTTCTAATATTTATATAATTTCTTAGCGACCATCGTGTCTAACAGGACAGCGTCCGATTGCAATTGAGCTGGTTGGATCTTCTTCATCAGGATTCTCATTCGATTGAACTATTTTCATTTGTATACCCTAGAAGACCAGTGTTTTTTTTAAATTCCACCACTCAACACGCAACGGCTCAAATTCGGCGGGAAAGTGCGGGATACAGAGTGAAGTTCGCATCGCCTTCCTCTCATTCGTCAATCCACAAAGTTTAGTTGCAGTTCCAACGACAACCGAAAGATCGAGCAATAGAAAATACTTTAACGTTTTTTGTCTCCACTTTTTTCTAAAACATGTTCCTTTAAAAAGATAAGATAACAAGATAAGAAAGGTCAGATAAGCCAAATATTTATTGATGACTCCGCCTTATCAATGCAGAATGCACTTTTACTATTAACAGTTATGTGTTCTTTTTGTTAAAGGATCCCAATATATCCCGCACATGGCAGGGTATGCAGAGGGAACTTTGGGAACATGGTGTTAAGACACTGGCATTGCGTGTTAAGTGCGTGTGGTAGAGTCACGTTGCCAGCAATGGCAACACACATGGGCAGACTCGACCGGATTATTACCACCCCCGACATTTAAGACCGGCGTTAAGTAGTGGCTTCGGCCACTGCGTTTCGCATTAGGTAATGCCGGGCCCCGGTGCCCTTCCACCTTAAAGGACGGCAACGCTCCTGTAGCTCCTCTGGAGTTCCACGGGGCCGTGGGCGACGGTGATCACTTACCATCAGGTGACGTACCCTCGTTTGCCGTCTCTTCCATAAAAAAAAAAGTGGTGGAACTCAACGCCGCGCTTTGCCTTGTTACTAGACCGAAGAAATGAAAACATTAAATATATTTAATTTGTAAATATTGAATATTTCATTTGATCGAGTGAGGATCGAACCTGTAGCCTTTACAGATACGCTTGTGCCTCTGCTCTAGAACAGGTCTTTATCGAAAAATTGTTTTATAAGGTTATATGCTATATTTTGCTAAGCAAACCTGCACATAGAAGAGTTGGCTGAGGGTACCTGGGAACCTAACGTTAAGACCCTACGTTCCCATTTCTCACGTTCCGCTGAATTCAGGCGTAACTCAACACCGCGTTTAGCTTCGTTGCCAGAGCGAGGTGATGAAAATATGAAATAGTTATTCACCTTGTGTAGGGATCGAGTTGCGTATTTAATAAAATGTATTGGTGTACATTTCTGATTGAAGGAATAGGAAATGCTGCGTTGAGTTCCGCCGCACAAAACACAAAACATTCAGAATTCGGCGTTAAAAGGGTAACGGAAGTGTCTCAACTCAACATTAGACTCTCAACACTAGTCTCCCAGGTTCCCTGTACATACAATCAACAAAGCAAACTACTCTCCCAAGAGTTATTTCGAAAATTCGACGGAAAATAGTCAACGAACGTACTTAACCCCAGGTTCCCACGTTCCCTCTGCCAACCCCGATTTGTGCGAGATACAAAGACAACTTAAAAACGGAACGGTAAAAGATGATGGCTATATATGTATATGTACTTGCTCTTTATGACATCAGCGCTGATCGCCTCAAGTGATGGCAAGGTCGTCAATTTGCAACAATATTTAGTTGATACGCTTGTGACTATTGTAATTTTTAGGGTCCCGCAGGTTAAAATTAGACAGCCGGAACCTTCAAGGTATCGTTTTGGTTCCGTGGAGGTAACGTGTTGGAGTTTATATTAAATATTGTGATGTAGTCTCTTAGAGCACGGAAAAAATGAGCTAAGTTAACGCAATCATCAGCACTTTGATCTCCACTTTCCGTCGAATTTGAGGTATTCCGTGTTGAGTGGCGGAACTCAACACCGCGTATTTTTGTACCAGAGCGAAGAAATGAAAACATTATGTGTTTAATATTTTTATGATAACTTCAGCGCCATTCTAACCCACGGCTTTAGACGGTTGCTAGTTCAATTCCCACGTGAGGTAATTAATTATTTTTGTATCCTTACTCTGGTAACAAACAAGACAAAGCGCGGAATCGTTGGTACGGTGGTACGAGGGTAACGGTCTTAACATAATGTTCCCATAGGGTTCCCACTGCCTATCCTGCTATATGATAGATATAACCACTGTGCCATAGGGGTCAAGATTTTTTCTTTTGCACCCAAAAATGCCTTTACGTAATCGCTTTACAAGAAATCAAAAGGAGACTCTTTTTTTCTACCAAAAAACCTCGTCCAGACCGACCGGTGTGCGAAAGAGATGGAGCAACAATGTATGTAGATTTCATATGGCGATAGAAAGAGACAAAAAATCAAGTTTTTCAAACCACTTTGCTGTAGTGGTGTGGTATTTTTGTGTGACTTTTTTTTAAAGAAATGTATGATGATTTTGTATTTGGTTCAAGGGTGAGTGGATTCGATTCCATACATATATATATTAATTTGTTTATATATGTAGGCTGAGGGAACTTGGGAACCTAGTGTTAAGACACTCTGTTCCATTTCCGTTCCTCACTTTTCGGTGAATTTGAGGCATTGCGTGTGAAAACATTAAATATTTAATTTCAGAATATTAAATATTTCATTTTCTCGAGTGTGTATCAAACCCACAACCTGTCGTTTACAGTCACACGCTTGTGCCGCTGCGCCACGACAGACCTGTGTGTGTGTGTGTGTTTATTAGCTTCACGCTGTATCCCGCACCAGGCAGGGTAGGCAGAGGGAACCCGGGAACCTAGTGTTAGGACACTCCGTTCCACTTCCGTTCCCTACTTTCCGCCGAATTTGAGGCATTGCGTGTGTTTATTATGTTGATAATTTGTTGGCTTCGCCCGCTTGAATCACCCTATTTTATCTACTAATCTCAATTACTTTCTTCTTCTAATAACGTAATAATAAAGTGACAATCACTTTTAAGACAATATCTTCTATACAACTGAAATTTCAGCTGAATGAATGAACATTTTTAAGCAATCTTAGTGAATTAAATAATTTAAATGGACGTAACTTTTTAACTTTCAATTCTTCTTCAATTACAAACGCCCAGATAAACAGACAAAAACATAAACATTATTTCATCCCCTACTACATATATAAACACCCCCTATAAGATGTTATTTAATATATCTTCCATGAACAGACAGCGATCTGTTACAGATTTATTATAAGTATAGTATATCGTCTCTCCTAGTCCAAAATCGAACCCCGAACCGCTACGCTTACAATCACACTCGCCCCTGCGCCACGTTGGTCTTAAATAGTTAAATACCAAACAAGAAAACACTTCAAGAACCAGCGTAAAAGAAATTCACCTGAAATTCTCTTCTTTTGAACTGAACAATTTTCAGTTTATCGATGGAAAAACAGTGTTTTAATGGGAACAGAATGCCTTAACACTAGGTTGGTAACAAAAAAAACTTTTGTGTTAGTGACGTAAATAAAAAAAAACGCGTTATTTTGTCCTATTTTCATAGAAAATGGATGTACGGAATCCTCGGTGTTCAAACACGACTCGCGCTTGACCAAGAATTTTCTTAACGATCCAAAACCAAAATTTAAAAACAAATTAACCTTGTACCGAAATACAATTGCACGAATCTATACAGCCATAAAAATAGAGGTCATGCAATTATTATAACAACTAGACGACCTCTCGTACCAGCAGTCAGTGACTGAACTAAAGAGGACAGTGTTGGCTTCAATTCTTACTAGAGGTATATTTTTATGGATAAGACACGATAAATTCGCTTACGGGTCACCAGATGGTAAGTGATCACCGTCGCCCACGGCCCCGTGTAGCGCCAGAGGAGCTCCAGGAGCATTGCCGGTCCTTAACATGGATGGGCACCGGGGCCCGGCATTATCCAATGTGAAACGCAATGACCGAAACCACTTCTTAACGCCGGTTTTAAACGCCGTGGGTGGTAATAATACGCTCGAGTCAGCCCATGAGTGTTGCCATTGCTGACAACGTCTCCGAGTTACAACTTCTTAAATATATCGCGGTAGTTTAAGAAACTATGGCTTTCTGGCTACACGCCAGATCCTAACACGCGTACCGTTACAATAATATATATATATATATATATATATATATCATACTCATACACATACACACACACACACACACACACACACACACACACACACACACACACCACACACACACACACACACACACACACACACACACACACACCCACACACACACACACACACACACACACACACACACACACACACACACACACACACACACACACACACACACATATACATATGGCTTTCGTCAGGGTCGCTCAACCGGTGATCTTCTGGTTTACCTAACCCACCGCTGGGCTGCAGCTATTGATAGTAAGGGAGAGGGCCTGGCAGTTAGTCTGGACATGGCGAAGGCCTTCGATCATGTGTGGCATGGGGCGCTCCTTGCGAAACTTCCATCTTACGGGCTTCCCGAGAATTTATGCAAGTGGATCGCTAGCTTTCTCACTGGGCACAGCATCAAGGTCGCTGTCGACGGTTTTTTGCTCTGAATTCATGCCCGTGAACGCTGGCGTCCCCCAAGGCTGCGTGCTGTCCCCTACGCTATTTCTTCTGCATATCAATGATATGTTGGAGGACTCTAACATACATTGTTATGCGGATGATAGTACTGTGGACGCTGTATACTCCGGCCGTGCAAGTCTTTCTCGGGAAAACGTCGACCAGTGCCGAAATCAACTTGTGTCTTCCGTTGAGGCATCCCTCAACAATGTCTCCGTATGGGGTGAAAAGAACCTAGTTCAATTCAACCCCCGGAAGACACAAGTCTGCGCGTTAACCACTAAAAAAACCCCATTTGTCGTATCACCAGTTTTCGAGAACACTCCCCTTAAAGCCGCGCCCTGTATCAGTATATTGGGCCTCAGCTTTTCGAACGACTGCCAGTATCGCGATCATCTGGAAAGCAAGGCCAAGTTGGCCTCGAAGAAACTGGGGGTCATCAGCAGAGCGAGACAGTATTTCACGCCAAAACACCGTCTGGCCCTGTATAGGGCCCAGGTTCGGCCTCATATGGAATACTGTTCTCACCTCTGGGCTGGTGCACCCCAGTATCAGCTTGAACCATTTGATCGCGTACAACGTAGATATATATATATATATATATATATATATATATATATATATATATATATATATATATATATATATATATATATATATATATATATATATATATATATATATATATATATATATATATATATATATATATATATATATATATATATATATATATATATACTAGAGACTTCCGCATTCAATGTAATACGAATCTGGATACGGATATGAATATAACGTTGGTTTTGCTTACTCAGCTCCACGTTGTATCCCGCACATGGCAGGGTAGGCAGAGGGAACCTAGTGTTAACACAAATTTAAACCGCGCCTCTGGAAAAGCGTTCCAGAGGCGCGGTTTAAATTTAAGTTTAGTATTTTTTGTCCTAAGTGTGGAATAACACTTTAAAACATAGTAAAAATAAGGTTGAATGTTGAGTGGCGGAACTCAGAGACATTTATGGAAGTGGATCTGTTCATGGAAGATATATTAAATAACATTTTATAGGAGACGTTTATTGATGTATTAGGGGACAAAATAGTACTTACGTTCTTAATTACTTAACTTCACACTATATCCCTAGCGGGGTAGGCAGAGAGAACGGAGCGCCAAACCCTAAGGTCTCGGCATACCTCTTTCGCCTCGTCCACTGTCATCAACCTCTTCTCTAAACGGAGGGCATGAATCCCTCCGGGCCGTCCTCATGCTTTTTACGTGACCTTCCTCCAGTATCGTCGATACTGTGTTTTCGAAGGTCAACCGAGGTCTCCCCCTCCCTCTCTTACCACTCACTTTTCCTTCATAAATCTTTTTACCACTCTTTCTTCACTCATTCGCTCGACAAAACAGTGATTTTCAAAATTTTCTTTTGTGTGTGCGTTAGTTTGCGCTAATCTCAGAATCAGCTAACTATATTTAAGTGCATTGTTACAATTTTCTTAATTTATCTGAAATTTCAGTTTTCAATGTACAGATATTGTCTTAAAAGTGACAAGTGTTATTAGAACAAAACACAAGAGCAATTGACATTAGTAAATAAGTCCTTACAAAGCGGGCGAAGCCGCCTGTGGGCCGCTAGTTTACCAAAAAAAAAATGTGCAATTCAAGCGGGCGAAGCCGCTCGCGGCACGCTTATACTACATATATTTGAATTTTATCACTAAAAATCCATATTTATTAGTTTTTTTTTCCAGTGTCACTGAACCTTAAATGGAGTGCTTAATTATTTCTTATGAAACCAATATGTCCGTTATGTCTTTAAATATATATATAAATAAATATATATGTATGTATGTATGTATATCGCTTGGAGATACTTGTTTCTGAGAAGATTGTAGCACAGCGCAAGATATGCTAGGATATTTTTCGCTTCACGCTCTAACCCGCATAAAACAAAGTGTAAGATCTGTAAAGTTATATTTTATAAAGTATTCAATGCGGTGTTAAGTTCCACTACCTAATACACAAATGCCTCAAATTCGGCTAAAACTGAGCAAGTGTCGTCTTTCTTACTAATAATCTTTCCTTCTGCCTTCCTTCTTCGAATACATTTATAACGCTCGTTGATCGCGTTTTGAAAAAAAAAAAAATTGTACATACAAAGATTTTCTATTTTGGTTGTTGTGATACGGCATGGCTGTATTGGCAGAGGGAACTTGGGAACCTAGCTGTAAGACACTCCATTCCGTTCCCCACTCTCCACCAAAGTCAAAGCATAGCGGAACTCAACGCCGCCCTTTGCTTTATCACCAGAGCGAAGAAATGAACATATAATAAAATATTTGATACCAAGATTACAGTCACACGCTTGACCCTCTGCGCCACAACAGGCCTCAAATATCATCTAATTAATATTATTCTTCTAAATGTACATTAACTTGTCTGCATTTGAATAAAAAAAATAATAATATAGCATCATATATCTCAAATATCTCCAATAGCTCAGTGGACGCAATCACATCGACCAGAAAGTCCGGTTGAACGGCTTCGAAATGGCAAAACCATAAGTTGTTTACGCAACAACGCCGAGGATAAAAACGCTCGTCTGTCCAAAGTTTCACAACGAAAAGGTTGAAGATTCGATTTCCGCTTGAGGGACGAGATTTATAGGACAAAACGCGGCGTTGAGTTCCGCCACTTTCAAGTTAAATCTCGACAATTAAGAGTTAGTAAGGAGAACTAATTATTTTATAAACAATAAGTTATCTGCCAACATTGCTATACGAGAATCAGGAAAAAAAAATACAATTATGTAATGATTATTTTTGCAATTGCACAACAGAGGGAACCTGGGAACCTTGTGTAAAAACGCTTAATCTTTTCAATTTAAATATTTAATGTTTTCATTTTTTCGCTCCGGTACAAGGCAAAACGCGGCGTTGAATCCCGCCACTCAACACGCAATGCCTCAAATTCGGCCGAAAGTGGTTAACGTAACGGATTGTCTTACCACTAGGTTCCCAAGTTCCCTCCAGCTATCCTGCCATGTGCGGGATACAGCGTGAAACTGTCAAAAAAGAGGGAAAACATCCTGCTTACTTTAGAAATAAATTTAAAAAAAATATAAAATCATAATACAAATACAAAAAACATTCTTGCACTGTCTTATCATGAAGTAAGTGATAAGTGATAGCGCTGTGATAACAATATCATTTAGTTTATCAGTTCTATTGGTTTATTTGTTAGTGACCACTTTCTTCATACACCTATAATTATTGAGTACCCCATACACCAAAAGGAACCTGAGTGGGAACCTGGTGTGAGACATTGTGAGTGGCGGAGCTCAACGCCGTATTTTCTTTCGTTTCAAGCGCCGAAAAAAACAAAAAAATCAACGGGACGGCCTAAAAAGCTTAAAATTAAATAAAAAAAATCAAAATTTAATTTTAAAACAACCGGATATCGAACTCACATCTGCTTCAGACTTTAAAAAATCCAAAAAAAAAAAAACAGATCATTCAGAAACATCTTAGTAAGCAAAAAAAAATGTACACATGAGGCACAATACCCGCCCCTTACAAAAAAAAGGGTACATACAAAAAAAAACAAAAAAAAATGAGCGATGGCATGTGTAAGAAAGTCTATTTTAGAGTAGCAGATTCGATTTTGTCTAGACATTGATTTATATATATATATATATATATATATATATATATATATATATATATATATATATATATATTATAGATATATATATATATATATATATATATATATATATATATATATATATATATATATATATATAGATATATATATATATATAGATATATATATATATATATATATATATATATATATATATATATATATATATATATATATATATATATATATATATATATATATATATATATATATATATATATATATATGTGTATATATCACATAAAGTAATACTAGAATTTAACATAAAAAAACAGATATATGACGTCACATTCTTATCACCTGCACCTACTGATAACAGAAAGCCACATTTAACATTTATTGACAAATATTTAATTAATCGGCCAGTATATTGCGCAACTACGTATATAATTACTTAGTACGCTTCTGACTTCTGACAGGCTGATAGCGGGTTCAATTGCCATTTGAGGAAATAAATTATTGGCCACTTTCTCGGTATGGCAATTAAGAATAAGCGCGGCGTTGAGTTCCGCCACTAAACACGCAATACTCCAACAAATAAACTGTAAATAGAGAACGGAGAGGCTTACTATTTTCCATGTTTTGCTAAAAGCGGGATTCAGCGTGTTGCTTTAAACAGCTGCAGTGTATTGATTAACACTATTTAAGAGATACTGCGAAGAAACAAACAAAAAAAAAATCACACTCTATCCCGCACATGGCTAGGGCAACCAGAGGGAACTTGGGAACCTAAAGTTAAGACACTCAATCCCGTTCCCAAATTCCAAGACAAATTTGAGGCATTACTACTTGAGCGGCGGCGCTCAACGCCGCGCTATACCTTGTTACCAGAGCGAAGAAATGAAAATATTCAATAAACAATATCCCCGAGTGCGGATCGAACCAACAACCCGTCACGTCAACGGTCACACGCTATTGCCACTGCGCCGCGACGGGCTGAAACATATAACATTACTTTCTCTAAAAATAAATGAGGCACAAAGCAAGAAAAAAAAAAAATAGGTTTTCGAGGTAAAACGGAACGTCTCGAGAGCGAATCAGCGAACAAAAACAACAAAATTTAACAATAGTGCTCATTGGAGTGAGAAAGATTATAAAGCTGTGTATATACACTGTTCTTAAAAAAAAAAAAAACATTTTCACGCTTTATCCCGCACATAGCAGGATAGGCGCAGGGAACCTAGTGTTAGGTTCCCATTAAAACCTACATAAACTCTCATAAACTCGACCTACATAAACTCTCCGAGGTTCGTGCAGTATATTTGAGTATATGGGAAGTTACTTTTAAGACACTCTGTTACGATTCAGACATGAAAATATAAAATACTTAAGTTCCTCGAGCAGTAATCAAACTAACGACATGCCGTTTACAGTCACACGCTTGTGCCATTGCACCACGACAGGCCTCAAGTATTAAATTTGAAATTAAAAAATATATATTTCAGGCGTGAGACTGTAAATGACAGGTTGTAGGTTCGATACACACGTGAGGAAATTAAATACTTTCCATATATATATTTAATGTTTTCATTTCTTCGCTTTAGTAACAAGGCAAAGCGCGGCGTTGAATTCCGCCATGCTCATCACGCAATGCCTCAAGCTCAGCAGAAAGTGGGATAATAGAAAAGAATCTCTTACTTAACACTAGGTTCCCAAGTTCCCTCTGCCTACCCTGCTATAAGCGGGATACAGCGTGAAACCGAGAAAAAGAAATATATAAAAATAGCCAATGTGCCCCCACCTTAATATATTTAAATCAAATTTCATCTAACAATAGAACTTGTTGTCTACGACAAACAACTATTCTGTAAAAAGCATTTTCAATTATTTTCCAACTTTTTTGGCCAGTTGTGGCGCTGAGGCACAAGCGTGCCACTGTAAACGTGACAGGCTGTGGGTTCGATTCCCACTGGATGAAATGATATCTGTACTTATAATAAATCCGTAACTGATCGCTGTCTGTTCATGGAAGATATATTATATAACATCTTTTATCAACTTTACCTTTAATATTGGGGCCAACTTTAAATATTAATGTCCAATTTGTTATAAAAAATTCTATTATTTTAACAGAAAATTCAGTTTCAATGTACAGATATTGTCTTGAAAGTGATAATGTTATTAGAACAAGAGAGTAATTGAGATTAGTATATAATATAGTGTGATTCAAGCGGGCGAAGCCGAACAGCTCGGTAGTATTTAATACTTTCCTTTCTTTGCTCTGGTACTGAGACACATTCCGAATCAAGTACCACCACTCAACACACAGAGCCCTCAAATTCAGCAAAAAACGTTGTTCAATAACAATTGTAATGACAATAGTAGAAAGAGGGAACATGAGAACAAGGTTCCCATGTTCCCTCTACCTCAATCTAACTCCATATGTGAACACACTCAGAGATGGCAACTGCTTGATAGTCAATATATCACTAAAACATTTTTACTTACTACAAGTTAACTCTATTAATTGAAACCAAACTTCTGGCTTTGTGCCATAGATTTTACCTAATGTTGAGACACTCCGTTGCGTTCTCCACTTTCTGTCGAAGTTGTGGCACTACGTGTCGAGTTGCGGAACTCAACGTCGCGCCTATGCCTTATTACCAGAGCGAAAAAATGAAAATATAAAAAAAAAATGTATTTCCTCGAGACGGGATCAAACCCACAACCTGTCGTTTACAGTCACACACTTGTGCCGCTGCGCCACGACAGAACTAATAACAATATTGAAGTTTCACAATGTATCTCTGATATATGTAATTATATAGCTGAGAATGTAAAAGGGAACCTGGGAAGTTTGAGACACTTCACTCCCCAAATACCACCCAATTATCAACCAACAAGCGGTTTCCAGAGTAAAGAAACAAACCAAAAAATACCTCAACAGTAATCGAACGCACAACAACCACATTCAGACCAACAACGGTTACTCTTGCCTAACAAACACTGGTAGACATATTCATGTAACCAACTTTGCATATGTGCAACGACCAGGCCAGCTAGAGATTTTACTATCTTAGCACTGTCATTGATACTTTTTTTTCTTGCAGCTCACTGTTATCCAGCACGAGGCAGGGTAGGCAGAGGGAACCCGGGAACCTAGTGTTGAGACACACCGTTCCACTTCCGTTCCCCACTCTCCGCCGAACTTGAGGCATTGCGTGTTGAGTAGCGGAACTCAACGCCGCGCTTGGGCTTGGTATTATTGTTTAAAAAATGCTTATACATACATTTCTTTTACAGTTTCTATGAAATAATTTCAATAAAACTATATAAAAAAAAGACTACATTAGAATTTACTGCACTCCGTAAAACTGGTCAAGTGCGAGCCGTACTCGTAACTATTAGTCCCCGTAAACCGGTCAAGTGCGAGTCGGAAGAAGCCAATGCCCAAAAATGTTAGTAACTGAGGAACAGAACAGTGTCTTAATACTAGATTTCCAAGTTTCCTCCGCCTAGCCTGCCATGCTGCCTTCAATGTCACACTACCGACTCCTTTAACGTGTGACATAATTAATTGGTAGAACGAGAGAAAAAAAAGAGAAGAGAGGAGAAGAGAAGAAAAGAAAAAGAAAGATTTTTTTGAAAATAATTCCTTACTTCACACGGAAATTAACTCCACTACTATTATATTTTCACTCACTCACTCACTCACTCAACATCACCACATATCCTACAGATGGCAGATTAGACATAGGGAACCTGAGAGCCTAATTTTAAAACACTTTGTTCCATTCTCCAATTTCCACCAAACTAATTTGAGGCATTGTGTGCACTGGCGGAACTCAACGCCGCCGTCAATCTTCCCTCCACTGCGCTACAAACCCTAATATTAAGTAGAAACAATAAAATACAACACAAATTACATTTTTTTAATAACAATTCTAAAAACTCATACAATATAAAATACATTTTTTGTTGCAAAAAAAAACAACCAATTAAAAAAAATATACAAAAAAAAGTATGTTAACCAAAAACAAAGGAGAATAAAACGATTATCAGAATTATATATATATATATACATATATATATACATATATACAGACTCAAAATATATATACATATATATATATACATATATATATATACATATATATACATATATATATACATATATATATATACATATATATATACATATATATATATATACATATATATATACATATATATATATATACATAATATATACATATGATATATATACATATATATATACATTATATATATATACATATATATATACATATATATATACATACGATATATACATATATATATATATACATATATATATACATATATATATATACATATATATATACATAATATATATATACATATATATATACATATATATAATATATACATATATATATACATCTATATATATATACATATATATATACATATATATATATATATACATATATATATACATATATATATATATACATATATATATACATATATATATATATACATATATATATACATATATATATATATACATATATATATACATATATATATATACATATATACAGACTCAAAAATTATTTATGCTTTTGTACTTATTCACTCGGCTTCACGCTGTATCACGCATATGGCTAGATAGACAGAGGGAACTTGGGAACCTAGTGTTTAAGATACTCCGTTCCACTACCGTTCCCCACTTTAATATTTTCAATTTAAACATTTAATGTTTACATTTCTTCACTGTGGTAACAAGGCAAAGCATGGGGTTGAGTTCCACCACTCAACGTTTCGAATTCGGTGGAAAGTGAGGAACGGAGGTGGAACAGAATGTCTTGACGCTAGGTTACCAGGTGCCCTCTGCCTACCCTGCCATGTTCGGGATACAGCGTGAAGCTGAGTGAGAGGAATTGTAAAATTTCTATTATCTATAGATACAAAGCCGTAGGAAAAACATATTTGTATGTTATAAAAATATAAAATTTATACAACAATTTTTTTTATATCGTAAGTTCTTACTTTGTAAATTATATTATGTTTTTTTTTATATATTTATAGCCTCATATTTCATAAAATTTATACAACAAAGAAATCATATTAAATTATTATCAAGATTTTACGACTGACATAAAAATAAAAAGATATTTTCAAGTTGAAAAATTAAAAAAAGGCACATAACCAAATTTCAATAATCATCATCAATAATAATAATGTAAAAGCCTCAATGGCTTGCGGTGGTACAGGGGCACAAACATGCCACTAAACGAGAGGGTCTGGGTTCGATTTCCAATTGAGGAAATGAAATATTTAATATTTTAATTGAATTTGATTAATAGAATGCAACTAAACGCATAATGCCACAAAATTGAAACGAATAGTGAGGAATGGTTGTGACTAAATGGGAACATGGGAGTCTTAACTTAGGTTCCCAAGTTCCCTTTACCCACCGTACCATACAAAGTGTTTGTGAAGTTGCAAAAATTAACATATAAATAAAAAAAAAAGACCCAAACTAGCTTAGAACAAATCACCAGCAATGTTATTGAAATCGGTACAGATAAAGATCTAAAATGACTCAATTAGCAACAATTTAACTATTAACCTTAAGACAAAATTCAATACAATCAATCTGAGGCATTCCTTATTCAGCGACGGTTGTGTTTTATATCACTCTTTGAAGAAATCACCGCGGCGTTAAGCTCCGCCACTCAATACACAATGCCTCGTAACCGAGTGTCCTTAACACTTAGTTCCTTATTTATCCCGCTATATGCGGGATTTAGCGTGAAACTAAATATATATATATTTATATATAATCAAATTTTATTGCAGTAAAATCTCTACCGATTAAACGAGGTAGTAAAAGAATAACCGGCTAAATTAAGAAGCTCCCGTATAAAATGCGAACAGACTAAAGAACTAGAACTCTTTAACTTGGCCGGGTTATACGCTCATCCGCGCCCTAGCGGTGACATCATCTCCAATATATAGTACACGATTATAATACACCCAAAATATAATTAAAATAGCAAAATTTAAGTAATAAAATAACAAAATATTATCTCAGACACGTTCTAAATGGGATTATTTAAACGAAAAATCCGATAAGAACATTCGAGCTTCGATTAGTAGAATAAAATGTCGGAAACAAGGTGAGAACAACGTCAAAATTACGTTTAGCCAGGCGTCAATAGTCCAGAAATATAATACTTAGTCATTAAATAGCGTTTGCGCTGAAAGAATCGACCTAAATTTAATGCAGCCACAATTACACCACACCCAGATCGCTGCTGCTTTTACTTATAACTCATTTCGAGATACTATATCTTATAAAATACGTATAGTATTAACAGATACTTATCAAATACATACAAATATGTAAATAGCTTACCGTTTATCCCCTTTTAATAGGCGTTAGAAGCGTTTTTCTCACAGAAATCACCACAAATTACGAGAAAACACTAAGCACACAACATAATACAAAGCACGCACTGTCTCAATACACTAGCACCGGCAACATAACGGGGGGGTAGTGAATTCTAATACCTTCTATTGTTTCAATTGAAAGGTATTTTATTTCTAAATTTTTTGTTAATCAATCGATGGGAATCGTTTCTCTGCCGCGGCGGCGTTCAGAATGGTGGTTGAGGTGGGCAGATGGCGTTGGTGGGGTTGGTGTTGCTGTTGTGTAGGGAGTTTGGACGTTTTAAAGGAAATTAGTGTTAGCTTATTTTATTATTAATTTTAGAATTTTGTTTAGAATATGATGTATTTTTTTTATATATTTTAAATAATATATATATATGTAAAAGTTATTCTAATATATAAAATACAACATTTGCAACATGTCATAAGTTAATTCTTTTCCTCATTAAATAACTAGATGTAATACGTTGGTGAACTTATTATATACATAAATTAATGTAAGTATTTTTTTTTAATAAATTCATTGTTTTCTTTCACTTTGTGTATCTTCATGTTTCATTACCATACTAATGGCCTGTATATAAAATTGTTTATGTTTATTATTGTTTTTCATCATTAATTAATTAATTTACCTATTGTTTTGATAATTTTTAACTTGGTTTTGTAAACATTTTTAATTATTTTAACAAAGTAGTACTTAACCAAACGTGCATATGTTAGTCTACTTTTTTTTATTATTATTTCCAGTTCCAGCAGTACCAGCAATACAAATGCAGCTCACAAGCTTGTATTTTTAAATCTCATAAAATAAGTTTTTTTTTTTATTTATGACAACATTATAAGAAAATTTCAATTTACGACAAAATTTTCAAATAAAGCTAATATAATATTATTCGTGAACTGTTATTTATATATGAAAATTATTATAAATGTTTCCATTTTTTGTACTACTTTCACGATATATAATTTTATTAATTATTTAAAATAAGATATCCCATGTGTATAATGTTATTGTATGATGATGAAACGTTAAACTTAATTAATTAATACTTTTTAATATTATTTACCATTTCTATTTTATATATTATATATTTAATATATATAATATTTATTATTTTAAATAAGAATTATAATTATTACTTATAATATATTAAAACTATTTAACTGAAAATGGAACGTGAAATCAACGTCTCTTAAAAAAATCGCCATCGCGTCATTCATTTCCAAAATGGCGATCTGCTAGGTTGTGTGTTACTGTTATATTTTTTGTTTTTTTTTACAAAATTTTACACGCTGTTGACTTAAAACTGAGGTAAATATGTTACTTTTATTACTTAATTTTGATATTCTTTAATTAGTTTTAAGTAAAACATACGACTTAAAGTTTATGAGATGTGATAGAATAGAAGGCGCTAAAATTCATATAGTTTTTGTTTCCAACTAATTTTAATTTAAGTATATTATAAGATTTTCTATAATCTAGAATTTTCTATTTCTACAGATTATGTATTTCAAAATATATACGTTAACACACTATTTGTAGTATTCAATCAACCTCAAAACTTTTGTACTAAACATGTGTTATAAACATTACCATTACTAATAATATTTAATTTTTTAATAGCTTTATACTATATCTTAAAATAATATTTAAGAAGTGTTGAGTTGCGGAACTAAACGCTGCGCTCTACTTTTCCAATTGCTACTTTGTAAACTAAGTTTTAAACATTAATGCATGTATTAAACTAATAATTAATTTTTGTAGTGATTGACAATTATAATATGTTATATGCCAGGGACCCACTCATTTTTATATATAGTATATTGTAGTCTACATCATCGATATTATCATATTGTTATATCATATCCCATTTAAAGAGAATGCTTACATAAATGGTAGTCTTTGTGTTATTCTGATGTATAAGCTTTATTACTGCAAAGTTGTATCAAAATCTGTTCAGTAGTTGTTGCGGTAAAATTAATTAAATTAAAAATACCTCTTCCAAAATGGACATACCAGTAATTTCATCTATTCTGCGTGAAAGTGAACGAATGTTATTACCAGAATTATTAGCTGCTATCCCTGACCTTGATTATTATTTAATATTCCCCCTTTAAAGGAATTGTGTATGTTGTATTTACAATGAGCTTTCGTGCAGGGGTTGCTCAATAGTTCTTTTTAGTAATAATATTATAAAAACTGTCTCACGTTCAAATATCTAGATTCATTTCTTAGTATTATTACTCAGCTTCACTCTATATCCCGCACACGGCAGGGTAGGCAGAGGGAACTTGGGAACCTAGTGTTAAGACACTATGTTCCACATTCGTTCCCCATTTAGTATTATTAATATTTGCAAATGCAATAGTTATAGGTTTGGTTCTCATTTAGGGGAATTTATTATTGTCATGATCATGCTCGGATAAAAGCTTACCATGTTAGGGGTTGAAAATTGATTGGGAAGTTTCTTAACACTAGGTTCCCTATGGCCTTATTTATATGGAATGCTATGTAAAGATAGTAAAACTAACTGTTAAATTGACATTTTCTATGATTTACGGACGGCTGTTAATTACGGCTATAAATTTTACTTTATTTTATTGTATTACTTATATATATACATATATAAGACCTTGTGTCAACCATGTCTTAAGAGAGATTGATGTTGTAATATTCAAGTTTAACGGTTTTAGCCTATTTGAATTTGTATTTTCAGTAAAGTAAAGTAGTCCATACATAATTCAGACTCATATATGTAATTTTAATAAATTAATATTAATTATTATTTTGTATAGCTCGCTATAGGAAAGTATATATGTAATTGTAGACACTATTCCTGTAAGATTCATCCTTGTTTATAGGACTGAATTATTTCTGTTAAATAATGGCAACATTACAATGGCCAAAGCATGACATTGTCTAAATAGTATTTTTTTTGAAATATATATTTAAAAAAAAAAGGAATAAAAAAAGCATATGAGGTCTGAAAGGCCTCATGTGATTTTGTGATGTCATGATAAGTAGTTAGTAATAGAGTAAATTGATGTTATTTATTAATATGTACTTTTTGCCTTATACTTTATCATGCACATAGCAGGCAGAAAGAAACTGACAGGACAGAGTGTCGAGACACTCACTTAGTGTTAAGTTACACATACCTACTTTGCGCTATATTTTAAAGACATTGTGTGTTCCTTAACATAACACAACACCGCAGCTTACTGGGGCAAGAAAATGAAAACATAGAATATTTAACGTTTGGAGTCACATGCTTGTGTCCCTGTCACTGGCCTCGACCTTAAATGTTTATATTTTATAATTCATTTTAGAATATCAAGGCATTTTATGTTGAAATATTATTTTCATGTTGTAAAACAATTTTACATTGGTGTTAAATTAATATTTTTAAAATTGAAAGAAAAACATATTCACTTTATAATGCAGTAATTGTGTTGAAACGAACTGATTTTAATTCTCAGTTCTATAAAGCCAGAGTGCGGCGTTGAGTTCCGCATCTATTAAAATAATGTATTTTTTGTACATATTTTGCTAGTAACACCAAGTAGATAAACACTACTAATGTGAATGATGAGTAGAGTGTTTTAACACTGATACGTTGCGGGTAAATGGTCGGAATTTATTTCCATTGCTTTGTTTTCAGCTTGAAAATTTGTATGTTGCGCGACGGAACTTAACATATAACTTTAGATATAAAAATATTATAATAATTCATGAGGCCTGTCGTGGCGCAGCGGCACAAGAGTGTGACTGTAACCGACAGGTTCTGGGTTCGATCCCCAGTCGAGGAAATGAAATATTTAATATTTTCAATTGAAATATTTAATGTTTCATTTCTTCGCTCTGGTAATAAAGCTAAGCGCGGCATTGAGTTCCGCCACTTAACACGCAATGCCTCAAATTCGGCGGAAAGTGGGAAACAGAAGTGGAACGGAGTGTCTTTACACTAGGTTCCCGGGTTCCCTCTGGTTAACCTGCCTCGTGCGAGATACAGCGTGAAGCTGAGTATAATAATTCATTTGAAAATATTAAATATTTCATTTATTTGGGATCAGATACACAACAGGTCATGCTTGTGCCTTTTCGCCACGACACATTATCTCTCTATAAATATCTTCTTTTCCAGCTCGAATGGGTCGCTCACCCAGCCCCCGTCGCCGCGACCGTCGGGACCGCGACCG
>CM032411.1:962758-1108763 GCA_019049475.1 Eueides isabella
TGTCTTATTGATAGAAAGAATGTAAACTTGTTGCGTTTGGCATGAGCCAATAATACTTGACCGATTTTCATGAAACTTTGTACACATGTACTTAGGTATTAGAAGGAACATTTATATTATTTGAGGCCGGTCGTGGCGCAGCGGCGCAAGCGTGTGACTGTAACCGACAGGTTGTGGGTTGTATCCCCGGTCGAGGAAATGAAATATTAAATATCTTCAATTTAAATATTTAATGGTTCATTTCTTCGCTCTGGTAATAAGGCAAAGCGCGGCGTTGAGTTCCGCCACTCAACACGCAATGCCACAAACTCGGCGAAAAGTGGGGAACGGAAGTGGAACGAAGTGTCTTGACAGTAGGTTCCCAAGTTCCCTCTGCCTAGCCTGCCTCGTGCGGGATACAGCGTGAAGCTAAAAAAAATATTATTATTTAAAAAAAATAAAATCTAATTAATATATTATCGTAAACTTTGTCAGGATATTTGTTCCGCTTTCACGCCAAAATTACTTAACGAATTCGGATGAAACTTTCCATTAATATAGCTCATAGGTCGCTTGTAGAAAAATGATTCATATACTCAGCTTCACGCTGTATCCCGCACAGTGCATGGTAGACAGAGGGAACTTGGGAACCTAGTGTTAAGACGCTCCGTTCCACTTCCGTTCCCCACTTTTCGCCGAATTTGAGACATTGCGTGTTGAGTGGCGGAACTCAACGCCGCGTTTTCCAGAGCGAAGAAATGAATTCATATATATGTATATGTATATATAAAACATACGCTTTATCTTGCATTGTGTTCTACACGAGGTGAATATTTATAAATACATTAATATCTTATCTGAGGCCTGTCGTGGCGCAGCGGCACAAGCGTGTGACTGTAAACGTGACAGTTCGTGGGGCAATCTCCATTCGAGAAGAAATATGAAATATGCTCGTTCCTTCGCTCTGGGATTAGGACAGAGCGCGGCGTTGAGTTCCGCCTCAGTGGAAAGTGGGGAACGTGACACTGTTGAAACATGAAATTCTTAACTACCCTCTTCTTAAGCCTACTACGTGCGGGGTAAAGCGTGAAAGTTAAAATAAATAAACACGTATAACGTTTTCGATATTAAAAAAGTATAGAACTTTTAATACTTCATATTATTATTTTTTTTATTATTTCAAATTTAAAATATATATTTAAGACAAATACTTACTTAGCTTCACGCTGTATCCCGCACGAGGCAGGGTAGGTAGGGAATATAGTGTTAAGACACTCCGTTCCGTTTCCCACTTTCCGCCTAGTTTGAGGTATGTGTTGAGTGGCGGAACTCAACGCTGCATATACTTACTGTAGGAAATTATAGTAATTCCAATTAAAAATGAATCATACCTTCAATGAATCACTACCAAGTATCAGTTCAGAGTTCAACAAATATTATATAGCTTCTGCTCTTATAACATCATTGATAATGACATAAAAAGGAAAACAAGATAAGTATAACGAGGCAAAGCACGGCGTTGTGTTCCGCCATTCAATATCTGCCTTCAAGCAAAAAAAAAAACAGCGTACAAATATTAGTGACTGTAAGCGACAGGTTGTGGGTTCGATAAGCACTCAAAAAAGTTAAATATTTAATATTTTTCACTTGATTTAAAGAAACATTTTAAAAATCAACATTTCATCCCCTACTACATAAACAAACACCCCCTATAAGATGTTATTTAATATATCTTCCATGAACAGACAGCGATCAGTTACAGATTTATTATATGTATATATATTTTTCCCTCCGCATTGTTTTGTATTGGCTGTATATCTTGATCTCAGTTCTGGATACGGTCACGTTTTAACGTAAAATACTCAGCTTCACGCTGTATCCCGCTCATGACAGGGTAGACAGAGGGAGCTTGGGAACACACATACATAAATATTTACATGTACGTATATCATATACGTACATCATCATGTACGTGTAGAGTTCTACGTTTGTTATTTATTGAAACTAATATTTAAATTAGTTTTCTCCTCAAATAAGAATCGAACCCACAGTTATTGCGCCTCGATTTATTTTCTCTCTCACTTCAACTTTACGCACACTGCAGGGTAGGTAGAGGAAACCTGGGAACCTAGATAGTGTAACTGCGCCACGACAGGCCTTTTTCAGCTTTACACTGTCCCTAATATAGTACTGGGCAGAGAGAACCTAGTGTAAAAACTCTCTGTTACCATTAAAACACTTCCGTTCCCCACTTACCACACTTTCGCCTCATTAGCAGAGCTGGGAAATGAAAATATTGAATATTTCATTTGCTCGAGTGGAGATCGAACCCGCAACCTGTTTACAGTCACACGCTTGTGCCGCTGCGCCACGATGATTCTTATAATGCAAATTGAATAATGCAATGTTGTATTGATTATTAAGAGTACTTGTGGTACTATATGCCCTTGAAATGCTTTTTATTACATACAGACACATATACATACGAAGTTTTTTTACCATATTATATATATATATATATATATATATATATATATATATATATATATATATATATATATATATATATATATATATATATATATATATATATATATTCGAAGGAAGAAATGTTGTTAAATATTCCACTACTTCGAGTGGGGATCGAACCTACAACATGCCGTTTACAGTCAGCTTCACGCTGTATCACGCACGAGGCAGGGTAGATAGAGGGAACCCGGGGACCGCCAAATTTGAGACATTGCGTGTTGAGTGGCAACTCAACGCCGCGCTTTGCCTTATTACCAGAGCGAAGAAATGAAACATTAAATATTTAAATTGAAAATATCAAATATTTCATTTCCCCGACTGGGATCGAACCCACAACTCGTTGGTTACAGTCACACGCTAGTGCCGCTGCGCCACGACAGGCCTCAAATAAGATTTAACTAAAATAACTCCATTTCTATAAACTTTACTATGCTCCAAAACGCGGCGTTGTGTTCCGCCATTCAATATTCAATATCTCTGACTTTGTCTTTCCGTAAGGTTCCCTTATCCTCCGACGTGTGAGTACATCGTAAAGGAACTTCTATTAAAGGTTCACGTGCCCGTACACGTGCTTTGGTAAAGTTGATCAATTGACTGCGTTCAAGTATACAGTAGGAGCAAGTAGATAAATATATTGTACAATATTGTTAGGTCGGGTACGGAAGTGGAAAGGAGTGTCTTAACACTAGGTTCCCGGGTTCCCTCTGCCTACCCTGCCTCGTGCGGGATACAGCGTGAAGCAGAAAAAAAAATAATATTGTTAAGCGACTTTAAAAAAAGAGTTTTGCATGTAAACGTAGGTAGTAGGTTCGATACACACTTGAGGATATGAAATTTATACTTATATAATAAATCTGTAACTGATCGCTGTCTGTTCATGGAAGATATATTAAATAACATCTTATAGAGGATGTTTGTTTATTTAGTTTTATATGTATTTAGTTTATTTAACGTTAATTTGTTTTAAATTGGTTGAGGCCTGTCGTGGCGCAGCGGCACAAGCGTGTGACTGTAACCGACAGGTTCTGGGTTCGATCCCCAGTCGAGGAAATGAAATATTTAATATTTTCAATTTGAAATATTTAATGTTTCATTTCTTCACTCTGGTAATAAGGCAAAAGCGCGGCGTTGAGTTCCGCCACTCAACACGCAATGCCTCACATTCGGCGGAAAGTGGGGAACGGAAGTGGAACGAAGTTTCTTAACACTAGGTTCCCGGGTTCCCTCTTCCTACCCTGCCTAGTGCGGGATACAGCGTAAAGCTAAAAAAAATGGTAGAAAAATACAACAGTTTAATTCAATTTAATATATTTAGTTTGACAAAATTGCAACAAAATATATATTCATTTAGATGACATTTCAGTTTTCAATGTACAGATATTGTCTTAAAAGTGATAACGTTATCAGAACAAGAGAGTTATTGAGATTAGTGAATAACATAGTGTTATTTAAGCGGGCGAAGCCGCGGACACGTCGCTAGTGTATAATTATTTCATTTCTTCCCACTAGTATCGATCTCTAATTCGATGGAAAGTGGAGAAAGGAGAGTCTAGAGATCAAGTCCTTATCTCTAAAACGGAGTGTCTTAACACTAGGTTCCCAAGTTCCCTCTGTCTATTCTCCCATGTGCGGGATAGAGCGTGAAGCTCTTAAATATCACCTTTATAGGTACATAAATAGAAATGACTTTGAACTTGTAACCCCCTTCAAGTACTTATGTATGAATTACGTTTCAATTGGCTATGATTGTTCGTATTATATACCTACGTGTATAGAGTAGTGTTAACTTTTGGTCCCTTTGGGGAACGGTGTATATGTTAGGGTTCCCTAGGCTAGTGATGTCATGTGCGAGACATGACGGGAAGTTAAGTAACGGAGATTGTGTGTTAATTGACGGTATTCAACGCCGTGGAAATGAAAATATTAAAATTTTCCCTCACAAGAGGCCTATGGTGGCGCAGCGGCACAAACGTGTGACTGTAACCGCTGGGTTGTGGGTTCGATCACCACTCGAGGAAATGAAAAATTTAATAATTTTCAATTTAAATATTTAATGTTTTCATTTCTTCGCTCTGGTACAAGGCAAAACGCGGCGTTGAGTTCCGCCACTCAACACGCTATGCCTCAAAATTCGACGGAAAGCGGGGAACGGAAGTGGAACGGAGTGTCTTAACACTATGTTCCCAAGTTCCCTCTGCCTACCCTGCCGTGTGCGGGATACAGCGTGAAGCTGAGTTGAGTTGAGTTCTCTCATAAGACAAAGCACGGCGTTGACTTCCGCTATTATAGGCGCGACAGGTTCTGGGTTCGATTCTTATTATAGGAAATGAAGTATTTAATGTTATATTCAAAACCAAGTGTTTTAAACGGAGTGTCTTAACAATAGGTTGCCTTGTTTTTTCTTTTGTCCACTTTGCCATAATGATAAATGAAAAATAATAATAATGAGGTATTGCGTAATGAACGGTGGAACTCAACGCCGTTTTTTGTCTCATTAGCTAGGATGGAGCGAGGAAATGATAATATTAAATATTTCATATCACAGCGTGGAGGCGTGTCGTGGCGCAGCGGCACAAGCGTGTGACTGTAAACGACTGGGGGTTCTATACACACGAGAGGAAATGAAAAATTTAATAATATTTGTTTCTTCGCTCTGGCAACAAGGCTAAGTGCGGCGTTGAGTTCCGCTACTCAACACGCAATGCCTCAAATTCGGCGGACAGGAAGTGCGACGGAGTGTCTTAACACTAGGTTCCGACGTTCCCTCTGCCTACCCCACCATGTGCGGGATACAGCGTGAGGCTAAAAAGAAGTACTAATACTCAGCTTCACGCTGTATCCCGCACACGGCAGGGCAGGCAGAGGAACTTTGGGAACCTAGTGTTAAGACACTCCGTTCCACTTCCGTTCCCCACTTTTCGCCGACTTCGAGGTATTGCGCGTTGAGTGGCGGAACTCAACGCCGCGTTTTAAAGTACTATGAGATTGTAAAACTGAACCTATACTGTAAAATTAGATTCCACCACTGAGCCATGATGGTTTTTTAAGTAACTAACATTATGACCTCCTTACCAAGGCTACGTAACTTGCTTAGAGAATTTCAATAAGGTTGGGTCTATTGACCAATCGAAGTACGTTTTAAAAGTAATATCGTTCTTATTTTAGCTTCACGCTGTATCCCGCACGTGCCACGGTAGGCAGTGGGAACCTGGGAACCTAGTGTTAAGTTACTTACTTCTTTCAATAATAGATTTACCGATTGAAATGCTTTGTTCTCTTTTGTAATTTGACAGCTTTCTTTTTAGTTTTGAATGTTTTTTCAATCAACTTTTTTACCTTTTTCTCCATTTTTCTCCCTTTTTCTCGCTTGTTACAATTTATTTATATTAGCATCTCTGTAGGGACGATTCTTACAAATTTCCAACTAAACAACATAAATAAGTTGTAACAATAATATAAGAATTTCGACGTAGCTTGATGAGAACGTATGGCTCAGTTGATCAGAGCGATTGGACGGTGAACGAGAGACGCGGGTTCAAATCCTGCTACGTAAAAAAATTTATACCTTTTTAAATTTAGTATTTTTCTTTCCTAAGTGTGGAATAATACTTTAAAATGTAGTAGAAATATAAGAAATCTTATTTTAAATATCATTTCAGACGTTGGTGCGTGTCTTCGTTCTGGACGACGGCTACTGTCATATTACATAGACTTCTAACAGCTCCTATACCACCCATTTCAGGTAAAATAATTTGTTCGCCAGCAATTTTGACTTTTAATAAGGCCTTGTGGTGCAGTGGTACAAGTGACACTGTAAACGTGATTGGTTGTAAGTTCGATACCAAAACGAGGAAATGATATATAGCTATACTTAATATATAAATCAGTAACTTATCGATGTCTGTTCATGGAAGATATATTAAATAACATCTTATAGGGGGTGTTCATTTATGTAGTAGGGGACGAAATGGTGACTTTTGGTCTGTGTGTTTGTACAGGCTAATCTCAGAAACGGCTCAGCCGTTTAAAATGCAGTTTTCACTATTATGTTTTGGTAAACGTGTTTGGTTTAATTAAAGGCTGAATCTATTCATACGATAACCGTACGAATAATTTTTAATTATTAGTTCGGTTACTGTACGAATAATTGATAGTTATTTGTACATTAACTGGATTATTAGTCCAGATACGTTTAAGATACATTATCTTCAACAATTAGAATTTTTTTTTTTTTAAATTATAACGTCTTAAGAGGTAACGGTGGTGAAATATCATCATGGGGGCAATAAAAAATAAGAAATGTATAAAGCTCTCCCAATAATATAAAACTGTTCCTAACCTAACCTCTCTCTCTCACTCTCTCAGCTTCACGCTGTATCCCGCACTGGGCAGGGTAGGCAGAGGGAGCGGAAGTGAAACCTAGTGTTATGACACTCCGTTCCACTTCCGTTCCCCACTTTCCGCCGAATTTGAGGCATTGCGTGTTGAGTGGCGGAACTCAACGCCGCGCTTTGCCTTATTACCAGAGCGAAGAAATGAAACATTAAATATTTAAATTGAAAATATTAAATATTTCATTTCCTCGACTGGGGATCGAACCCAGAACCTGTCGGTTACAGTCACACTCTTGTGCCGCTGCGCCACGACAGGCCTCAACCTAACCTAACCAAAAAAAAAATACCCGGACGACTAATTAGAAATTATTCGTACAGTTATCGGACTAACAGTCACTTCGTTAATTAAATCGATCGATAAATAATAATGTTATGCCAAATTTTACTTAATTTAGCTGAAACTTCAGTTTTCAATGTATAGATATTGTCTTAAAAGTGACAATGTTATAAGAACAAGGGAGTAACTGAGATAAATAAATAAACTAGTCTAATTCAAGCGGGCGAAGCCGCGAGCAGTTCGCTGATATTAAATATTTTCGTTGGTTCTCTTCAGTAACGATTTAACGCCTCGAGAATTCAGTGAACGGTCGGTAACGGAATTTTTTTTTGGAACGGAGTGTCATGACACTGTATTTTCCGGTACCCTGTGAACGTGTGAAGTTAGATATAGAAGTTATAAGATGTATACAATCGTGGATTCGATACTCGCTCGAAGCAACGTTTTACTCAGCTTCACGCTGTATCCCACAAACGGCAGGGTAGGCAGAGGGAACTTGGGAACCTAGTCTGGAGTGGGTGTCGAACTCACAACCTCTCGCGTCGCGTGCCACTGCGCCAAGACAGGCCTTTTTAAAAATAAAAAAATGTGCTGTAAAGAGAATTTTTCACTTTTGTGTGTATGTTTCAGGTACAAAAGCACCTAAATCTCGACCAGCTACGTCTGATCATCTTCATCCAGACCCTCGCGTGGAGTGCGTGGTGCTCCACGAGCCCCAACATCCCAATATTGATGTTATATTTGTCCATGGCTTATATGGTAAGTCAACGAGAGGATTGTGGGTTTGATTCCCGTTTTTGATTTCGGAATTTGGCGGATGACTGCCGGAGGAGTGTTTTAGCACTAGGTTCCCAAGTTCCCTATGCTTATCCTGTCATGTGCGTGAAACAGCGTGAAGATGATTTCTATGAAGTACCAACACGCCATAGCTTTTGTATTTTTGTTGTTATTCTAGGTTTTTTTTTTAATATATTTAAAATGTTATTCCACATGTAGGAAAGAAAAATACTAAATTTGTAAACGTACAAAAATTTGAACGAAGCAGGATTTGAACTCGCGTCCCGTGTTCACCATCCAAGCGCTATGACCAACTGAGCCATACGTTCTTATCGAGCTACGTCGATATCTTATACGCGTGTTACAACATTGTTTATGTAAAATACTAAATTTAAAGCGGGTAACGGAGTGTCTTAACACTAGGTTCCCAAGTTCCCTCTGCCTACCCTGTCACGTGCGGGATACAGCGTGAAGCTGAGAGTAAATTTAAAAACGTACAAAATATTTGAACGTAGCGGGATTTGAACCCGCGCCTCTCGTTCACCGTCCAAGCGCTCTGACCAACTGAGCCATACGTTCTCATCGAGCTACGTCGAAATTCTCATACGGTTGTTACAACGTTATTTATGTTGGGACGATTTTTACAAATTTTCGCTAACCAAAGACAATTCGTAAGAATTATCGTTTGGCGAGAGAGAGTGTTGTTTATGAAATATTTGCTTAACATACATTACATAATAAAAGGCCACATGAGGTAATATATAAATAGTTTGAATATATAAGAGTTAAGTCATGTAAGACGCATAATAAAATTACAAGCGCGCGTAACCGAAGCCGTATGTGCGCAAATATCGAATGTCAGGGTTAAGTTTGTCTGTGTGTTATATATATATATATATATATATATATATATATATATATATATATATATATATATATATATAATATATATATATATATATATATATATATATATATATATATATATATATATATATATATATATATATATATATATATATTATATTGAGGCCTGTCGTGGCGCAGTGGCACAAGAGTGTGACTTTAACCGACAGGTTCTGGGTTCGATCCCCAGTCGAGGAAATGAAATATTTAATATTTTCAATTTAAATATTTAATGTTTCATTTCTTCGCTCTGGTTACAAGGCAAAGCGCCGCATTGAGTTCCGCCACTCGACACGTAATGCCTCAAATTTATATATATATATATATATATATATATATATATATATATATATATATATATATATATATATATATATATATATATATATATATATATATATATATATATATATATATATATATATATATATCATGTCTCATGTCATGGTAGGCACTGGAAACTTGGGAACCTAGTGTTAAGACTTCCGTTTCCCACTTTCCGCCGAAATTTGAGGCATAGCGTGTTGAGTGTCAGAACTCAACGCAGCGCTTGCCTTATTACCAGAGCGAAGAAATGTAAACATTAAATATTTAAATTGAAAATATTAAATATATCATTTTCTCGACTGGGGATCGAACCCAGAACCTGTCGGTTACAGTCCCACGTTTGTGCCGCTGCGCCACGCTTAAGATGCTTTTTTCTGCTTTTAACTGTACCTCGCACAAAACAACTTAATTAACTAACTAAGGGACACTTAGGTCGATCGTGAGTGCAAATCCTGGACGTTTCTTAGTTATTTTTATTTCTCCACTCTGATATTAAGGATAAGAGCGGCGATGACACCAGGTTCCCGTTTACCTTCCCTACCGTATACAGAACAGAAACTCAAGAAATGGCAAACAAGTCCCACAGATATTGATTATCGAGAAAAGACAGCATTCAATATTTAATAACATCTTTTCATTGTTTTTCAATGCATTAGGAATGTTAATTTAAAATGAACTCTATTGTACTTGAAATAAAGATGAATTTTACTATTTCTTTTTTTTTCTGTATTTTCGTGCTATAGCACTCACTCATTCTCATTCAGCTTCACGCTGTATCCCGCACATGACACGGTAGGCAGATTTAACCTGGGAACGTAGTGTTAAGACACTCCGTTCCACTTCTGATCCCCACTTTTTTCCGTTCGTGTTATAGCAAGATATTATTTTATGAAAAGGAAAAGAGATTTGTTTGACGTATGTTAATATATTTAAGAGGCGTTGAGTTACGCTAGTCAACACGCAATTCACAATTCGTCGGAATGTGGGGAACGGAACGCAGTGTCCACTGCCGTGCATATGTGGATGCAGCGTGAAGCCGGAAAAAAAGTAGTTACCTAATGACAACTGTGTTTCTTAAAACGAGGTTCCCAGGTTCCCTCTACCTGCCATGAAGCGAAATAATTTTAGCATAGAATATTGACATTTAAAATTTAAGATTATTTTAATTTAATAACTTAAAATGTAAAAGATATATTAAAAATATATTCATTTTTAAAATATTTATATTTCAGGATCACTAGCAAACACATGGAGACAAGGAGAGTGGATGTCCAAATACGGGAAATCTCCGAACAAAGTGCCTTTACGTCGACCACATTCCATATCCACTTGCAAATGTGCTGATGAATCTGGTGAATGTGGAAAAAATAATGAAAAAAATGATAAAGATAATGATAAAGATGTAAACAATGAGAAAGAGAAAGAAAATGATGAAGCAAGAGATAATTTAACAAGAGAAGAGTCTGCAATACAAGTGTCCAATATATACAATGATATACAAAAAATACTTCCAAATAATGATATATTTATAACTGAGAAGTTCTATAATAATACATTATTAGATCAAGAGTCTGATCATCAGAAGAATGTACATGAAAATAATGATAATTTTGACAGAAAATTATTGCCAAAAGACAACTTATTTATTACGGAAAATTTTTACACAAACCCATTTATGAATCGCGAAAATTATGAAACTCAAGCTCAATTCGTTCAGGATTTATTTAAAAGTGACATGAAAGATAATGAAAACAATGAAAATAATGATACTAGTGAAGTGTCTAATGATAGTGAAGTGACGTCGAAAGTGTCTGAGTGTAAGTGTACAGATTGTGTTGGTTGTGGGTGTGTTTGTGATGAGTGCTACTCCCCATGTTGGCCCAGGGATTGGGTGAGGGTAGATTACCCTGGGGCCAGAATAATATCCATAAATTATACAAGTGATCCTTATTTGTGGAGACCATTATGGGTGAAAGAGATTAAAAGGTGAGTTTTATATTTGAACTTATTTATTTTGCAGGCTAGGAGAGAAGTGTATTTTAGGCGTTGCGTGTTTAGTGGCGGAACTAAACGCCGAATTTATTAATTGTTATGAGTTATTCGGCATTGAGTCTCGCATGTCAAGACGTAATATTACAAACTTTTGGCAGACAGTTAGTTTTTCAATGCTCTGAAGGAAAAGAGGCAAAGGTGCTCTTATTTACCAACCATTGACATTTTTTTCGTATAAATAACATTATGTTATACATAACTATTTTTTCTTTTGTATAAAATTTGTACTTGCAATCAACTCCTTGAATGATATACAATAGAACTGGATCAAAAAAAATGCTAATAATAAATCTGTAACTGATCACTTTCTGTACATGAAAGATATATGAAATAATATCTTATACGAGACGTTTATCTATGCTTTTGTACGCTCTAATCTCAGAAACCACTTACCTATGCTATACCTATTAAATGCAATATTTACCATTACATTTTGGACTTTTTTTCTTCAACATTTAGTATTTGTTTCAATTAAATCGATTAATAAATAAAAAAAGTTACATCATTTATAGTATTTAATTCAGCAAAATTGTTTCATTTTCTATTCATTTAAATGAAATGTTAGTTTTCAATGTAAAGATATTGTTTTAAAAGTGATAATGTTATTAGAACAAGAGAATAATTGAGATTAGTAAGTGAAATAGCTCAATTCAAGCGGGCGAAGCCGTGGGCTGGTCGAGAAATAATAATCATTTAATTGGAAATTCCCAGACTTCGTCTCCATGTACGAGCTGAACAAATGATGTCACAACTGCTGGACCTGGGTGTGGGAGATCGACCCATAATATGGGTGGGTCACTCGAAAGGGGGATTGTTCATTAAACAAATGTATTGTGAAGGTAAAACTTTAAAAGTTGCTCACTTGAGCCATTTTAAGAATTTTAATATACATCGGAGGCCGGTAGAGGCTTTAATTTAGTTTCACGCTGCAACCCGCACATGCAAGGTAGGCAGAGGATACTTGGAAATCTGTTGTTAAGACACTCCGTTCCCTTCCCCACTTCCACCGATTGATTGTGTTGAAATAAAAAATATAAATTGCTGGAAAATACTGAGTACTTTATTTTGCTAAAGTATTATACAAGGAAGGAACAAGAAGAAGTGAAATCTTGATTGGTTAAACTATATCTAGCATAGATAAAATATAATAAGTTTGCGTCTATGAAATAATATAATAATATATAATATATTGATTTGAGGCATTGCGTGTTTGAGTGGCGGAACTCAACACCGCGCTTTACTTTTAAACTGAAGTGAAGAAATGAAAATATTAAATATTTTAAATATTAAATATTTTATTCCAGTGAGGATAAAACCCACAACCTCTATCATATGCGTCGACCTCTGCACCACGACAGGCCTTTAACATAGAGCAATTACACTATGTCTATAAAGATGAAGATTAATCCTAAGTTTAAATTTAAAAACGTATAAAAATTCCGAAAGTATCAGGATTTTTGTACGTTTTTCAATTTAAATTTAGTATTTTCTGTCCTAAGTGTGGAATAACACTTTGAAAAATAGTAAAAATGAAGATTGCTATAGTAAAAAACCTATTAAAAATATTAATAAAAAAATTATTAATAACATTGTAAAATAAATAATATTTTAAGTTAAATACATAATTTAGTTTAAACCAAGGTTTAAAAACGAAAAATTAAATTTAAAGAAGAAGAAGAATAGTTAAGTTTAAATTAAGTTTAAAGAAGAAATTTTACAGTAAGTTTAAAGAAGAAGATTAATTAAATTTAAACTTTCTATTCCAGCTTATGAAGCTCATTTAAAAATACAAAAGGCAAATAACAAAAACGAACAAAACACAACCGAATGTTACAACGACAATATAATTAACCATTGCATCGACAACCGAACGGACGTGAACTGTGATATTAATGATAATGAAAATAATGATAGTAATGAAGTTAATGATAATGAAGTTAAGGAAGTGAATGGGAATAATGATAGTGCTTTAAATAATAGTGTGATAAATAGTGATAGTGATAATAATGATATGAATAATGAAGTACCTTTGGAAATGGATGGTAAGTTTTTTTTATTAAGTATGTTGAATAATTTTAATATTGTGATCTTTAAACGACATATTGTGGGTTCGATTTCCACTTGAGGTAATGTTAACATTTTCATTTCCTTACTCTGGTAGCGCTAAGTTCCGTTATTCAACAGGCAATGTTTCCAAAATCTTCAGAATTGGCATTACCGATTTTACTGCAGTTTTCTCTATTGTATTTCAGTTATATTCCCTCAGGATTTAATGGTTTTTTTTTTTTTTTTTTTTTTTTCTTTTTTTTTTTCAGCTTCACGCTGTATCTTGCACTAGGCAGGGTAGGCAGAGGGAACGGAAGTGAAACCTAGTGTTATGACACTCCGTTCCACTTCCGTTCCCTAGTTTCCGCCGAATTTGAGGCATTGCGTGTTGAGTGGCGGAACTCAACGCCGCGCTTTGCCTTATTACCAGAGCGAAGTAATGAAACATTAAATATTTAAATTGAAAATATTAAATATTTCATTTCCTCGACCGGGGATCGAACCCAGAACCTGTCGGTTACAGTCACACTCTTGTGCCGCTGCGCCACGACAGGCCTCAATTTAATGTTTGTTTTATTTATATCGGTTTCTAAATAAAAAAAAAACAATGTATCAATATATTTTGTTCCACAAAATTGTTACAGAAATAAATAAATGATTGTGTGTGAATATTTGAGCGGGCGAAGCCGCGATCTGACCGCCAGTTTCACATAAACTATAATATTACTTACATGTTATATTGCTTACTCGAAATATTCCAAATGACGAAGAGTAAGGAAAGGCACAGAGGGTCTTGGGAACCTAATTTACGTTCCCAAATTCCCTCTGCCCATCCAGGATACAGCGTGAAACCGTTAAATATTTATTTTGATACTTTCAGACACAATATTACAAAAACGAGCGTCCCTCTGGACCAACAGTTCGGGGTTCATGTTCTACTCCGTACCCCACAGAGGGTCTCCACTCGCTGATATAAAGACCCCCATCACGGCGCGGAGCATTGAGCTTATGGAAATTTGTAAAGGTGAGGGGGTATGACGGGGGTCATGGGGGCTTGTCGGGGAACATGGGGGCTTGTCGGGGAACACGGGGGCTTGTCGGGGAACATGGGGGCTTGTCGGGGGCATGGGGGCATTTTAGGGGGCTTGGGGCTTACTTGTTTCAGCCAATTAACACGCAATGCTTCCAGAATTTGATTAAAGTGGGGATCGGAAGTATCGTCTGCCTATAAATTAAAGTTTTTTGGGCTCTAGAAAGAAATGAAAGGCCTGTCGTGGCGCAGCGGCACAAGCGTGTGACTGTTAACGACAGGTTGTAGGTTCGATACACACGAGAGGACATGAGATATTTAATATTATTATTTCTTGCGGCGTTAAGTTTCGCCGCTCAACACGCAACTCTTCAAGTTTGGTGGAAAATAGACGGAAGTGTCTTAACACTAGGTTAACACACTTAGGTTCCCATGTTCCTTTGTAAACGTGACAGGTTGTCACGATACAAATCCCGCCTGAAAAAAAAAATATATTTATTATCTACAATTTTTCGCTCAAGTATCATTGCAAGAAGTGATATAATAACACGTTATATTTAAACTGCTAGACTTAGGGGAGATCAATTTAGGTTCCCGTTTAATGTTCATTGCGGGAACACAGTGGGAAGTTAAAAAAAAAAAGTATAAACTCCGAATCTTTATCTTAAAGTGTCTATTCTATAACATTTCTGTCATCCAGATTGTCCTCTAGTCCTCTCCCTCCAAGAGAGGTGGCTGGTCGCGACGCGGCGTTCAACGCCGGCTGTGCGCAGTGTGGTGGAGACGTGTCGCACTCTCATGTCCGTCTTGTATCTGCGGATTGTGAGCGTTCATTCTGCTGGTGAGTTGGTGTATATATGGACAAACAGCTTTTATTGAATTTTAGTTATATAATATATATTTATTTCCTTTCCATTCTCTAGTTTACGCTGAATTTGAGGCATTGCGTGTTGAGTGGCGGTACTTAACGCCGCGCTTCAACTTGTTACCAGAGCGAAGATATGAAAATATGAAATATTTCATTCCCTTAAGTGGGGAACAAACAAACACGCACACACACTGTATGCTTCACGCTGTATCCCGCACGAGGCAGTGTAGGCAGAGGGAACCAGGGAACCTAGTGTTAAGACACTCCGTTCCACTTCCGTTCCCCACTTTCCACCGAGATATATCATATATATATAATATATATATAGATATATATTATAATATATATATATATATATATAATATATATATATATATATATATACATATATATATTCTGTTCATCGTAGACCCGGCATAGGCGTGCTCAGCGGGGTGTCGGTCGACCACCGCGAGATATGCAAGCCCTCGAGCAGGCAGTGTCTGCTGTACCGGGAACTGATGGAGCTGATGAGAGATGCCTTGAAGAAATATCACTTATAAATATATACGTACTACCACCGCGGCTTCGCCCGCTTGAATTACACCTATGTTATTTACTAATCTCAATTACTCTCTTGTTCTGATAACGTTATCACTTTTAAGACAATATCTGTACATTGAAAACTAAAATTCTCAGCTAAAGTAATAATTTTGTAGCATTTTTCAGCTTTTATATTTATATCGACGTAATATTTTCTAATCAATTTAACTAAAACATACACTAAATGTTGAGGAAAAAGATCAAGAAAATATGATTGTGTAAATTAAAATCTGGTCAGCCGTTCCTGAGATAAGCGCGAACAAACGTACAGACAAATATTTTAAAAATCATTATTTCATCCCTTACTACACAAACAAACACCCCCTATAAGATGTTATTTAATATATCTTCCATGAACAGACAGCGATCTGTTACAGATTTATTATATGTATATAGATATTATAAAGATGACATTAATTTGTTTTAACGCACTAATCTCAGGAACTGCTAATTTAAATTGAACATTGGGTTTCCAAAGTGTCTCAACACTAGGTTCCCAGGTTCCCTCTGTCTACCCTGCCATGTGCGTGAAGCTGAAATAAAAAATATCTTTTACTTCATAATGTATGTATAAAATCGTTTATCAAAGGTTCAATACAGATTAATGATATATATTTTTTTCAATTAATTGTATATAAGATTTATATAAATAATTTCGTTGTATATTTTGTTATGTTTAATAAAATATGATTATTTTTTTAATTTGTTTTTATTTTTAAATTCGTAATATTTGAGGCCTGTCGTAGCGCAGCGGCACAAGCGTGTGACTGTAAACGACAGGTTGTGGGTTCTATACACACGAATGGAAATGAAATATTAAATATTTTCAAATGAAATATTTATGTTGATTGATTTCTTTGCCCTGATAACGAGGCAAAGCGCGGCGTTGAGTTCCGCCACTCAACACGCATTGAATCGAATTCGGCGGAAAGTTGGGAACGGAAGTGGAACGGAGTATCTCAACACTAAGTTCCCAAGTTTCCTCTGCCTACCCTGCCATGTGTGGGATACAGCGTGAAGTTATAAAAAAATATATTTGAAAAGAAGCCTGTTGTGGCGCAAAGGTGCAAGCAAGTGACTAAAAAGGTTGTGGGTTCGATACCCACTTGAAAAAAGAGTTTTTGTTTCTTCACTCTGGTCTCAGTTCTACCACTCAACATACTGCAACAAATTAGGAGGAAAGTGGGGGACAGTAGTAGAACGGAGTGTCTTAACACTAGGTTCCCAAGAGTTCCCTATGCCTACCCTTCCACGTGAGAAACAGCGTCAAGCCAAAAAACAAGAAAAAATAAATCATACAATAAAAACATCAACAATATATTTTACTCAAAAACAATACAAATAAATTTTCACAAGAATAATAAATTTACATAAAATAATTAATCACTTAACGCCAGTAACAAGACATTTGTAAATCCTTTTCAACAACAAAACACTGTCGTTGGCTATTGCAAGTAAAATTTCGCTCAAATTACATAAAAAATCGCATATTCTTGCATTCGTATCGCCTTGCACCATTCTAAATACTTGTTTAAACAATTCAACCATCAAACAACAACAATTACAACAATTCTTGCCCAATATCTTGGATAAAGATAGCACTGAATGATCGTTTTTGATGGGTTTCTCGCATTTGATGTCTTTCTTGCATTGTTTTGTCTTGCAACATAGTGTTGGGGTGGGTGTTGCTTTTCTTGATGGTATCTGTAATTTTTTACATATATTTATTTTTTAGTCGTGACAGAGTAGGGAACTTGGGAACCTAGTGTTAAAATACTCTGTTCCCATTAAGGCACTACACTTTGTCAAGCTTGACGCATTGGATGTTAAATCGCGGATCTCAACGCCGTATTTTTCCCAGAGCGAAAAAATTAAATTATTAATATTTTATTTCCTCGAGTAGGAATGAGCCCACAACCAGTCGCGTTTACAGCCGAACCTATGTACCGCTGCGCCAAAATATTATGTAAGATTTTTAAACTGATTCACGCCTTTAAAAGTATTGGCAGGACTAAGAGCTAAGTGTTTAGTCACTCCGTTTTCCAGCGGAGTTCAACGCCGCGGTTAGCCTTGCTAGCAGAGAGAGAAAATGCAAATATTCAGCCCCCCAAAGTGGGAAACGAACCCGCGACTGACAAGCTTACACACACTCAGGCACAGTCTTTTTTATAAATTATATCCAATTACCTTTATTCTCCATGTTTCTGTGTCTCCGTTCATGTTTTTGTTTGAAAATATATATTTTATTTTACATCAGAATTTTTTAAAAAATATCTAAGAAAATATTGACATAATTAAGTTCTATAATTTGACAGCTTCTTAAAATCATCTTTTTTTTTATACAAAAACATCTATCATATGAGTAAAGAAAAGTATTTATTTATTATTATTTTTTTTTAGTTTCACGCTGTATCCCGCACGTGGTATGTAGGCAGAGGTTCGTTGGGAACCTAGTGTTAAGTCACTCCGTTTCGTTACGCATTTTTCGCAGTATTCGAGGTATTGCGTGGCGGAATTCAACGCCGCGCTTTACCTCAATACCAGACCGAATAAATTAAAACTTTGAATATTTTTGGTTTCAAAATAAATATTAAATGTCAAATGTCTCATTTCCTCGAGTGGGGCTCGAACCCACACCATAATATTTATTTTTTGTACATTATTATGAAAAAAAAAACAAAATTTTGCTAAAATAATTCAATAAAATTATTCATTGAATTATTATAGCAAAATTTAAACGACAGGTTGTGGGTTCGATACACACGAGAGGAAATGAAATATTTGGTATTAGCAAATTAAATGTTTAATGTTTTGATTGCTTCGCTCTAGTGACAAGGTAAAGCGCGGCGTTGAGTTCCGCCAATCAACACGCAATACTTCAATGGAAAGGAAATGAAATATATACATATAATAAATCTGTAACTGATCGCTGTCTGTTCATGGAAGATATATTAAATAACATCTTGTAGGGGGTGTTCATTTATGTTGTAGGGGATGAAACTGTTATTATAAAAAATTGTGTCTGTTCGTCTGTGTGTTAACTAGATTTAAATGCAGTTTAAGTGTCATTGAATTGGGTGTTGTATGGCGGAACTCAGCGCCGCAGTATCTTTATGTATTTAGTTTTATTTCTTTCATCTCTTTAAAGCCAATTTTGGTGAATATTTCAAATAATAAATAAAAAAATATGTTTTGAATATATATATATATATATATATATATATATATATATATATATATATATATATATATATATATATATATATATATATATATATATATATACATATATATATATATACATATATATATATATATATATATATATATATATATATATATATATATATATATATATATATATATATATATATATATATATTACCGAATACTATCTAAAAATAAACAAACAGCAAATCTAACCGATGATGCTGATCCCATCACTAAAGCGAGCGACGCTAGATATGTAGGTAGGACTACACACCGCCGCACACCGTCCCCGCCGGCGGAGACGAGGTCCCACTTTTTCTGTGGCCCAAGCCCGCCTGGGCGTGAGAGGAGCCCGCAATTAAAATTCCAATAGGGCCTCAAGAGAGCCTAGCTCGGACTGAGCGAAGCAAAGCGGTCCGAGTCTCACAGGAGACGCCCTTGCGACCCCTTGATCTCATTAGTTGGCGCCTTCGATGGCGTCAGAGCTAATAAAAATTTTAAACCTGACGTGTTGAAGGGTTGTGGGTTCGATCCCCATTCGAGGAAATTGAATATTTGAAATAATCATTTCCTCGCTCTGGTTACAAAACAGAACGCGGCGTTGAGTTCCGCCACTCAACACGCAATGCCTCAAATTCGACTCGATTGCTTAATGGCAACAGAGTGTCTTAACACAAGGTTCCCAAGTTGCTTGCCTATCCCGCTCCGTGCGGGATACAGCGTGAAACTCAATATTAAAAGAAAAAAAAAAACATAAAATTTTCATTTATTTATTTTTGTACAGCGAACAGAGACGGCGTCTCACAATATATTTACAATTAATTAAAAAACGTGTATTTATTCTAGAACATTCATCGTTTCAACTTCAACTACTATTCAACTAACCGATCACGCTTGACCGTGTGACGTCATTAAAAAAAAAACAACAAAAAATTGTTATACATATGTATATATAAATATATATATATATATATATATATATATATATATATATATATATATATATATATATATATATATATATATATTAAAAAATTAGCCCTAAAATAAAAAAAAAGCGAAAAAATAATCAATTTCCTATCAAACGTCTATTGTTTACAAAGTTGTGACGTCACACAAAGTCATCGGCAGCAAAACAAAACGAAACAAAAAAAAAAAAAAAAGGAAAAAATACCGCAATATTTACAATTTACAAGAAAAAAAATCGCCTAAACGACTTCATTTTGACCCAAAATGGAGATAAATGTATGGGCGAATAACTTGACTTTTTATATTTTTTTTTAATTAAAAACCCGGGTTTGAACCCGTAACTATTGTTAAAGAAGATATTTTTTTAAAGATAATATATGTGTATTTAAAAAAAATTGTAAAAACAAAACACAAAAAAAGAACATTAATTTCAATTTTTAATTAAGAATAAATCATAAGTAAGCCCTAGTTTAGAAATGCGGCGTTAAGTTCCGCCATACAAATACAATAAAATATTATATTTGAATATTGCTTTAAAGTCAAGTTACTTGCGTATTAATAATTGAATTTCTCCATTAAAAAAAAATGGGCAAAAAAATGTTGCTCCCGAATCCCTTTAAAATAACCCGAGATCGACTTAACATTAAATTCCATATCACAATTAAATTAATATTACAATTTTAATGGACACGAAAATTTCAATAATGGGTTTAAAAAAAAAAATATTTCAATGTGTTTAAAATATTATTCAATTTTTTTTAAGATTTTCCGTGAAATTTAAATAGTTTTTGATCTAACGATAAAAAATTTTTTTTGATTTTTTTTTTAAATAAATCAACTTTTCAATTTATTTCACAAAACGTTCACATTTTTTTTTTTTTTCAAAAAATACCCAAAAAGAAAAAAATACAAAATTTTTTCCTCATACCCATTAAAATTGTAAGAAAACACTTAGACTAGATCACTAATTCTTCGTTGTCGGTGTGCCAATGTTCAACAACCCGCTGTAACCCCTAAACTGATTGGACATCAGGTCCCGGTACATCGCGAGCTGACGCTGGTCCATTGGACCGAGAGTGTTATACAACGCGTTCATGTACAGAGGGTCCATAAAAGGGTTCAAACTGGGAACATTCTTCTGCATTTCCATCATTTGGGTCAAATTTGAACCTTTAAAAGCGTTGGGGTCTTTTGAACTAGTGGGTGATTCTTCACGAGTTGGAATTTGATAATTGGGAACGACGATGGGGGGCTTTTTGGGGGAGGGAAACGGTTTGGGGTAATCTTTTGGTGGTGTGGGGGTCTTTGCGGATATGAATTTGCCGTTGGAGGAGCGTTTTTGTGGAGGTCTTTTCGGAGGTGTTTGGGATTTGGTGTTAACTAGCGTGATTTCTAGATTTGAACCGACGACCGCTTTGCCATCGATTAGTGTGTAATTTTTGCTTAAATTCTGGGGGGTGTTCAAGGGGTTGGGGGTCTTTGACGGGGAGGGGGCGGAGGCTATTCTGACTATTTCTACGGCTGGTTTCTGGATGGGGGAAGTCTGGCTTTTGCATGTCAAGTCCAGAATATCTTGCGGGTTAGTAGTAGTTTGAATACATCTTAGGGGTTTAATTGGGGTCCCTTGTAACACATGAGGTGGGGGCATGAAGGGGTCTTTGGGGTTGCCGTACACTGTTTTCTCGGGGCCAGATGTACCGAATGCGCTAGAAGCTTGAATAACTTTGGGGGCTAGTGCCCCATTGGGGTAGGTCGGTGGGACGATATTGTACATTTGGAATAACTGCGCTTGGGTCATAATTTGGTGTTGTATTGTAGGGTTCAAGATAATAGGGCTAGGGGTTATTAAGGGATTGATGGGGGGATGGGGCCACACGGGTCCTGGGGGCACGGCGGTCACTTCGAGGCCCCTTTCTTTGAGAATTTCTAACTTCTTCTTCTTGATGCCTTGAGGGCTTTCTGGATATTCGTCGAGATCGATGATTTCTGGACTTTTTGGTTTGTATGGAACCTGAAATGAGAATATTGGAAATTACGAATTTATGAATAGTATGTTTTATTTCATTTTTTAAAATGTTAATCCAAGCTTTTTCTTTTTTAAGCTTCACGCTTTATCCCGCACAAAACAGGATAGGTAGAGGGTACTTGAGAACTTAGTGCTAAGGCACTCCGTTCCATTCACCACTTCCCGCCGAATCCGTTGTGAACAGAGTGATGCAATCAAAACATTAAATATTTCATTTCCTCGACTGGAGATAAAGAACACGTATGGCTTAGTTGGTCAAAGCGCTTGGACGGTGCACGAGAGGCGCAGGTTCAAATCTACCTACTTTAAAATTTTAATAGGTATTTTAATTTAATTTTATTTATTCCACTTCTTCTCGCTTTACTTCCCACGGAATCCTTAAGGCATGTTAATAATAGGTTCCCTATGCCATGTTACAGTGTTAACCTGAAAAAAAAATATAGTAATTTCCTACTCACTTCTACAATTTCATCATCACTGTGGCTGGCTGGCGGAGGGTGATGGATGCCGAAGTTGTTGAGCGTCGGTGATGATGATGAGTCGGTGCGGGGTGGTGGGGCCGCTGGGGAAGTACCGAGTTCGAAATTAACATCATTAATATAATATAAGCATTAGAAGAAATAATATCTTGATATCAGTTGTTCCCATAACGGGTCGGAACCTAAAATTAAGACACTCCGTTACCCACTGTCTGGTGATTTCTTGACTTCACATTGCGTGGAACTCAACGTCATTTTTTGTCTCGTTACTACAAGTGACGTAAAAAAAATATGCAATATTTAATTTCCTCGAGTGGGGCTCGAACCCACGACCCAGGTTTCGGCTTCCTAGAGTCACACGCTGTGCTACGACCTCTTTATTTCTATTGGTTATATTTAGTATTTAAAAGAAAACTGCAGTGTGACTAACTGACTAACCGACAGGGTCTGGGTTCGATCCCCGGTCGAGGAAATGAAATATTTAATATTTTCAATTTAAATATTTAATGTTTCATTTCTTCGCTCTGGTAATAAGGCAAAGCGCGGCGTTGAGTTCCGCCACTCAACACGGAATGCCTCAAATTCGGCGGAAAATGGGGAACGGAAGTGGAACGGAGTGTCTTAACACTAGGTTCCCGGGTTCCCTCTGCCTACCCTGCCTCGTGCGGGATACAGCGTGAAGCTAAAAAAAAAGAAAAGAAAACATGTCTAACATTGAGAATTAAAAAATATATATATATATATATATATATATATATATATATATATATATATATATATATATATATATATATATATATATATATATATTTTTTTTTATAAATTTCTTAAATATTCAATATAATATATATTAAATATATAACTTAATTGGCGCAGCGTTAAACACCATAAGCTGTGGATTCCTCACACGAAGAGATGAAACTTTCAATATTTAAATCACTTCGCTCTGATAAAACTAATAAGCCCGGCGTTAAGTTCCGGCATTCAACACACAAAGCCTTCAATTTGGCGTAGACTATAAACTATATCTAAAATTTGGGAACGAAAGTAAGTCGACACAAGGTTCCCAAGTTCCCTGAAGACGCTGGAGAAAATAATGATATACTTACGCGTGGCTGATGCGGATATTGGCCTCGTGGGTTTGACTCTCACCGCGCGGAGGGAGCTGCGACCCGCCGGACGAGCTTTTTGCTGAAAAAAAAAAGCATATTTTTAAGAGGCCTGTCGTGGCGCAGCGGCACAAGAGTGTGACTGTAACCGACAGGTCCTGGGTTCGATCCCCAGTCGAGGAAATGAAATATTTAATATTTTCAATTTAAATATTTAATGTTTCATTTCTTCGCTCTGGTAATAAGGCAATGCGCGGCGTTGAGTTCCGCCTCTCAATACACAATGCCTCAAATTCGGAAGTGGGGAACGGAAGTGGAACCGAGTGTCATAACACTAGGTTTCACTTCCCTTCCCTCTGCCTACCCTGCCTAGTGCGGGATACAGCGTAAAGCTGAGAAAAAAAACATATTTTTTAAGAAATGGACATTTTTTGAAAAACTATGGGTATTATTTGAAAAGTTTAAGTGTTTTTTTTTTTCCGCAACGCATAAATTTCTGAAGAAAATGCGTGATGCGTGATGATCTGGAACTCAACGCTGCGGTTCACCATGTCGCCTTCGCGTTGACTGTCACTTATTATTTTTTCTTTTTTCTGTTTCTTCTTTCTCTGTATCTCTGTATAAGAGGGAACTTAGGAACCTAGTTTCAAAATATTCCATTCAGTTCCCAACTCTCCACCGTTTTCCTCTCACTTCACACCGCTCTTCACCCACGTACCGGAGCAAAGAAATGAAAATACCAAACGATTGCGTCCCCCCCAAGGATCGTACCCGCTACCCTCCCCGTCCACAATCACCCACCGGGTCGGCGGTGTGCCCGTTGGTGTACTTCTCCTGCAGGGTCGACAGCGAGGAGAGGCTGTCGTGCTTCTGAGATAGATGGTGCAAGAAACGGGTGTCGGAGTTGCCTGAAAACCGAAATAAACAACTATATTAGTTATATAGAAAGAGAAGACAAGTGTAAAAGAGACAGAGAGAGATGATAAGAGATGTGTGTGTGTGTGTGTGATTTTGCGCAAAAAATATGTTAACTTGATTAGATATATGGCATAAATGGCTACGAGTTTTTGATGATAAAAAAATGGTGATCCATTTCAGTCATAATTATATAAAATAAATATATTTTAAACAAGTTTTGGACCATACTTTCAATAAAATGAAGATGAAATTAATCAATCCTTGGCAAATGTACTCAGCTCCACGCTGTATCCCGGCACGGTAGGCAGAGGGAACCCGGGAACCTAGTGTTAAGACACTCCGTTCCACTTCCATTCCCCACTTTCCGACGAAATTTCAAGCATTGCGTGTTGATTGACGGAACTGAAGACAGCGATTTGCCTTTTTACCAGAGCGAAGAAATGAAAACATTAAATATTTCATTTCCTCGACCGGGGATCGAACCCAGAACCTGTCGGTTACAGTCACACGCTTGTGCCGCTGCGCTCCGTCAACGACGACTTTAGCAAATGAAACTTGAAAAAAGTTTCATCAAAGTCCATATTTTTACAAAGAAACAGAAAAAAGCCTGTCGTGGCGCAGCGGCATTAGGTTGTGACTGAAAACGACAGGTTGTGGGTTCGAATCCCACTCGAAGAAATGAAACATATAATATTTTCAATTTAAACATTAAAATCGCTCCGGTAAAAAGGCAAAACGCGGCGTTGAGTTCCGCCACTCAACGCGCAAATGCCTCAAATTCGTCGGAAAGTGGGGAACGGAAATGGAACGGAGTCTCTCAACACTAGGTTCCCAAGTTCCCTCCGCCTACCCTGCCGTGTGCGGCATACAGCGTGAAGCTGAGTGAGTGAGTAGAGTGGAAACAGAAAAAAAAAATAACTGACCCAAATTCAACTTTTGCGCCAATTCAGTAAAGAACACGCCTTCACTCTTATTGTCCTTCTCACTCTCCTTCAAACTTGGCTCGATCAACTTCTCCACGGGCTTCACGAAGATCTTCCCCTTCTCCTCTTCTTTAGTTTGCAAGGATTCCAAAAATTCTCTATTCAACTCCTCGGCTGGTTTGGAAGTAATGTTTAATTCTTCCTTCGTCAGTTCGCCGGTTTCATTGTCCAAAATTAGTTTGTCCTTCTTGTCCGTGATGTCCGAATTCTTCTCCAGATCCGGGGACGGTGTTCTCAGTCTCTTCTCCGGGAGATCGTGTTTCGTTTCTATTTCCCTAATCGGAGAGTCCGTGACGTCTATAGTGTCTATGGTCTTTGGTTCGTCTAGTTTGCCGTTCGCCAGCTTTGGATATTTCTTGCCGTTCCATCGTTCATGGTTCTCGTATTGTAGGAGATATCTGTTTTTTTTTTTGGAAAAAAATATGTATTTTAGATTTTTTTTTATACTTTCACGCTCTATCCCGCACTCGGTGGGATAGGCAGAGAGAACTGATTGTAAAACACTTCGTTCTATTGAATCGCGAAGTTGTCTTTTTATATTTACCAGAGCGAAGATATATAGATATATTTTTTTTGATTTAGTAAATAGTACATTTATTTATTATAAACACAAAACCCTGGATACCACGACTCCCAACTTCACCACCGACGTAATATACCAAAAGGAACCCAAAAACTCCAACCCCAAATCCGCGCCTATATTGATAGCCTCGATGCCGTCACCCCCCTCCCCCCCAGGGGGTCGAGCACAAAGTCCCAGGTTCCCAAGTTCCCACTGACGACATATACATACTTCTCATATATCCGGCGCAGACGCGGCGCGCGCTCGCCGTAGCGGCGCCGCCACAGCTGGTCGCGCGCCGCGCGCAGCCCCCCCAGCCCCGACACCCACGCGTACAGCGCGCGCAGCGACACTGGCGGGGGCATATAGGCTATGTACATATGTCTATATATATATATATATATATATATATATATATATATATATATATATATATATATATATATATATATATATATATATATATATATATATATATATATATATATATATATATATATATATATATATATATATATATATATATATATATATATATATATATATATATATATATATATATATATATATATATATATATATATATATATATATATATATATATATATATATATATATATATATATATATATATATATATATATATATATATATATATATATATATATATATATAAAGATCGCTGTCTGTTCATGGAAGATATATTAAATGACATCTTATAGGGGGTGTTCATTTATGTTGTAGGGGACAAGATAGTATTTTTTTTTCTTGTCTGTTTTTTTTTGTGTTTGTTTGAGCTAATCTTAGATATGGCTTATCAGATTTAAAATGCAGTTTTCTTTTGTTATATTTTGGCAACCTTCCTTTAATATTTAGTGTTTGTTTTGTTAACTTGACTTAACTTAGCTTCACGCTATATCCCTAGCAGAGAGAACGGAGAGATTAAACAAAACAAACGCTACAGTGTTTTTTTGTTTAAATCGCTTTAAAAAAGTTATGACAATTCAAAATATTAACTTCGACAATTATTTTATTCATTTATCTGAAATGTTAGTTTTCAATGTATAGATATTGTCTTAAAAGTGATAACGTTATCAGAACAAGAGAGTAATTGAGATTAGTAAATAACATAGTGTAAGTCAAGCGGGCGAAGCCGCGGACAGGTCGCTAGTTTTGCAAAAAACACTCACCATTTTTAACGCTATGCGATATCTTAATATCAGTTTTGTGTTTCAGGAATTCTCTAAGTTGCTGCAGGAAGGCCTCGTCTTTGGCCAGTTCTTCGGGATTCTTCTCTGATTCTTCTTCTTCCTCACTCTGTTTCTCTGCGCCGTTACGGAGGGATAGCCTTCTTGGAGTCTGAAAAGACGTACAAAAATTAAAAAAAAAAACTGGCGTATCATTAGGAACCTTTATAATTTGTGTCGTACAAGGGAACCTAGGGGGAAGTATCTATTTCAATATTGCCCAAGATTTGTTGGTAAGGCAAAGCGTTGAGATGGCTTTCTAGAGGCGCGCGTACAAATCCCGCTACGCTTAAAACCAAAGTTTTCCAATAAATGTCTATATTTTTTCAGACATTGCGTGTTTAGTTAATTGGAAACCAACACCGCCGTTTGTCTACAAAAGCGACAAAATAAAAATTATATTTTACATAAATCATTACAAGTGGATCGAACCCGTGATATTCGCGTTGGATGGTATTTCACTGAGTAACAATGGCCATGATATATTAAAGTACATTTTTTTTTAATATTTTTATATTAATATTGTATACTTGACATATTGCAAAGTTTTTTTTATCTTTTATCAGCTTCACGCTGTATCCCGCACGAGGCAGGGTAGGCAGAGGGAACCCGGGAACCTAGTGTTAAGACACTCTGTTCCACTTCCGTTCCCCACTTTCCGCCAAATTTGAGACATTGCGTGTTGAGTGGCGGAACTCAACGCCGCGCTTTGCCTTATTGCAAAGTTAGAGGGCTATACACTCGAAAGCTCACTTGGTTTCACGTTTTTGTTAAGCTTCACGCTTTATCCCGCATAGAGTAGTCGTAGTGGTAAGTAGTATGCGAGATACAGCGTGAAAGTTGAAAAAATATTTTTATCATGTAACAGGCGGACCAAATCATTATCTATACATATAATAAATCTGTAACCGATCGCTGTCTGTTCATGGAAGATATATTAAATAACATCTTATAGGGGGTGTTTATTTATGTAGTAGGACACAATATAGTGATTTTTAAATGTTTGTCTGTTTGTCCGTGCGATTGTACGAACGAATCCAAAAAAACGTCTAACCAGATTTAAATGCTGTTTTCACTATTATATTTTGGCAGCTTTCCTTCGATATTAAGTGCTTTACTTCAATCGGTTAATAAATAAAAAAGTTACATCATTTTTGAATATTTAGTTTGATAAAATTCTTACAATTATTATTCATTTAGTTGAAATTTAAATTTTCAATGTATTAATTATCCCAAAAAATAACAAAGAACAACAAAGTAATTGATTCAAGCGGACGAAGCCGCTGCACGACCTTAGCTAGTCAGTGATAAAATTGAAAAAAAAAAAAAATCAACCTACCCTCGTTTCCGGTGTGTTTCGATCACTATCGCTGGATCTGGAATCTGGCGATCTGTCCGCGGATCTGTCTCGAGACTGCGCGGCTCTCCTCCGCCTCCCTCGCGGCCGCCCCTTCAGTTTGGGCGCTAAGTGGTTGCAGACGAACTCGTGCCCTTCAAGCTCTGGATATTCGAACGTGTCCTGGAAGGAAAATATTCAGATAAATGAGTCTCGAGGTTGTGGGTTGTGGAAGGAAGGCAATGAAATATTTTCTAATTTAATATTTGAAAAAGTGGAGAACTGAAGTGGAACGGAGTGTCTTAACGCTATGTTCCCAAGTTCCCTCTGCCTGCCCTGCCATGTGCGGGATACAGATTGACGCTGAGTGAGTTTCTTCGCTCTGTGTGAAATTGTGGAACAGAACGAAGTGTCTTAGCACTAGGTTCCCAAGTTCACTCAGTCTACCCTGCTATTTACGGGATGTAGCGTAAATCTAAAAAAAAAATACAAGAAAAAAAACAATTGTCTTTAATTTTATATACTTAATAATAATAATTCCTGTCATTCTTCACATCTGGCAACCTAGGAATTATGACTGACTGAGAAGTGGCAACCATTTTTTTTCAAATCTTTAAATAGGATGTTTTTTTTAATAATTTTGGATTCTTATAAAAATCATGAAACTGTAATCGCCATTAAAATTAATAAAACAAATATCTACACGTTTATGCATCTGTCTCTGAAGCTATCTTATAGTATGACATTAAAACATCTCAAAAAAGCCCAAAACAACACGGTCTTCTAGTGGTCTTCTCTCAAATATCGAAAAGACCAAGTCTTTTACTTCAGACTTACCTTACAATATAATATACTGGTGTGTTTTGTTGGTGCTGCGTATCCACCCAGGGCTGCTACGAGGGAGTCTCTCAGCCAATCAGCCTGGATACCTTCAAGCCTGGCCAGCAACGCTCGATACCGACAGTAGCGGGGGTAGGAGAAGACTACCACCCCTGGATCATCAACATCTACCGCTGGAAGGTAAAATAAAGTGGACCATTTAAATAAATAATGATAATTTAAGCTTTAATATTTCAGTAGGTCAATTGTCGTGTTGTAGGGGCTCTAGCACTCTGGTAAGGCAAAGCGCGGTGTTGAGTACCGCCACTCAAAACGCAATATCTCAAATTCAGCGGCAAGTAGGAACCGAAACGGTGTGTTTTTACACTAGGATAGGATAACCTTTCTACCTATCCTGCCATGAGCAGAAAGCTGGATAAACTATTTTGACTGCATTACTACGAGGATGGATTACAGCGTTCAGTACCGCCACCCAACAGGCCACCAGACCACTGCTCAAGACATTCCAATTAAAAAAAACTATCCTCAATTTTCCCGAAATCATATGAAATCCAGATTGAAGGAATTATCATATATTATTTATGATATATTAGTGTCAGTACAATAAATATTAGCTGTTCTGTTTATATATTTAAAAAATATATATATAATTATTTTAAATTGTTAATATATATAAAATCTAACAATCTAAATATTCAATAGATCCCATTTTCGCTCGACGAAATTATATATTTAATATTTTCATTTCCTCGCACTGGTCACAAAATAAAAGGTGGCAGAAATCATTCAGCCACTCAACACCCTATGACTCCAATTCAGTTCAAAGTGGGAAACCAAAACTTTACACTAGGTTCACAAGTTACCCTCCCGGTAGGCAGAGGGAGGTAGGTAAGCGCAGGAAAATAGAAAAAGAAGAATAATTTTCTCTCACTTCTTTCTCCATTCTCAACTTACTTATAGCACTCTTCTCTCGTTCCACATCACTGAAGTCCAGTTTTGTGTGATGCAACGGTGCCGTGAGTCTGGGGTCTGATGGGGGGGCACAGGCCCCCCTCCATACTGCTCTCAGGCCCCATCTCCAGCCAGCACCATTGCAGACCCAGCTTAGGAGGTCCTCAGCTTTCAATACCACTTTGTCATTGATTGCTAATACTTCATGCTGGAAACAAAGAATAAAATATAAAATATATTAATTATTGTTATATATCAGCAGGGGCATCTGCAATCTGGAGAGGTGTGGTTCTCAATTTTCTTAGCTCGTTACCAGAACGAGACCAAGTGCGGCGTTGAATTACACCACTCGGTGGGTTCGATCCCCACTCGAAGAAAGGATATATTTAATATTTTCAAATAAAATATTTTGAAAGGCATAACTTGGCGTTGATTTCCATCATTCAACACGAAATGCTTCATATTTAGAAATTCAACGAACGGGGGTGAGAGGGGTGGTGTGTATTGAACGGAATGGAGTATCCTAAAATTAGGTTCCCAAGTTCCCTCTGCCTACCCTGCTATGTGCGGGATACAGCGTGAAGCTGCAAAAAAAAGCTCTAGAAGAACTACATGCTTATTATTATCAACCTTATAGAAACACAAAAAACAATTCCACTCCAAACAGAAACTGGAAAAGAGTGATAGAAAATTAACACTTTATCTTCACGCTGTATCCCGCAGGCAAAGGAAACATAATTTTACGATTTAGCGTTCCCCAATTTCCGTGGAATATTCCAGTGGTGTGTTACTAAGCGTAACTAAACACCGCAACCATATTTATCAACAATGTTTTTTTTTTTTCAAATATATTAAAAAAAACAACAGACAAAGCAACGCAATCACATATGTATGTATGTACATAATTAGAACGAATAAATCCACCCGATTCATGCCGCGTTGCAGGGGGTGGGGTGGGAGCGTACTCGGGATGTTCTTAAAGGAAATAATATATCTTTTTTTTCTTTTTTTTATGGTAAACTGAAAAAAATGATTATCACAGTGAAGATATCTAGCACATCGCAGGGGGAACCTGGGAACTTAATGTTAAGTAAGACACTTCGGTTCCAGTAGGACATATTTGAACCGTCACTTTCCGTCCAATTCGAGGTATTTTGTCGCGTTACCAAGGCGAGGAAATTAAATTATTAAATATTTCATTTACTGGGATGACGAATGAACCCACAGCCTATTGCGTTTACAGTAGCATCCTTATGCCAGTGCATCAGACAGGCTCCAATGGATCAACACACACATATATATATTTAATATATATACTAAACTAGTTTTAAATGGTGACTAGAAGTGTATATAAAACAAAATATATTTACAGTAAAAGTTAGTAAAATAATACTTAAAATTAACCCAAGACCTTTCAAAAAACACCAATTTAAAAAAAAAATAAAAACTCATTTTTTTTAACCTCTATCAGTATTCTAGTTATCTATAGAAAGGTGAACAAAAGGAACCTAATTTTACGACATCTTCCCAATACAGTACTAATAAAAGCCGGAGCTCAACACCGCAAATAGCCTTATCACCACAAACATAATTACCAGTGAACAATTAAAATATTAATATTTAATAAAAATATTAAAATATTTCAAAATCCCACCCTGTATAACTCTAAACGAAGGGGGCGAACTAAAATTGCTTTCAAATAAGTAACAAGACCGGCTTATTCTGAATATAAACTACAATTGAATACTGACTTTACTCCTTTTTTTAACAAAATATTATATAAAGTCGTATTAAAGCGCCTGAGTGGGGAACGGAAGTGGAACGGAGTGCCTTAACACTAGGTTCCCGGGTTCCCTCTGCCTAACCTGCCTCGTGCGGAATACAGCGTGAAGCTAAAGCGCCTGAGCCAATTCGGATAAAACTTTCATCAGCCAATTCACGGATTTTCAAACCATATTATAAATTACTTTCATTAAAATTGATTAAAATTTACGTAGATTATTTTAAAAACAATGAGTTTCATAAATTTCATTATTAAATTCAAAAACTTAATTTTTGAGCTATTTTAGAGTTATATTTTTGGCGCAACTTAACACCGCATTTCGATTACCACAGCGTATCAAAATGACAACACTGTCTCAGACTGTCAAAAACAAATAATTACTATACAACATAAAAAATATATTCAATTTCAATATTTAATATTCTCATTTCTTCGCTCTAATAACAAGGCAAAGCGCGGTGTTGAGTACCGCCACTCAACTCAACCAACAATGCTTCAAATTTGACGAACAATCGGGAACGGAAGTGCAACGCGGTGTCTTGACACTAGGTTCCCAAGTTCCCTCTGCATACCCTGCCATGTGCGGGATACAGCGTGAAGCTGAGAGTGAACATAAAAAAAAAAAATAAAAAAAAAAAAACAATATCTATTCAAAAGCCTTCTCAGAATACGTACAGCAATTTATGTCGACATTCTGTGAATGTTGGAAAGTAATCTCATCTAACTCCGTATATATAAAAAAGTTTAGTGTTTTGTTTGTTACAATATGAAAATTAGTTTAATTGTAGCCGCGTGATGCTCTTTTAGGGTAGCGGGTTCGATTATACTCAGCTTCACGCTGTTACCCGCACATGGCAGGGTAGGCTGAGGGAACTTGGGAACCTAGTGTTAAGACACTCCGTTGCACTTCCGTTCTCCACTTTCCGCCGAATTCAAGGCATTGCATTGTTGAGTTGCGGAACTCAACGCCGCGTTTTTTTGCTCAAGAGCTCACAAAATATGAAATACTTTATTTCCTCGAGTAGGGTATCGAACCTATTACCTTGTTGCGTTCACACGCTTGTGCCGCTGCGCTATGACGGGCGTCATTAAAACAAATACTTATTATTATGCCGTTTCTATTGACCCCTAATTTCTTTATCCTCACGGGATGGACCCTCTATAGTATACAATAACTTAACTAATTTGTACTAAAATCTTGATAGTTATAGTATGTTTAGATCAATATATATAAATTTTATCCCGCGGGATACAAATTAAATGAACGGATATTTCGTTTTGTTGTTAGTTTCACGCTTTATCCCGTTTTTACCGGGACAGGCAAGGTCACTCCGTTTTTTACGTATCACCCAATATTATAAGCATTGAGCATTGATTAGCGGTACTTAACGCTGGGTTTATTTATTTATTTATTTATATATATATATATATATATATATATATATATATATATATATATATATATATATATATATATATATATATATATATATATATATATATATATATATATATATATATATATATATATATATATATATATATTATATTAAAGTGAAGAAATGACATATAACCCAATAAGATCAGGAATTAATAGTTTTATTTTGCAAGAACAAAAACTACATACAGAAAAATAATCATAGTTTTTTTGTAAAAATAATAATAGTTTTATTTTGCAAGAACAAAAACTACATAAAGAAAAATAATCACAGTTTTTTGTTGAGAAAAAAAAACCTTTTGTAAATTGTAATTAGAATTTGCGAGTACTTTTTGTAAATGCTATTAAATGCAGGAAGTCTAGGTTCGGTTCTGTGCAGAGCATAATCCTCCTATTTTTTTTTCTTTTTTAATAAAGATTTAAATAATGTAACAATTTTACTACGACTATATAAATAAATAGTACTTAAGAATGTCTAGAAATTAAATTCGGCGTTAAGTTCCGCAGCTACAACAATGAAAAATATGTACCTAAGTATATAACTATGCTATATGATAGTTAAAAATAAATATTCTATAAGATTTCAAAACCTAGAAATATAATATTGAAAATCGCGGGCAAAGCGCGGCGTTGAGTTCCGCCACTCAACACGCAATGCCTCAAATTCGGCGGAAAGTGGGAAACGGAAGTGGAACGGAGTGTCTTAACACTAGGTTCCCAAGTTCCCTCTGCCTACCCTGCCGTGTGCGGGATACAGCGTGAAGCTGAGAGAGAGATAATATTGAATCTGTTCATGGAAGATATATTAAATAACATCTTATAGGAGACGTTTATTTATGTAGTAGGGGCTATAATAGTGTTTTTTTTTTAATTTTTGGCGTGTTATCTGTGCGTTTGTACACGCTAATCTCAGAAACTAGGCTAATCAAAAAAAAAAAAAGAATAAATTCAGTTTTCATTTTCGGACATTTAATGTTTTTTTTATTAAAATCAGTTTTTTTTTTCAGCTTCACGCTGTATCCCGCACTAGGCAGGGTAGGCAGAGGGAACGGAAGTGAAACCTAGTGTTATGACACTCCGTTCCACTTTCGTTCCCCACTTTCCGCCGAATTTGAGGCGTGTTGAGTGGCGGAACTCAACGCCGATTAAAATCAGTTAAAAGATAAAAAGTTAAATCAATTTAAAATATTAAATTGACGTTACTTTTTTATTTCTCTATATATTTTCAATGTACAGATATTGTCTTAAAAGTGATAATGTTATTAGAACAAGAGAGTAATTGAGATTAGTGAATAACATAGTGTAATTCAAGCGGGCGAAGCCGCGGCGGTTTGATAGTAAACGAATACAATTTATAATTTAAATACAAACAACATTACGTACTATTATTTTATAAGTAAACGCTTATATATATATGTGTGTATGTGTGACAATACTCATACATACATACCAATGGCAATGTGTTTGTTTGCCTCAAACGTTTATACAGCGTGTTTTCAATTAAATATTATTACATTATTTTTCGAGGCTTGTCGTGGCGCAGCGGCACAAGCGTGTGACATTAACCGACAGGTTCTGGGTTCGATACACAATATTTAAAATCGAAAACATTAAATATTTAATGTTTTCGATTTAAAATATTAAATGTTTTCGTTTCTTCGCTCTGGTACAAGGCAAACACGGCATTGAGTTCCGCCACTCAACACGCCGTGTCTCAAATTTGGCGGAAAGTTGTGAACGGAGTGTCTTAACACTAGGTTCCCGGGTTCCCTCTGCCTACCCTGCCAATCCCGCAATTTCAGCAGATGTAAGTATAATTTGTAATTATAATATTACAAATATTAGATTAATTTACAGAGTATTTTTTATCTATTTTAAAAAAGAACAAAACTTTATCGTACCGCTATCGGAATGATATTTATAGAAATCTTGATACTTGCAGATTTACATTATACATTGAAAGTGTTTCAATTTTCTCACCAAAAACAACAACAAACCAAAAAAAATAAAAAAAAGATACACAACAATAACTATATTTTATATAGACGCAGTCTGCTTCACGCTGTATCCCGCACATGGCTGTGTAGGCAGAGAGAACTTGGGAACCTAGGGTTAATACACTCCGTTCCACTTCCGTTTCCTACTTTTATATATATGTAATTACTTACAAAACGCAAAGTTTTACTGCTCTTTTGTTCGTAACGTACTCTAATAAAGGCTATAGTCGTCCTCAGGAAACGTTCTATACAAAACAAAAAGAATTTATCAATTCGAACCAGTAGTTCTTGATATAAGCAAATTCAAACAAAAACTTTATGATACAAAAGTAAAGAAACAAAAATCTAAGACAAATATAAAAAAATCACAAAAACCATAACAATAAAAAAAATCTAAATTTAAATATTTAGTGGTTAATTTCTTCGCTCTGATAATAAGGCAAAGCGCGGCGTTGAGTTCCGCCATTCAACACGCAATGCCTCAAATTCGGTGTAAAGTGGGGAACGGAAGTGGAAATGAATAAATAAATAAATAAAAAAACTAAATACTTATCTAACAATAAAACTAAAATCCTTCAATTAAAAGTAGCATGCTGTATAACGTCTATACGTGTACACACACACACACACGCACATGTACACACAAACACAAATGCAAACGGAATTGATCGCGCGATCTGTTCGGTGCAACAACCCGACGACAGGGCGCGATCACACCAGCGAGAGATATTTAATATATTTATTTCATAAAATTATAATAATTTTCGTAAGAATAGATATCAAATAACGTTTTAATTAATGGCATATGTTATAATGATAGCAATAAATATTATTATCTATATTTAGAAAGTTGAAATTTGAAATGTAGATAGGTTAGGGAGTGTTGGGAAGAGAAAGGAGGGCCCGAGATTACTACGGAAACGGAAACAACGGAATTTTCAATTTTAGGTTTCAAATTATACGTCAGCAAAAATACGGGTGTGAACTAATTTTGGAAATAAATTTATTAATTTTAGCCCTTTCTAAAAGTAAAATCATAGTAAAAATGACATGAATTTATTTCCAATGCCTGACTATAAATACTCAAAGCAATTAATTATAATTTTTCATTTTTATATCTTCGTTGTAAATGTCAAGTAAAAGTTGTTTTTGGATACAACGCTTGACCTTAAAATTTTTATAAAAAAATAAAAAATTAAGTTTAAAAAAAAAAGCGTAAATTTGTAGTAAAATAATATAAACACAAACAAAACCGGATTCTAATGACCGTCATTAACAATCTCAATTCGTTAATATGTAGGTCGCGTGGCGATTTAATATAATAATATTAATGAAATTTTATCGTGTGAACGTTTTGGTTAAGTAAAAATTAATAAGAGTGGGGAACGGTAGTGGAACGTGGAGTGTCTTAACACTAGGTTCCCGGGTTCCCTCTGCCTACCCTGCCTCGTGCGGGATACAGCGTGAAGCTGAGAGTGATAGAGAAAATTAATAAGACGATATATATTTCAGAAAAAAAAAAAGATAAATGAAACCTAGTATGGAAATATTTTCACGGACATCACTCACTTTTCAATATATAGAACGCTCTGTCTAGTTACCAGAGTCCAGAATCCCATAAATAAATTACCTCAAGTAGAAATCGAATCTATAATATACCGCCACGACAGCCTTCCAATACACAATTTTTACATACAAATCCGATTGGAATAAGAAATAAAGGCATTTTGACTATATAAAAGTAATATTTACATTGATAGTTACTAATTTATGTCATGATCATGTTTACACAAACAATTTACATCTCAAGCATTATGGCAAGCAATTGCATTGATAATTTCAAAATTTACAATAATATATGAGGCGAAGAAATATTAAAAAAACTATGTTTATTCGATTTTCGAGGGCACCAGTTATTGTTAACATATTGGCCTGAACAGGTTACGACGAGACTTTCACTGCCTATTCACTTCCTGTCACCAAATATACCGGAACTGTAAGCTGGTTTGAAATTTTAAAGAATTTCGCTAATGATTTCAGTTATTTTTCTACATGCTCGGGCCTAAATATAATATCAAAATTAAACGAAATTTAAATTGTATAGTGTAAGCAGAGGGAACTTGAGAACCTAGTGTTAAGACACTCCGTTCTGTTCCCCACTTTCCACCAAATTTGAGACGTTAGATGTTGAGTGGCGGAACTCAACGCAGCTCTATGCCTTTCTAGTAGAATGAGGAAACAAAAATATCAAATATTTGATTTCCTCGAGCGGAAATCAAATCCACATCTTGTCACGTTTACAGTCAAACGACATACAAAATTATTAAAAATGATTAGCTAAAAATATTTCACTCGTTCCAAAATCCCGCCCAATTTTAATACTTTGTGCTAATGATCTTAACGAACGGAACTCAACGCCGCGCCTCGTATATTTATTTAGAAAAATTAAAATTATTTTATTACATATTTTTAAAAAGGGAACCTTAACCTTAATTAAGTGTAGAAATAAATAATAATGAAATAAAACATTAAACATAATATTTAAAATAAATAATAAAAATAACTCTCGCACGTGTGTACTCCGCTTAAGCGACATAAATTCTCAATAACGCAAAATGGCGGCGCGTCGCGGGGGGGAGGGGGAGCGTACTCGGGTACCTAATGCTAGATAATATAAATATATATATATATATTGCAATTATATATATATATATATATATATATATATATATATATATATATATATATATATATATATATATATATATATATATATATATATATATATATATATATATATATTATCTAGTATTAGGTACTTATCAATTTAATATAATTATTAATCTATAAATAGCCTAAATGATTACGACATTGAGTAGAGTAATATTAAACAGTAATATTAAAAATATATATCTAATTTTGTATCTGACAACAATAGGTTCCATTCCCATTTGCGAGAAATATAATAGGATTTCTTCAATAGCGGCGTTGAGTTACGCCAACTATCAATGATTCAGAAATTGGAGAAGAATTGTTATGTAAATATCATAATACTTAAAATGTCTTAAAATTTTCTTTATAACTTATTATAATAAATCATATTATAAGTCAGTAAAACGTTTTATGTCTAACCGTATTATCGATCTGCATTGTATTTTACACAAACAAAGTCAAGGACATAGATTTACTGGGTTATATAAGTAAAACAAAGTATTAAAATATCATAAAATTATGAAAATAAACATAATTTTATTGACTTTCCGATTCATTAAATATGTACAAAATATACAATTAATTGTATATTTTTTTTATAACGTTAACTGCGAATTATCAATGCTTTTTAATTTATTAAAAAAAAACATATATTTGTTTCATATTTTCACCTTAAATATAATAAAATACAATTAAAAAAAACTAGTTAATGCAATATAAAGTATCAAAGGAAAGTCACGTGAATGACATAGTTACTTAGTTTGTTAGTAGAAACGAACTAACAATGTACGTGCGCTGTTGTACCACCGGGAAATCAATTATGTTACAAAACTACGAATTATTTATACAATTAAAATGTTATATTAGAATCTCTAACGATAAAGTCGTAATAAAATTTTAGATTTTTTACCTTCACGCTGTATCCCGCACATGGCAGAGAAGCTAGAGGGAACTTGGAAACTGAGTGCTTAGAAACTTTGTTTCATCACCCATTTTGTTTCAAAAGTGCGGCGGAAATCAACGCATTGCTCTGTAACTAAAGTGAAGAAATGAAAATAATAAATATTTCATTGTCTCGAGCGGCAATCGAAACCCCACCTGTCTCCTTTCCAATATTTCATTCATCCAACATTTTTTTCTTTAGCAAGATAAAAGTATAAAGAAATGACGTTGACTTGAAAATAATAATAAAAATAGTACAAACAAACTTACGTACATTTTAACAATTATCCTATATTATATTCATATAAAGACAACATATAAATATATTATATGCATATCAGTTGATTAATTTACTCAATCAATGATATAAAGGACTTCTAAATTGAATGTCGACGTCATTTTGCAACTGGAATGGTTAATAAGATACTTTAAAGCTTACAAGCTGATTGGTATTTACTAAAATACACCAAAATAACAGGCAAATGGGACTAAATTTAGATATTAATTGTATACATAGTTACATCGTCATATGACCTGAATACTAATTTGTATATATATATATATATATATATATATATATATATATATATATATATATATATATATATATATATATATATATATATATATATATCCAACATTAGATTTTCATAGCTTTCACGATTAATCCCGCATATATGCAATACATATACAGCGTGAAGCTAAACAAATCAATTGGCAAGCGAGGGATGGAACACATATTTATAACAAACTATTCTTTATTCAATATCTATAAAAATAAAAAAGGCAAAATAAATTACAATAACAGATAAAAAAAAATAATAAAAAATATAATAAAAATAAAATCTAACAAATAGTTACACAATGCGGCCCTGGCGAAAGCAGTGAAAGATGAGAGCGGGTCAACACAGTGATGCGACGGTTTTGATACTTTATTTTGTTTATATTCACTTTAAATTGAATTATGGGTCAGTTTCACGTTGTATCCCGCAAATAGCAGGTTAGACTGATATAATACAGTGTTCAGACACTCCGCTATCAGTGTCTTGAGTGGCACAACTGAACACCGCGTTTAGTTTTGCTACAAATTAAATGTAAGTGTCTTTGTATTTGTAATTGCATTACAAACATTGCATATACAAAAAACACATTCATTTAAAATTTAACAGATACTTTTTAATTTTTTTAAAAACGTAATATGTTTGATTTATTATAAAAATAAGTTGACTATCGTATTAAAGTGATTAAATGATTAATGACAGACATTTCCTGTGTTTATGGTATGTCAACATGAATAATCCTATATATATATATATATATATATATATATATATATATATATATATATATATATATATATATATATATATATATATATATATACATATATATATACATATATATATACATATATATATATATATATATATATATATATATATATATATATATATATATATATATATATATATATATATATATATATATATATATATATATATATATATACTTTAATTTTTATTTTTACAATAATAATAATATATATATTATTATTATTGTAAAAAGCAACATATTCTAATTAAAAGTATAAGTAAATATTGTACTTTCATTTATTGTTTCATTTTATTGTATTTTTGATATAGATGATAATGGAGCACAAGCGTGTGGCTGTAAACATGAGATTTTTATCTCCACTAGGAGCAGTAAAATATTAAGTATTTAATTTTATATTTCCAAATTAAATATTTAATTAGTTTTTTTTTTGCGAAACTTAACACTAGGGTAGGGAGCCAAAAAAAAATTCAATTTGACATAGATCTAGCTATTTATTAAATAATAAACATAAAATTGTATCAACAACGATACAAAACATCACATGCAAAAAAGAATATGGCTACGACTATAGAACTAAAAAACAAGAGGTAAACATTTTATACATACATACATACAAACAACGTCATGATGATGATTAATTAATGAGTCAATGAGAAATAAGCTGTAAACGGATATATTTACTGTAATTTAATTATATGCAACTTTGTTGATATTACAACTAGAGAGTCAAGTGGTTAGATTAAAATATTAGTTAGTTATATATGTGATAGTACTTTGGAATTCAACTAATCTATGGTTGACCAACGCAAAAACTAGTTAGGTTGCAGTTCTTGACCTTGATACAAGAAATACATAGTGAGGTCGTAATGGCTTTGACTTCCAAAACATAAGAAAAAAGAAAGATATACTATTTTAAAGTAGTAAAAAGATATCGGATCAGAATTGAACCCACGATATGTGATGCTTAAGTGTTCAAGTTTATGTAAGAAGGAAAATTCCAACATAATTTATTAAAATTCCAGTGTATAACATAGATTTTCCTTTTACAGCGTTTATTAAGAAATAGCTCTTTAGTTTAAATCATTTCTGAATTGTTTTTAATGTCAGCCTGTTAGTTATAATTTTATATATTCTTAGAGATAATATACTTTAGTAAAGGATTTCAATTAAATCGCAATACGTCGTATCATTTAATTGCGAGAAAGAGAAAAACATTTAGGTAAATTAAAGATTAACATTAAAGTGATAGTGAAACAAAACCCAATTTACATTAAAGTTATATAAAATTTAATATTAATTCTTAAAGGAAATTAGTATTTCATACGAAATGTGTACATAAATTCTGTTCGCAATGACGGTCATGAGTCCGGAAAAAACTAATAAAACGGATACAATATGCACCGCAACATATTATGTTGTGCATACAAATGTCTGGGCTAGTTGTTGCCTTTGACTTTACTGTTTTGTGAACATCTGACAAAAGTTGTCATGGCTCCATTAACAAAAACAATTAAAAAACAGAGAGAAGTTTCACTCTTTTCTTTCGTAATGAATAAAATAAAATAAGAATTCAAAGTGCAGAATTATAAGTAGTGATAAAGATATATCAAACGTATTTACAATTTTAATAAAAATATGGTTTCATTTGCTATAAATTTTTATATATTTTATCATTTTTCATTAAGGTTTTACTTTACTAAGTAAAACTTGCATGAAAAATAAATAAAAATAATAATACGCGATACAATGATTAAAAATTGATAATAACTTCATAACACAAATATAACAAAACATTAAATATTTGCCGTTTTATAACTGATATTACTTGTTATAAAAAATATATTACTACTGAACTCAAATAATAATAATAATAATACACATAAAAAACACACAAAAACACACCAACGCTATCACTCTACATATTATATATACATATATATTCTGTGATTACTTGGCATATGCAAGCAGTTATATTTATAGTTAGTTAAACACAAAAATAATAACAAAAACATTAATAAAAATAACTAAACCACTCAACAAACACAAAATCTTTTTCAATTTTACACAAAAACACACAAAAATAAACAATAACTTCCCAAAGTATCAAATCTGTTCGTTCGCTGTGAACAACAGTTCACGAAGTTTCTAAGTTCAATACAAAAAGGACTTATGTGTTCAAACAAAAAAATGGTCTAAAATGAACTTTATTTTTAAATCTATTAAGTCGATTTTTCTTTATTTATTTGCTTAACTTATTAATGCTGGCTTATATAGAATTTTGAAGATTAGGAAACCATGTTTTTTTTTTGCCTTTTTTTACATTATTTATTTAAACTTGACTAGTTTTGAGGGTTTGCCTGTTTTTACGGAAATAACGTGTCCGATTTCATATTACGGAATCACGCTTTATCCCGTATATAGCGTGATAATGTAGTATCAAGATATTCAAAGCGAGGTAATGCGTGTTGAGCAGCGTAGCTTAACGCCGCAAGTTGAGAATATTGTTCTGTCTAAGGAACCGAACTATAAAGAGAAGACCTCTAGAAGAAATGCTTAAGCGTATTTAATTACACCGTTAAGTTATAGTAGACGAGAAGGAGTCAGCACATAGCCTCCAAAATCCAACGGAATGCTTAGAACGGAGTGTCTCAACACTACGTTCCCGCTTTCTATCCCGCTGAGCGGGATAGAGCGTGAAATTAAAAGAAAACAGCAAAACTACATTACGTTTAACTAGTTTTACTTTATATAACAAGTACGTATTCCAATAAACACAGCTGCCTCGTGGCAATTAATAAATCACAGCGGTCGCCATGGCAACGGTGGCGATACGACTCGTTATAGCTACTTGATGATAGGGGTGTGGGTTCGATTCTATTATTGGGGAAGTAAAAGATTATTTCATTAAATAGCGTGATTGTGTGACAGTTTTGATATCAAAACGTGTTGGATGATGATTTACTCTTTTTTATATCACGCTCTTTCCCGCATATCACGGTGGGAGGTAGACAGTTGTGTAAAGGCGTGAGGCAAATAGAATGAATTTTCTTTTGTTCAATCTCTCTTTTCTTCTCTTCTTTTATTCTAAATCTATAAGGTATTTATCATGTAGGTATAGGACAGCTCTGAGGAAGATTTCTCGAACATCCAACAAGAGTTTCTAATTAAATCAGGCAAAAAGACGATATTACCTTGGGAACCTAATATTTAAACACTTCCGTTATCCACTTTAACGAATTCCAAGTTGATTGCGGAACTCAACGCCGCACTTACCTTGTGTCCAGAGCGAGAAAATGAAAATAGTAAATACTTCATTCCTCCGAATGAGAACCTACGACCTGTTCCGTTTACAGTCACACGTTTATGCTACTGTGCCACGACAGGCCCATACATTCATTAAAACTATACAAAACAAACGAACGTACGCGTTATATATATATATAATGTCACATTTAAGTCAGTTTATCGATCGGACAGAAACTAATAATAGAACAGATATCGTATGGTCCATGTTGATTACCAATGGATTTAAATTAATATTTCTTTAATAAACTAAAAGGTTTTTTTTTCACATTCGAGAGGATTTATTGTTGTTTTTCTTGTTCTGTTATCAGGGAACATGAGGGAAGTCAAAGTTCCCTAATCATCGTATGGATGGAAGTATCTTAAGAATGGACTCTTGTTTCTAAGATACAGCGTGAAGCGAAACATTTCATGATTTTGGTTTCAATTATCGCTCTTAAGTAAATTATATAATATGTTGAATGTAAAAAAAGCAAGGAAATAAGTTTTTTTAAGCTTGCAAAAGAAGAAATAGATAGAATTATTACTAAAATCTCTTTATAAACGATAAAACTCATACATATAGATATTTTAAAACAGTTTTTAGCACAGTAAAAAAAGAGAAAATTTATTTACTAATTTTCTTACTTAAAAAGAGAGAAAATTAGTAAATATAAGTGATATTTACTAATTTTCTCTTATTTGCTATGTTTGTCTTTTGCTTTTTTTTAGTAATCGTATAATAAAGTATGGAAAAATCGCTAACGCTTATGAAATGGGCACTTAAAACCGGCTGGAGCCAGAATGAACTGGATTAAAGCCGTTTTCAGTTGATTCAAGCTTCATCGGATATTTGGCTACGGGTTAGATTGTTATCATCTTCAACTTTCTATTATAAGGTAAATGAAAGTATTTTGGTGGGCTACAAGTTCACTTCCGAGCACACTACATCCCGCACATGTCAGGCAGAGGGAACTTGGGAACCTAGTGTTAAGACATTATGTTGCGTTCCCCACTTTTTGCCGTATTTGAGGCATTGCGTGTTGAGTTGCGGAGCTCAACGGCGCGCTTTGCCTTGTTACCAGAGCAAAGAAATTAAAACATTAAATATTTAAATAGAAAATATTAAATGTTTCATTTTCCTCAACTTGGGATTGAACCCACAACCTGTCATTCAAAGTCACACGCTTGTGCCGCTGCGCGACGATAGGCCTCCTGAATTAGATATTAATTAATTGACATATATGCTGATGTCGTCTTTTCAACTCCAATACAATATAAATAGAAAATTATTCGTACATATAATTGTTAGAGGCCTTTTGTGGCGCAAGGTCAAAAGCGTGTAACTATAAACGCCACTAGAAATCAAATATTTTCATTTCTTCGCTGTGGTAACAAGGCAAAGCGCGGCGTTGAGTTCCGCCACTCAACACACAAAGCCACAAATTTGATGAGAAATGGAGAACGGAATATAGGCTTAACTCAAAATAATAGCGGAACTTAACGCCGCGATTTACATAACTAAGCGAGAAGTTAAAAATAATATATGTTTATACAATCAAATTCTATTTCATCTGTACATGAAAGACATATATGACATTATCTATTATTGGGAGGCGTTTATCGTTATACTAAAACACAATGAATTGAAAATTGTAATTAGTTTGTCTGTGCGTATGAGCAATTTAAATATTTTTTCCAATGTCTCCTAAATGGCAAATTAGGCACATGGAACCTGGGAACCTGGTGTTAAGAAAATTGGAAACTTAATGATATTTATATAAATATACAGTAACACATACAATATTGCTACTATTGTTATTGCATTGTTTAAAGATGTAGTTTACTATACGAAATAATAATGTTATTAGGACAAGATCGTCTTTTAGATACATACATACATACATAGCTTCACGCTGTATCCCGCACGAGGCAGCGTAGGCAGAGGGAACTTGGAAACCTAGTGTTAAGACACTCCGTTCCACTTCCGTTCCCCACTTTCCGCCGAATTTGAGGCATTGCGTGTTGAGTGGCGGAACTCAACGCCGCGCTTTTGCCTTATTACCAGAGCGAAGAAATGAAATATTAATTACTTAAATTGAAAATACTTATTATATATTTCATTTCCTCGACTGGTGATCGAACCCAGAACCTGTCGGTTACAGTCACACACTTGTGCCGCTGCGCCACGACAGGCCTCCTGTCTTTTAGATTGTTAAATAAATTGTGCAGTTTAAGCGGGCGAAGCCGCGAGCGGGTTGATAGTATATATTATATATATATATATATATATATATATATATATATATATATATATATATATATATATATATATATATATATATATATATATATATATATATATATATATATATATATATATATATATTATATATATATATATATATATATATATATATATATATATATATATATATATATATATATATATATATATATATATATATATATATATATATATATATATATATATATATATATATATATATATATATATATATATATATATATATATATATATATATATATATATATATATATATATATATATATATATATATATATATATATATATATATATATATATATATTTATATATATATATTATATATATATATGTATATATATATATATTATATATATATATATATATATATATATATATATATATATATATATATATATATATATATATATATATATATATATATATATATATATACGTATAAACATATATATATATAAATATAACAGCTCCAGGTAAATCTATTTTGAGGACACAGCAAACTCTGTAATGATTCACTGTGCACAGTTGTATTGCTTGTGTATGCTTTTTAATAATTATATATAAGAAATCTTGAGAGGCCTGTAGTGGCGCAGCGGCACAAGCAATGGGATTGTAAACGACAGGTTGTGGATTCGATCACCGCTCGAGGAAATTAAATATTTGCGTAGCGTTTAATTTCACGAATTAACACGTAAGGAAGTGTTTTAAATGGGGTTTAAATGTCTCAACACTAGGTTCCTAAGTTCCTGGCCTGCCACGTGTGGGATACAGCGTTTAGCTATGAAAAGAACAAAGAATATATATATATATATATATATATATATATATATATATATATATATATATATATATATATATATATATATATATATATATATATATATATATATATATATATATATATATATATATATGTATATATATATATATATATATATATATATATATATATATATATATATATATATATATATATATAATTTAGGTATATCTGTGTTTAAGTAGATAAACAGTAGTCTCCACTTATATAATCTATATCTGATCTCCTCCTTTCTCTCTTCTCCCTTGTAAAAACTATCAAATAGAATCATTCCTGGAAATGATTGGAATATATATTTAAATTTCCCATGAATGTACATTGGATCTACAACCATTTACATTAACATTACGCTTACTTCACATTTTTACATGTTTGTTCCACTTTCACGCAAAATCTACTGAACGAATTTTGATGAAACTTTACAGAAGTATAGCTTATACATACGAATAACCTTTATGTATGTGTTTTCTATAATTTGTCTTTGATATATGAGGCCTATCGTGGCGCAAAGGCAAAAGCGTGTGACTGTAAACGATAGATTGTGGGTTCGATCCCCAGTATAAAAAGGGAAATAATTAATATTTTCACACGAAATATTAAATATTATCAATTTTTTGCTCTGGTATTAAGGCATAGCGCGGCGTTAAGTTCCGCCGTACACCACGCATTGCCTCAAATTTGGCGGAAAGTGAAAAACGGAACAGAGTGACCTTACACTAGGTTCCCCAGTTCCTTAACCAACCCTGCTATGTGCGGGTTACAGCGTGAAGCTAAGAAATATAGCAATAAGCTTAAGCGGGCGAAGCCGCGTGCAGGTCGTTAGTATATAAAGTATCAAACACTATCGGTCGCAGTACATCGGGCGGAATCCGTCGCGCGTCGCTTACGAAATGTTTCGACGATACACGCGGATATGTGTGTATGTGAAAATTTGTGTTTGTTATTTCTATAATTGTTATTTAATTGTTATATTGTATATAGATTTTATATATTTATATATTTTTTATTACTATGCAGTTAAAGTTGTTGTTATTTTTGTAATAATTATTAATTATTGTTTTTTTTATACAGAAACAAGATTTTTTATAATTTAAACAAGTTTTTTTCTTAAATTATATTCATAAACATGTTTAACAGCTCTTACAACAAGTACTATATATAAGTTATAAATATCAAATATAGGTATGGTTCTTTTTTATAATGAGAAAAGAAATAAAGTAGTCATTTAAAACACAAGTATATACATAATTACTTACATACAATACGTTATATTAAAATTCAATCGGTATATATATTAAAGATATTTTCAAAATAAAACGAGTGAAATAATTAAATCTAATATTGTAATAATTGTATTTGTATATAATCTAGTGTATTTTCTATTAAAATTTGTATTTATTTTTAAAATAAATCTATTTCTTTTATATTTCAGTAAAATAAAGAATATATTACATCAAAATTATGTAAATAACATAAAAACACAATAAATGAAACAAAACTTAACACATTTCAGTTGCGACTTTATACATTCAATGTGTGCTAAGTAAAGCAAGCAAACGAAGCAAACTCGAGGGCACAGGGCTGTACGTCACATTTTAAAATATATTAATTTCAATAATAATAATTTATATATATATATATATATATATATATATATATATATATATATATATATATATATATATATATATATATATATATATATATATATATATATATATATATAAATTGAAAATATTAAATAATCACTTCCTCGAGTGGGTCGATCGAATCCATAACTTGTCGTTTACAGTTTAGCCACGACAGGCTTCGATATATATATATGCTATCGTATCGAATAGCGTATGACTGTAAGACTCTAAGTTCGATTACCATTTGAAGGAATTAATTATTTAGTAATAATCTCATTTCCTCTTTCTTTGGGAACAAATATCAAACAAATTTCGGCGTACAGTGATATTTTAAGATATATATTTTTTAAATTTATAAATAGCAATAACAGGAAATTCGTAAAAATATAATAACAAACAAGTAGGAAGCAGTATAACTAAAATAAATAGAATTTATTATCGTCTACAACAAAAAATAGTTATTTATTCATAATTCGCAAACAAACAAATGCGAGGATTTCAAATCAAGTTTTCTTTAAGTTCTCATTAAAATATGTTTCACATAAATTTACTTGGTTTTGTCAAGATTATACTTTTTTAAAACGTATAAAATAATTTACAAAACTTTCCTAACAAGTATAATTCTCTCCTATCATCATAAATAAATTGAAACAAGCGTTTACAAGTTTCGACGTAGCTGGATAAGAACGTATGGCATAGTTGGGTGATGGGTGGATCATAATCCCACCATATTCAATTTTTTATATGTTTTTATTTCTTTCCTAATTGTGAAATATTGCTGTAAATATGTTAAAAATGTCTAGACTATGTTTTAAAATACTTTACTTTACTTAGCTTCACGCTATATCACTAACGGGGTAGGCGCCAAACGCTACGGTCTCGGCATACCTCTTTCGCCTCGTCCACCGTCATCAATCTCTTCATACATGCCCTCAGGGGGGTATACTGTGTTTTCGAAGGTAAACTGAGGTCTCCCCTCCCTCTCTTACATGTTTTAAAATGACATACAAATTCAAAAAAAAAAAAAAATACTTTTCACAACCATATCTTAATAAAATAAATAAAAATAATAATAACCGTGTCTACTAACAATAATGTTAAAAACACAGAAAACACTTTTGATATGTAAATAGAATGTTTCATATATGTCATTGTTTAGTTGATAAGTTGAATAAATTATCGTAATTTACTAAGTTTAGATTAAAATTGAAGGTTGTAAAGGCTAAATTATATTCGTGTGAATTTGCATTTAGAGGATATTTAATCGGTTTTAATTACACTTTTTATTATGCATTAAGAATATTCCATTGGCATGTTAACTTTTTTTTCTAAAAAAAATAATTGTCTTATAATGTATGAGAACTAATAAAATATATTTCCTTTTCCTTATATTAATGATTTTTTTGTATATTTGACACAAAGTTTGCAAAAATGTGTATAGCTTAGCCTTGAACAATTCATTATCAACAATGTTAATTATTTGAAGATAGATTTACTTCAATTGTTTGTTATCAAGTATAATTTACTACACGATTTCAAATAAAACTCGTTTTCAATTATAACTGCATTCACAACTAACAAAACTATATAAGTTTTATTCTTTAAAAATATTTATTTCTTTTAACTAAATTAATGTTTACTATTTTTTTAATGTGTTTTTCCACACTTAGGACAGAAAATACTAAACTTAAATTTAAAAAGCGTAGAAAAAAAATTATACGCTTTTTAAATTTAAGTTTAGCACTTTAAAACGGATTAATTGCGTATTGGTAAGCATTTTTGCCGATCCTGTCTGGACACCCATCACATATGGTAAAAGTGCCGGTTGCCTCTCAACTGTGGGTGGTATAATAATAATATCAACTGACAGACAAATGCCACCTAAGTCCACCGGTGACCACGGACTACAGAAAAGAGTTCGAAACGTCGGGTTTCCAAAAATGCTTACCAATCAATATGCGCGATTAATCTATTTAAAAGTGTTTCATTTAAAATGTATTTATACACAATTAAAACAGTTAACCATGTGTTAATTATATAAGCAAAAGTTTTTTCTTCGTTTACAGTTTAAACAGGTGTCTTAAGGTACAGATAATTATTTAAATTCATAGTTGTCATGTCATTGTCTGCAAGTCGAGTGATTTCTTATTATTTTTCACCTAACAAGAAGGTGATTTTTATTTAAATCTGAGAAAAAAGCCTACTGTTGTAATATATTTTTAATTATGTGAATAATAATAAAAATTATACATTATTACATTTATATATATATATATATATATATATATATATATATATATATATATATATATATATATATATATATATATATATGTATATATATATATATATGTATATATATATATATATATATATATATATATATATATATATATATATATATATATACATATACATATATTCATCAACTATAAACATTAAAACAATTTACCCTTTATTTTACTTCTATCTGAACAAATAAAATGCGGCGTTAAGTTCTGCTGCTGTTCATAATTTAAAACTGTTTCGTCGCTATTATACATATACTTATCAATTGTTTCTGTTCATTTACATATTTATGGACTTTTGTAGTATAAATTTCAATAATAGTATTTCATACTGTAGATTAGTTAGATTTATATATTACAAGTTTCTTTATATTAAATTTAAAAAGTAATAATATTAACATTATTGATTACCATATGTATCGACAACCCTAACCCCTCAGTATGCGGCCGATATTTTTTCACTCAAGAACAGGAAACCGACGAGTCGAATTAAAATTATATGTAAGTTTTTTTTTTGTTTAAGCACCATTTTTTTTTATTACAATTAAATTGATTTTATAAATAGATATTTGTAAACGCAACTGTTATAATTAAAACATTATATATATATATATATATATATATATATATATATATATATATATATATATATATATATATATATATATATATATATATATATATATAATATTTTTTTAATTAGAAAATTCCCTTCACAGTTTTTCACAGTGCAATGCACATAACATGGCAGAGGGAACCTATTGTTAAGACATTCCAATCCCTTTTTTGGTATTTCACTTGTTTTTAGTATGGTTCCAAGCGAAATACAAAAAATATGTATATTATATACATATATATATAAAATATTAAATAACAGTGTTGCTAGTTTTTCTCATTTGAATATAAAACTAAGTGAAGTGTGTGTGAATATTTTTTTTTAATTACACGTAATTTATGTTAATGGCACAATTAATTATAATTGTCACTTCCATTTCACAATAACTAACCGAAACGGAATTAAAAGGTTATATTTTTTTAGAAAATAACTTATGAATATTTTGACAAAGAATGATTGTAACGTATGGCTTAGTTGTACAAAAGCGCTCGAACGGTTCCCATCAAGAGGTGCGACTTCGAATTTCGATGTATTCAACGTTTTTATTCGTTTTCTAATATATTAATCTATTTTAGGATGGAAATAACAGTTTTAACTATTAAACAGTTTATTAAACCTGCATCAATGCATGTATATGTATATTTCAAAACTTATTAACCGGATTCAGCAAAAAAAGCGCTCATTCCATTCGTCTTTATGACGCAAAGGACGCGCATTATTTGTTTTTTTTTTAATTAATTAACGTTTCGTTTTCAAAAACAACTAAATTAGATATGTATAGTTATTTTATTTGATCTAACACTTCTTTTATTATAATTCATATAAGTAATTGTTATTTTTTGTTCATTTTGTTTTTTAAAGAATTAAAGTTTAGTTTTTGTCTTAAGATAATTCCTATCCCTTTTATTGCTTCACGCTGAATCCCGCAAAACATTTCATTCCCACGAGTGGGAGTAGAATGTGCAACCATAGTATTTAAGCCCATCTTTGTATACTCCTTATAGCATCTATATAAGTACTTGCCAAATTTTCTATAAAGTATCAAACTATTTTTATGTATAGAAGGTAAAATATGATAATTAGTTTATGTACATATATAATAAGTTAAATTTAATATATTACAAGGGCGCCGACAGCTCACTTACCGAGCTCAATGACACGCGCGAACGAATCAACGTATCTTTAAAATATCATATTTTTATGCTGCACGCTGTGTCCCGCACATAGTAGAGTAGGCAAAGGGAACCTGGGAACCTTGTTCCATTTCTTTCTTACTACTGAATTGAAGACATTGCGTGTTAAATATTTAATTTTAATTGAGAAGGAAGGGGATCGAACCCACAACGGGAACCTGGGAACCTTGTTCCATTTCTTTCTTACTATACCGAATTGAAAACATTGCGTGTTAAATATTTAATTTTCATTGAAAAGGATGGGGATCGAACCCACAACCTGTCGCTGTAAGTTAGTATCCCAAGCAAGACCACGAAAACTCTCATTTAAATATAATATTTTGTTTAAAAAATATTAATTAAAAGATTATATACTCAATAAAATTATTATTTTTTTTTTTTTCAGAAATAAAATAATATATAATTTTTATTTAAATTATGCTCTTACGACTCTATAGCAAAACTAGGAGTAATGCTGTCTCGTTTTCGCTACATCTGTCTCTCTCCCACGCGGACGTAGTGTGGTATGTAGCTGTGACTATATATATATATATATATATATATATTTTTTTCCACAAAATTAATACAAATATTTTAAAAAATGTATTAAAAAAGAAAACGTAAAAAAAATAAGCGTAAATTTTCGTTGTTTTCTTTGTATTTCTGTTTAAACATGTCAAAAAAGACATACGATTGTGTATATTGTTATTTATAAACTATATTATGTAAAATAATCATATTTAAAAAAAAAATCGCGTAATTGTACATTTTTATATTAGAACATTTATTTGTAACTATTATAACTTGCGGAGTTTAACGCCGCGTTTTGGTAAATAAAAAAAAACAGTCCCCCAAGTCAGAATCGAACCCACAACGCTTTTACAATCAAACGCTCTGCTAATCTTTTATATATTATGAAGAAGTTTAATCTAGAATTTATTATGGCTAAGTCTTATTTAGAATCTGACTAAAAATAGCAACTCTATGAATTGTAACAAAGAATCGTATATTTAAATTAACTCAGCTCCACGCTGTATCCCGCACATGGCAGGGTAGGCGGAGGGAACTTGGGAACCTAGTGTTAAGACACTCCGTTTCACTTCCGTCCTGCTTCCGTTCCCCACTTTCCGCCGAAATTAAGCTATTGCATGTTGAGTGGCGAAACTCAACGCTGCGCTTTGCCTTGTTACCAGAGCGAACAAATGAAAACATTACATATTTAATTAGAAAATATTAAATATTTCATTTCCTCTCGTGTGTATATAGAACCCACAACCTGTCGTTTACAGTCACACGCTTGTGCCGCTGCGCCACGACAGGCCTCAAATTTTAAATCAAAACAAATATAATTAGGTGTTTCTCTGTCTTTCTACCATGCCAAGTGTTTTTCTTAGTATCACGCTGTATCACGCTGTATCACTCACGTGGCAGAAACATCAATTGTATATATATATATATATATATATATATATATATATATATATATATATATATATATATATATATATATACATATATATATATATATATATATATATATATATATATATATATATATATATATATATATATATAGCACTGAACCCAAAGTAGGTTGAAACTTCAAAGATCTTATCGTTTGTGAAACGTAAAAATTATCACATAAATACAATAAACTATTTAAATATTCATATCTGAGGCCGTCGTGGCTCAGTGGAACAGCGTGGGACTGTGAGTGTGGGGGTCGTAGCTTCGATTCCCACTTGGTGGGAGATAATTGTTGTCATTTTGTCGCTCTGGTAGATAGTGCAGCGTTAAGGTACGTAAATTTTTAAGTTTTTAACTAAGAAGAATAATTATGTATGTTTTTTTTTTTTTTTTTTTTTTTTTTTTTTTTTTTTTTTTTTTTTTTTTTTTTTTTTTTTTTTTTTTTTTTTTTTTTTTTTTTTTTTTTTTTTTTTTTTTTTTTTTTTTTACCAACAGTTCCCGTTAAGTGTTGAACTCAACGCCACAGCTAGTCTCGTTACCAGGACGAGAAAATGGAAATAATACCTAAATATTTGATTCCCTCAAGTAGGAATTGAACCCATAGCCTGTTAAATTTAAAGTCCCACACTTGTGCCTCTGCGTCTCTAGCGTAAAACTGAATAAGAAATAACTAAAAAGTTTCAAATATATATACTTTAAGAGATCTTATATGGCACAGTAGTTACTTCCTTTACTTTTCAGTAACATCCACGGAAGCCTAAAGGGTAAAACCCTAGGTGCAACAAGTTAAAAGTTTGACCCGTATGTCTGTTGTCGATCTGTAGTATCGTAGCTTTTAAACGAATACGCCAATTTCAATACATTTGAAGGACAATTTTCTTAAAGCGTTTGGGTTCTTGATAAAAATTGGTAAAACAGATGGTTCTTGATAAAAATTGGTAAAACAGTTGGTTCTTGGTAAAAAATTGGTAAGAATTATCAGCTCAGTTCCAAAATTATAAGTGCTTTACTGAAAAATATATCTGAGGCTTTTTTCTCAAGTTGATGCTGTATTCAGCACTGACAGAAACGGGCACCAAGTGTTAATACACTCCGTTCCAATCGTTCTTTACCACCAAATTGGAGGCATTGCGTGTTGAGTGGCGACTGGAATTGTTAGTACAGCTATGAAAGTTAAAATATTTCATTTTCTCGAGTGTGAATTGAACATAATCTGTCGATATGCGCCCCGAAAGTCCTCAAAAATGTGTCTTTAAAAATTTAACCCATAGTTAAACCTCGATTCTCCTCAAAAAATTAATCTAAAAATGGAACCCATGGTTAACCTCAAAACTTTTCAAAAAATATTATCAAAAATTGAACCCATGGTTAAGCTCGAAACTTCTCAAAAATGTTATCTAAAAATGGAACCCACGGTTAACCCCGAAACTCCTGAATAATTTAATCTAAAAGTGGAACCCATGATCAACCGCGACACTCTTCAAAAATTTAATCTAAAAACGGAACCCACGGTTATCTCCGAATCTCCTCAAAAATATACTCTCCAAAATTTAATTTTAGGTAATGGGGTGACCCCATTGACTAATGGGGCAACTTACCAATGGAAACCAACTCCGAATCCTGCCATATCCTGACGAAGAAGAAGTCCCCTATCGCCACTATTTTCTCCTTAGGCCCGGTAAGTCTGATCGCCTTGTAGAAAGTGTACTGCCCGTGATGACCGCATGGTGTGCCTACGAGCTAGAAGTAAAAAAAAAAAAAGTTGTATTAACATTTTTTCACGCTTCACTCTGTATCCCGCACATGGTAGGGGAAGCAGATGGAACTTGGGAACCTAGTGTTGAGACATTCCGTTCCCCTTAAAACTACTTCCGTTCTCTAATTTCCGCAAAAATTAAGGGTTGCGGGTTGTATGGCGGAACTCAACGCCGCGCTTTGCCCGTGACCATAGCTATTAAATTAAATATTAAAAACGCCACGTCAAATTATTTATATGTTTTCTAAATATGTCCTTTTCTGTCCTAAGTGTGAATTAACATACTAAATTGAAAAACGTATAAAAAATTGAACGTAACGTGGATTTGAACCCGCGCCTCTTGGAAACCGTCCAAGCGCTCTGACCAACTAAGCCAGATCCAGAATTTTTTAGACATTTTTAAATTTAGTACTTTTTATTTAAAAATAGTAAAAATACTTTAAAATTAACCAAGAAAATATCGAACCCGCTACCTGTCGCGTCCACACACGTACCTTTAGGCGAAATTATATTAAAAAAAAAATGCTTCACGTTGTATCTCGCACATAGCAGGGGTGCCAGCGGGAACCTAGTGATAAAATCTATTATCTACTTTAGGTGAAATTCTCGAGGCATTGTTTTGAGTGGCGGTACTTAACGCCGCGTTTTATCTCGTTACCAAAGCGTAGAAATGGAAATCCTCGATTCCTTTAATCCGACCATTCCAATGTGCCTTCAGAATAAGGCGGAAAATGGGTACCATAAGTACCAATAAGTTCCCAAGTTTCCTCCCATACATATTTTAAGTTACTATCTCTGGTCATCAAAACGTTGAATTCAGTTCAACCATTCAAAATGCATTATCTCGATTTGAGGCCTGTCGTGGCGCAGCGGCACAAACGTGTGACTGTAACCGACAGGTTGTGGGTTCAATACACACTCTAGGAAAGGAAATATTTAATATTTTCAATTTAAATATTTAATGTTTTCATTTCTTCGCTCTGGTCACAAGGCAAAGCGCGGCGTTGAGTTCCGCCACTTAACATGCAATGCTTCAAATTTGCCGGAAAGTGGGGAACGGAAATGGAACGGAGTGTCTTAACACTAGGTTCCCAAGTTCCCTCTGCCTACCCTGCCGTGTACGGGATACAGCGCGAAGCTAAATATTATCTCGATAATTGGTCCTAGTGTCGGAAAGAGAATGTCTTAATACCAGGTTATCTTTGCCTCGGTTAAGCGAAAAGAGAAAAAGCGAAGTCAATTTGGTAAAAAAAAGCGAACGAGCGGAATCATCGCTCAGAAACACGCGTTGAATAAATTTAATTAGCTTTTTTTTTTGTTTTTTTTATTTAAATAATTCAAGAACATTTGAGCGCAGGTTACGAGCGGATGTAGACGTTTTTATGTAGCGTTGGCATAAAAATAAATTACTATACTTTGTTTTTTTTTTTTTTTTAATTTTTTTTTTTTTTATTTGAAGGCTGCCACGACGAAGAGGCCCAAGCCCAAGTATTCAACTGTCAACCTGACAGGTTATAAGTTCGATCCTCGGTGGAAGAAATGAAATATTTTATATAATAATTTCTTCGCTATGGCAACAAGGCAAAGCACTGCATTGTGGCGACCACTCAAACTCAAATTAAGAGGAAAGCGATTAACGGAAGTGAGTGAGTGTCGTAACACTAGGTTCCCAAGGCACCAGGTGCGTGAAACAGCGTGAAGCTGATAAAAGTAGTATTTTTGTTGTCATAACGCTGTTACGATTCACGTAATGGTAATTTAAATTTACTACAAGACAAAGAATATGTTACTCATTTGGTGCAAGAATAACGTTTTTTTTTTTTTTTTCGTTTTTCTATACGTTTTTTTTAAATATAAAATAAAAAAGAGAAACGTCTATAATTATATTAAATCCGTAATTGATCCATGTTATAAAGTCATAGTGTTATTAGAACAAGAGACATACAAACGAACAGACAAACAGATAACAATAAAAAAAAAAATACTACTTTCTACATAAATAAACACCCCCTATAAGATGTTATTTAATATATCTTCCATGTACAGACAGTGATCGGGTACAGATTTATTATATAAGTATAGATAATACTAATAATAAGGCAAAGCGCGGCGTTGAGTTCCGCCACTCAACACGCAATGCCTCAAATTCGGCGGAAAGTGGGAAACGGAAGTGTCTTTACACTAGGTTCCCAGGTTCCCTCTGCCTACCCTACCTCGTGTGGGATACAGCGTGAAGAAGCTGAGAGAGAGAGAAAAGATAGAGAGGATCGGCACGGTGTGTCTTAATACTTCCCAACAGGTTCCGAAGTTGCCTCTATCGACCTTGCCATGTGCGGGATACGGCGTGAACTGAGTAAGTTGGTTTGTTCATCATAAAAGTTTAAAGAAGAGGAAAAGAGTTTTTTTTCGACTTTAACGAAAGATATATTAAGTTTTATATAGGTATAAAATAAATATTCATAAGTATAATTCAAGCGGGCGAAGCCGCGCTGGTCTTGGTGAAGAGACAAACAACAAAGCGTATTAATACAATTTTGTATCTGTTATTACACGACCGATCGTTTTATAAAGTGGGGTACTGGAAGTGGAACGGAGTGCCTTAACACTAGGTTCCCAAGTTCCCTCTGCCTACGTAAAGCTTAGATTGTTTTATATATTTACAACAGAGCTAGAAAACGTTAAAGTAAAACATAGTGATTCTTTTAATCACGATCTCCCCTTAGTATGTTTATTCTCTTATTATTCTCGCTTGGAGCTGCTTCTTTTCGTTTTCCAACAGCAGTGAGACAAAATGCAGCGTTGAGTTACGATATTCAACGCGCAATGTCTCAAATTTGAATTGAGGCCTGTCGGTGGCGCAGAGGAACAAACATGTGCCTCGACAATAAGTGGGTTCGATCCCAACTCGAGAAAACGAAATATTTAATATTTTCAATTTAAATATTTAATGTTTTCATTTCTTCGCTTTTGTAGCAAGTCGTGAACGCGGCGTTCAGTAACGCAACTCAACTACGCAATACCTTTCTAATTCAGAGGAAAGTGGGGAGCAGAAAGATGTAAGATGTATTAACACTAGGTTCCCAAGTTCCCTATCTACCCAACCATGTGCCTGAGAGAGTGAACATCTCAAATTCTTAAATAATACTAATTTACTTATATATATACAAGTAAATTTTCAAGAAAATATATAATGAGCTTTACGCTGTATCCCGCCCGTGGCGGCGTAGGCAGAGGGAACTTGGAAACCTAGTGTTAAGACACTCCTTCCGCCGAATTTGAGGCATTGCGTGTTGAGTGGCGGAACTCAACGCCGCGCTTTGCCTTATTACCAGAGCGAAGAAATGAAACATTAAATATTTAAATTGAAAATATTAAATATTTCATTTCCTCGACTGGGGATCGAACCCAGAACCTGTCGGTTACAGTCACACGCTTGTGCCGCTCGCTGCTCCATATATATTTTTATATATGTTCTTGAAAATTTACTTTATATATTTACAAGTAAAATTTCAAATAAAATAGAACAACAAGTGGGGAACGGAAGTGGAACGGAGTGTCTTAACACTAGGTTCCCGGGTTCCCTCTGCCTACCCTGCCTCGTGCATATTGAATACAGCGTGAAGCTAAGAAAGAAAGAAAGTATTTTTTTCAAGAAAATATATAAAAATACAAAACAAAAGCCTCAGCCATATTATTGATTCAAATATACCTGAACGTATTGAAATAACAATTGCGTTATTGAAATATATCTTTTATAATTAAAGACGTAAAACTTATTTTTCTATGAAAGTAAATATATCGATTAACATAAAAAATTTAGCTCTAATTAACATTTTAACTGAAATACTCGTATGTATTGAGCATTGTAGAGCTGCTTATATTAACTACAAGTAAAAATAATATCGATATTTTCTATAGTTAGTCGGGAAGTGTCTGAACACTAGGTTCCCATGTTCCCTCTGCATGTGCGGGAAGCACACAGCGTGAAGCTGAGTATTCCTTAGTAATTCATGATTGACTGCGTACGTACACGGCTTCGCCCGCTTGAATTATAATTATTTAATTTCGTTCGTTCTAATAACAGTATCACTTTTAAGAATTTATCTGTACATTAAAAATTTTGTTGTATATTTTTAAATTTTTGGACGATTTAAATAAAACAAACACTAAATGTTAAGTGGTGGTTGCCAATATATAAAAGTGAACTGCTTTTCAATCTCAGTAGCCGTTTCTGAGATTACGGCGTAGAAACGTACAGACAAACAAACAAAAAAAAAAAAAAAAAAATCACTATATTACGGCCTATCACATCAATAATCCCCTCTAAGATGTTATTTAATATATCTTCCATGAACAGTTCATCACTCCCATGTCACTTTGTCTCACTCCATGAAATAGAGTGAGACAAAGTGACATGGGAGTGAAAGCGGGTACCTCGAATATAAATTGCCTGCTGTACACAGATGATACAGTGCTTATTGCATCATCGGAAAGCGAGTTGCAGGTATTGGTTACCACTTTGAAAGAGGGATGCGCGAATAATGGTCTAAGCCTGAATGCGAATAAGACGAAGGTTCTGGTATTTGAAAGAAATGAAGAAAGAACAGTTTGCAAGGTCAGTGTAAATGATAAGATATTAGAACAAGTGAATGAGATAGTATATCTGGGAAGTATGTTTAGCAGAGACGGTAGATACGAAATGGATGTGGAAAGGCGTATTGCTGCCGGTAACAGAGTTAACGGTGCCTTAGCTGCATTGTTGAGACGGCGAAACGTCAGCATAGCTGCGCGTTTGGCCGTACACAATGCAGTGTTGGTATCGACACTGTTATACGGCAGCGAAACGTGGGTATTACAGAAGAAGAATGTAAGAAAGATGATTGCTGTAGAGATGCGATCTCTTCGTCGGATATGCGGAGTCAGTTTATCTGATCGCATGTCCAATGAAGAAATACACAGAATGGCAGGTACTAGCGTGGATGTCACAGTGAGAATGAAGAAGAACGTGCTCAGGTGGTTTGGGCACGTCGAGCGAATGAGTGAAGAAAGAATGGTAAAAAAGATTTATGAAGGAAAAGTGGTAAGAGAGGGAGGGGGAGACCTCGGTTGACCTTCGAAAACACAGTATCGACGATACTGGAGGAAGGTCACGAAAAAAGCATGAGGACCCCCCGGAGGGCATGTATGAAGAGGTTGACGACAGTGGACGAGGCGGAGGAGGTATGCCGAGACCGTAGCGTTTGGCGCTCCGTTCTCTCTGCCTACCCCGCTAGGGATATAGCGTGAAGCTAAGTAAGTAAGTTCCATGAACAGACAGCGATCAGTTACAGATTTATTATATGTATATATGACAAACAAGTACGGAACATATACAAGATTTAAGTATTAGTACAAATTTTATATATCTTTGTTTAGCTTTCCGCTGTATACCACTCAGAGCAGAATCAGCAGAGGGAACCTGGGAACCTAGTGTTAAGATATTCCGTTACCCACTTCATGCCAAATTCGGAAGACATTCCGCGTAGAGTAGTGGAATTCAACGCCGCGTTTTGCTTTGTTATCAGAAAACAAACAAAAAACAATGAAAATATTATATTTCTTTTTTTTTAAGTAGGATTCGAACCCACAACATGTCCCATTTACAGTATGATATATGTAATCACAACACGTATACAACTGCTGCAAGACAGATCTAAAAAAAAACTTAATTATCATAATATATAAAAAACAAAATAGCGCACAAAAGAAACTTCTGGACTGAGAAGCGTTGAAATGTAACATGTAGATAGGTTAGGGAGAAATCCTTAATTCATACATCTTATAGCCCAAGTAAAGCATGTGACTGTAAACGTGACAGGTTGTGGGTTCGATACTCACTCGAGGAAATATTTAAAGTTTTCAATATTAATATTGAATATTAACATTTTTTTTTGAGGCCTGTCGTGGCGCAGCGGCGCAAGCGTGTGACTGTAACCGACAGGTTTTGGGTTGGATCCCCGGTCTAGAAAATGAAATATTTCATATTTTCAATTTAAACATTTAATATTTCATTTCTTCGCTTTGGTACTAAGGCAAAGTGCGGCGTTGAGTTCCGCCACTCAACACGCAATGCCTCAAATTCGGCGGAAAATGGGGAACAGGAGTGGAACAGAGTGTCTTAACACTTGGTTTCCGGGTTTCCTCTGCCTACCCTCGTGCGGGATACAGCGTGAAGATGAAAAAAAAAAAAAAAAAACATTTCTTCGTTCTGGAAACAAGACGCAACGCCCCAAAGTCGTCGGAAAGACGGAATTTGAACAGAGTGTCTTAACACTAGGTTCCCAAGTTCCCTCTGCCTACCCCGCAACGCGCGTGATACAGCGTGAAGCTGAACAAAAAATGATCACTTTGTATGTCCAAAAAAAGTTAAATAATGATCAATCACTCCTCCCACCGATTTCTTCCAATATTAGCGGCATATTAGTGTCTTACAGCAATAATAACAAAGTTACGTTAAGTAAAATGAACGCACAGTTCTGACGCCGGATGTAACCATTTTGGTGTAGCGACAGCAGAAAAAATATTTTAATATTTTTAAGTTTGCGCTGTTTTTGAGGATTTAGAAAGAAACACTTCATATTTTATTTAGATTTAATCTTTTTTATTTTACAATAGTTTTGTTAAAATTGTATTTGTAAAAAAATGGGCATGAGATTTGGGGTCAATAGAAAAAATGAAAAACACATTGTTTTTATATTAATATCGCATATCGTTAGAAATATTTTAATTTCAGCTCCACGTTGTATCCCGCACATGGCAGCGTAGGCAGAGGGTAGTAAGAGGGCACTTGGGAACCCAGTGTTAGGAAACTCCGTTCCGTGCCCCCACATTCCGCCAAATTTGTGGCATTGTTGAACAGCGGAACACAACGCCGCGCTTTGCATTGTTACCAGAACGAAAAGATAAATTATATTAAATATTTCATTTGAAAATGTTACATTTTTCATGTTTTTTTTTAATATGTTTTTGTATGTTGTGTTTTTTTCTTCAAGTGGATATCAAACCCAGAACCTTTCGCTTTTACAATCACATACTAGTACTACTACTGAAAACACATATAATGTAGATTCTTTTAAATTGGATAAATAGTAATTCCATTGTTGTTTTACAAATAAGTTCACGATCTTGTGTACAGTTATATATTAGTAGTAGTATTATATATTTTGAGGCCTTTGAGGCCTGTCGTGGCGCAGCGGCACAAGCGTGTGACTGTAAACGACAGGTTGTGGGTTCGATACACACGAGAGGAAATGAAATATTTTCTTTGAATATAAATATTTAATGTTTTCAATTCTTCGCTCTGGTACAAGGCAAAACGCCTTGAGTTCCGGCCCTCAACACGCAAGGCTTCAAATTCGAAGGAAAGTGTGGAACAGATGTGGATCGGAGTGTCTTACACTAGGTTCCCAAGTTTCCTCTGCTTACCCTGTCGTGTGCGGGATACAGCGTGAAGCTGAGTGAGTGAGCGATTATGTATTTTGTAAAATAATTGATCAATTTATTCATGCAAGTTAAATAAATATTTGATAAACATTTTAACACATTCATATTTTATATAAATAAAAATTAAATTAGGCAAAGATATACCGCTTGCACTATTGCATTAAAGCAGCTGTTAAATTTACATAAGTATGTAATATGTTAATACATAACTATTTTATTCAATACAAATTTAAAATATACCAACCTTAACACATAGGAAAACGTGTGTAAAAATATAGAATTTAATAAGATATGAACCTGCACTACTTGGAATCCGTCCAAGCGAAGCTCTGACCACTAAGCTATACGTTCGGAGAACGTAGCGAACGTTATGTCCAAAATTTTAGCAAGTTGACAAAAATAAGCCCTTGGCTTACCTGTTGAGGCCTGTGACGCAGCCGCACAAGCATGTGACTGACTGTACACGATTGTGGTTGTGGGTTCGATCTCCACACGAGGAAATGAGACTTTTTATATTTTGAAACTAAATATTTAACGTTTTCATTTCTTCGCTTTGGTAACAAGGCAAAGCCCAGACTTCCATCATTAAACACACAATGCCTCAAATTCGGCAAAAAGTGGGGAACGGAACAAAGCATCTAAACACCTTGGGAACCTATTCCCAAGTTCCTTCTGCTTACCCTACTATGCGCGGGATACCGCGTGAAGCTATATATGTATGTATGTACGTATGCTTAGCTGTCGCTAACTACCCACTATACCCCAAAACAGACATCAAACCTCATCTCCACTAGATGATAGACAATCAAAGCTAATTTCCCATCTTATTGGCACTTGTTGAAGAATTTCATAGTTGGCAACAAAAAAGGCGACACATTACACATTGGCACAATTTCTTATGTATTGTAAAAATAATTTAGTTTTTGTGCATATCGCAACGTACGTGCCGCTCCACGTCGAAGTGTGATGGCGGTCTGTTACGAAATTATTAATCATTTTGAATGTCACGTATTGTTACGTTACTGATTTAAAATATCTATTTATATCTTGTATTATATAAAAAGTTATTGAAAATTAAAATAAACACTACTAAATTTCAGTGGATAATTATTTATGAAAAAAAAAAATATGTTACTGTCTTATTGAGGTTACCAGCCAGTTATTGATCGATTGATTAATCTGACAGATTGTGGGTTCCATCATCGAGGAAATGAAATAATTAAAATTTTGCAATTTAAAATATTCTTCGTTCTGGTAACAAGGAAAAGCACGGAATTGATCCCTACTTGCCACGCAATTTCTCAAATTTTGGCGAAAAATGGAGAAGGAAACGGAACGTCTTAAGATTATGTTCCCAAGTTCCCTATGACTACTCTGCTAAAAGCGGGATAAAACGTGTAGTTGAAAATAAAACAATAATAATAATAAACATGCTGACTTTGCAGAAAAGATGAAAAAATAAATCAATCAAGAATTAAATCGTATTGTACATTAACAAAAAAACATATAATATTATTATGCAGTAATGTATGCCATACAAGATAAACAAAATGCATCGCCTAATAGTGTCTTATCACTGTTTATGAACAGTTTATTCTATCCGTAATTTCTCTTTCCCAGAGCAAAAAAGAAAAAGAATAACAGGAAACTTTTAAATAAACTTATGTTATAAGTCGTTAACATTAGAGACGTAATATTTTAATGTAATACAAAAACGCTGTATCCTTCACATGGCAGGGAAGGCAGAGGGAACTTGGGAACCTAGTGTTAAAACACTCCGTTCCACTTCCGCTCCTCACTTTTCGCTGAATTTGCATGTTGAGTGACGGCACTCAACGCCGCATTTTGCCTTTTACCAGAGCGAAAAATAAATTAAAACAAAAAATGTAAAATATTACTGTACAATTATTGGAAAAAATCATTTTACTACTAAAAATACTACTCTAAAACCTCTAATAAAATTTAAAAAATAATTTGTGGCATTGTGCGCTTAGTGACTGAACTCTACGCCCCGCTTTGCCTAATTACCAGAGTCAGGGAAGGAAAATATTACATATATCACTTCTTAGAGTGGGGGGGTCGATCAACTTATCGATCACAGTCACACAACCGGTCTCTAATTATATTTTTCAAACTACACCAAAAGTTTTAATTTAGTTTTTCCTAATATACAGTGTATATATATATATATATATATACATACATATATATATATATATATATATATATATATATATATATATATATATATATATATATATATATATATATATATATATATATATATATATATATATATATATATATAATATATATATATATATATATATATATATATATATATATACAGAGAAAAAAAACAAAATAATAAATAACTAGTACTAAAAAGAGGATAGATAATTTAAAACAAAAACAACAAACACATTATATTAATATTTAAAAAAAAAACAATATTATTTTTCTACACAAAATTAAAAAAAAAAATTGAAAAAAATAATAATAATTAATTATTCTGCCAACAGTACGGTACAGGACGAGCACGGAATCAATAAGTATAAAATTGAAACAACCTCGGCGTGTGCGAGCGAGACGGCAACACATCAGTGCATGTGTGTCAGAGGGAGACAACAACAGTTCGGAGCGACTTCCCATTGATATTACAGTTTAAAAATGTTCATTATAGTTCAGTGGTAAGGTAGTGGCTTCAAATACATATTTATATCTTTAGAGAATACAAAATGGGAAAACAGCAACCGTTGGCGGCTTCGCCCGCTTGAATTACACTATGTTATTAACTAATCTCAATCACTCTCTTGTTCTAATAACGTAAATCACTTTTAAGGCAATATCTGTACATTGAAAACTGAAATTTCTGCAAAATAATTAAAAATATTGTAGCAATTTTGTCGAATTTAATATTTTAAATTGACGCAACCTTTTTTACTTATAAATCACTAGATATTGATGAAACGTTGCCAAAATATAATATGTAGTGAAAACTACATTTAAATCTGTTTAGCCGTTTCTGAGAACAGACAAACAGACATTTTTTTTTATAGCTTCTCGCTGTATCCCGCACGAGGCAGGGTAGGCAGAGGGAACCCGGGAACCTAGTGTTAAGACACTCCGTTCCACTTCCGTTCCCCACTTTCCGCCGAATTGAGGCATTGCGTGTTGAGTGGCGAAACTCAAAGGCGCGCTTTGCCCTGTGCCAGAGCGAAAAAATAAATACATTAAATATTTAAATTATAAATATTTAATTTGCTCTCGTGGGTATCGAACCCACAACCTGTCGGTTACAGTCACACGCTTGTGCCGCTGCGCCACGACAGGCTTCGACAAACCTCTGTTTAATAATAATAATAATAAAAACAAGAAACATTATTAACTTATACAAATCCAATAATTATCACTCACCATATATCGAGCCTTTAGCAATACCTTTATTTTGAAGTCGGTCAAGAACCAGGGTAACAAATTTATAAATTTTATATATATAAACACAAAAAAAAGGCATAATAGCGCAGTAGCGCAGTTGATTACAAGCGCCACGGTAGCGCGTTCAAGTCACGCCCGTGGCTTTTAATGCTGGTTAAAAAAAAAAACAGTATTTTATTGAATTAGCTTCAAACCTTAGTCGATATTCTTTCGTAGGCAGAGGAACCCTAGGAACCCGTTTCTCGTTTCGCCACGTTACAGAGAAAATGAAAATATTAAATATTTCAATTCAAGCGGGCGAAGCCGCGAGCGACCGCTAGTACAATATAAGAAAGAAAACACAGTTATATTTGTATGAACAAAAATAACTTGTTCGTCATGAGCTCTGTGAACTATTTTTGATATGGAATGTACCTGTGAGCGCAATGCGTGGATTTAATTTGTTTTAAAGTGGTCAGGGGTTCAATTTCCGGTCGTGGCGCAGCGGCGCAAGCGTGTGACTGTAAACGACAGGTTGTGGGTTCAATACACACGAGAGGAAATGAAATATTTAATATTTTATTTTTTTAGCTTTGATGGAAAGAGAAAGAGCGGCGTTGAGTTCCGCCATTCAACACGCAATGCCTTAAGTTAGATAGGAAAGTAGGCATTAGAAAGGAATGTCTTAACACTAGGTTCCCATGTTCCCTCTGCTTCCCCTGCCATGTGCGGGATACAGCGCGCGTAAAAAAAAAATGTCCCCATCTAGTAGAGACAACCTGTTAAGGCACTCACTTACGCCCCAACTTTTGTAATATTGAGTGTTTACCAGCGGAACTCAACGCCGCCGCTTGTTCTTATATATTTTTTCACTTCACTCCGTATCCCGGTCATGGGCAGAAACCCAGGAACCTATTGTTAGACAATCCGTTCCCATTAAAACACTTCCGTTGGCCATTTTCTGTTAAAAACGTCAAACAAAATGGCGGGTATCACGTTAGCAATTATAAATATACTTTCACACGAATAATATTAACTTCAATGTGAGAATAAAAAAAAAAACACTTGAATATATTTAATATTATTATTGCTTCACGCCACAACCCACGTCTAAAAAGGGAACCTGAAGGGAACCTAGTGTTAAGACACTTCATTCCCCAACCAATTTCCCAGATGTTGTTTAATGAGTGGCGCTACTTAACGCTGCGTTATGTACCGCAGAAATAAAAAAAAAAACTATGTACATATTACAACAATCATTTCTTTGAATATTTAACAATGTTGCATTAGTTGTGTTCACCTTATATTTACAATAGGTTCCCACTGCCTCCTCTTCTTTGATTCCCTCTACTAATGACACGTATAATAATGTTTTCATATTTTCGCTCTGGTAACAAGGCAATGCGCGGCGTTGAGTTCCGCCACTTAACACGCAATGCCGCCAATTCAACGGAAGGTGGGGAACAGAAGTGGAACGTAGTGTCTTAACACTGGGTTCCCAAGTTCCCTCTGCCTACCCTGCCATGTGCGGGATACAGCGTGAAGCTAACAAAAGAAGAATCATATACTATAGCCATTAACTCACTTGACGTAACGCACACTGTGAACGTAACAGGCGGGATGCCGGTTCAATTCCGCGGGAGACAGCGTGAAGCTATATAAAATAGTTGAAACCCGCACAAAAAAGGGGGCAGAGGGAACCTGGGAACCTAGTGTTAAGTCACACCGTTCCCATAAAATCACTTCCATTCCCCATTTTCTGAATTCTTAAGGTTTTGTATGCTAATTGAGTAATGAAAATATTAAATACTTCATTCTCCCGACAGGACGTTGACAACCGACGCGTTTACGCATAAATGAATTATATCAGAGATTATCCAAAGTTCTAGTTCAAAAGCGGTGTTAAACACCGCATTTTATCTTGAAAAACTCAAGAAATTAATATAAAAAAAGAAAACAATAACAAAAAATCGGTCTCCTTATACAAGGATCCCCAATAAAATATTATTATCAAATTATCAGGTTGCGTTATCAATTCTTATCAGTACAGATACAGTTTTGATAACACAGCCGTATATGGGTATAAGATTTTTATATTTATTATTATTATTACTATGATAAAGTATTTTTCAGCTTCATGCTGTATCTGCTGGTTACGCAGAGGGAACTTGGTAACCTAGCTCTGTTCCCATTGTTACGTTCCTTACTCTCAGCTGAATTTCAGGAACTGTATGGTACACAGGTCGGCGTTAAGTTCCGCTACGCAAGGCTAGCGTACCTTAACGCCGCATTACTAGAGCGAAGAGTTGAAAATATGAAATAGTATGGGGATTGAACCCAGAACCTGTTTTCAGGTGAAGACTTGAGCCCCTGAAATCTTGAATCTGAAGGTACAGACTTCGATGCCCACTCGGAGAAATTATATACATAATGTTTTCATTTCTCCTAAGATGGCAAAGCGCGGCGTTAAGTCCCGCCACACTACACAGTAACGGAATTGTCTAATTGAGGAACCTCCTTACTTAAAACTAGGTTCCCGCCTACTCGTTTATATACCGGAAACATGATGGCGTTAAGCCATAGATAAAAAAAGGTTTTTTTGTAAGCAACTGTAAATGCTATGGGTTCGATTCCCACTGGAGTAAAAGAAATATGTATTCATTTCTTCGCTCTGGTGTGGCAATGAGACAAACCACGGCGTTCAGTCCCGCCGTTCCACACAGCAACGCCACTGTCTATATGGGGTACAAATCTTCTTAACCCTAGGTTCCTCTGTGTACCTCCAAAAAAAAAAAAAACAATCGCTTCAAGAATTCCAACTACAATGAATAGAAGTGACAAAACCAATTGACTTCTTACGCAACGCCTCAATTTAACTCAATTATATATTTCTCAGCCGTCTCTATTAAAAAAATAATGTATTTTTATCTATGGTTAACCGCCATTTTGTCTCTCGTTTGTGGTAGGCAGGGAACCTAGTGTTAAAACTCTCCGTTACCAGAATATTGCATTTTTTGTTACCAGAGTATAGAAATCAAAATGTTCCTTCAGCCTCTAACGGCGTCTAAAGCAGTTGTTACCAAAAGATTGTGGGGCTCGATTTCCACTCATACATGCTAAATATTCAATATTTTCTATTTAAATACTACAACGCGCGGTGTTGAGTTCCGCCACTCATTTTGCAATGCCTCAAATTAAGCGAAAAGTGGGGAATGGAACGGAGTGTCTCAACACTAGGTTCCCAAGTTCCCTCTGCCTACCCCGCCATATCCAATAAAGATACTATAGTATTACTTAATTGATATTAGTTATCATTCAACCGTAAGACAAGCGCGACAATGCGATAGTATAGGTATACATTTTTCCAGCTCCTATGAGACATATTGCGGCGTTAAGCTCCGATAATCTACAAGCATGATGTCAAAAATCCGATAGAAATAGATACAATATTCTGTATTCACTATAACAAATATAAATAATATACAGAATACATTGCTTAGGTATACTTTATTATCATAAAAAAAAACTAACAGTACCTCAAAAACCAGATGAGGAAACAACAGAAGTGTCATAAGTCTTTTTTATTTTTTAAAAGTTCACCTTGTCTGTATGTTTGTGTTTAACACCGTAACTCATGAACGAGTGAACTTTGAGTATGTTTTTTTAGATTGAAAACCATTTCAGCTTCACGCTAAATCCCGCACCTGGCAGGCAGAACTCCCCTTCGTTGCTCAGTCACCGCTGAAAATGTAGCGCAATCGTGTTGAGTGGCGAAACTCAACGCCACACTTTCCCTTATTACCAGAGCGAATAAATTAAAAACTTAAGTATGTCATTGGAATATATATAGTTATGTTCATTGTTCATTTTCTCGAGTGGGTATCGAACCCACGACCTATCGTTTACTGTTTCGCGCTTGTTTCTGCGACCATAACAAGCCTTTGGTTTTCTTAGTGATGTTTCATGAAAATCGGACCAGCAATTTAAAAGCTACAATCACTTCACCAAGAAGTTTTATGTCGGGGATTCACTAATCTTTTTAATTTAATATATTGCTATTCATAAGCACATTTTTAATTATAATTCAGGCAGTCGACTGTAAGAGTCACGGTAGTTTAAACGGCGGTCGAACCTTTAACCTACCGTGTTTACAGTCGCACGCTAGCGCCACTGTACTACGTCAAGTATAACTAATCAGATTGATATAAATTACTTATAAAGAATAACGTTGAGGCCAGTCGTGGCGCAGCGGCACAAGCGTGTGACTGTCAACGACAGGTTGTGGGTTCGATTCCTACTTGAGGAAAAGCTCAACAATCATTGCCTCCTATTCGGCGGAAAGTGGGGACCACAAGTGGAACGGAGTGTCGTAACACTAGGTTCTCATGTTCCCTCTTTTTTGTGTGATCCCGGCTTAGAATAGGATCACCCTGGTACTGATGGTGTCGTAAGAGGCGACTAAAGTGCGTGTGGTAGAGTCACATTGCCAGCAATGGCAACACGCATGGGCAGACTCTACCGGATTATTACCACCCCCGGCATTTAAGACCGGCGCTAAGTAGTGGCTTTGGCCACTGCGTTTCGCATTAGGTAATGCCGGGCCCCGGTGCCCATCCACCTTAAAAGACGGCAACGCTCCGGTAGCTCTTCTGGAGTTTCACGGGGCCGTGGGCGACGATGATCACTTACCAGCAGGTGTTTTCCGTCTCTTCCATAAAAAAAAATGTTCCCTCTGCCTACACTGCCATGTGCGGGACACAGCGTAAAGCTGAGTAGAGTTTGACTTAAAACCAACTATTTTAGCGTCATTATCGAGAACTTGTGTATGATTGAGGCTAGGCGGTAGTAGTCAGTCCAAATAACAATAACAAGGTAGTCAGTCCAATAACAAGGCTAAGCACGATGTTGAGCTCCGTTCGAGATACGATGCTTTAAATTAGTCAGAACTGGAGAATTATGCAGCTAATTTTAGTACTAGGTTCCCAAGATTCTTTTGCCTACTCTACCATATTCAGCATACAGGGCTAACATAAAATAAAATTAATGACCTGCTTGCGGCTTCGTCCGCTACAATGTGAACTACTTTCGTGTTCTAATAACATTATCCATTATCATTTTAATGATAATATTCATACATTGAACGAAAATTTCATTATTTAGTCAAAACAAACACTTCATATTAAAATAACGCTTTTATTTATGATTAAAATAAAGAAGAAAAACGTATGGCTTAGTAGTCAGAATGCTTGGACAGTTCCCAAGAGGTGCGGGTTCAAATCCTGCTACGTTCAAAACTACGTTCAAGTGTGGAATAATAATTTAAAAATTAGTAATAAGAAGAAGTTTCCCAAAATACAGTAATGAAAACTGCATTTAAAACGGTTAGATATCAAATTGACCTAATAAAAGTCAGCAAGCGATATAAATATTAATCTTTATTTTTTTAAAATAAAACCAGCACATTAAAAAAGGCAATAAAAAGAATTGAATCTGTGACCTCCATTTTATATCCAATGATTCGCATTAAAATATTCCAAACAATAATTTCCTCTATTTTTTGCATTTGTATTTATCAGCTTCTGTTAAAGGTCAGTTAAATTAAAAGATTAGTAAAAAAAATATGTGTCAATTAAGTAACTTTTAAAATCACGCTTCACGCTGTATCACGCATATCTTATATGAAACAACGTGAAACATAAGTAGAGAGGAACGCTTTCAGCGAAGAAATCGAAAATTTTAAATTCGAAGGATTGAACCTAAGACCGTTACAGTTACACGGTTGCGCACAACACACTAGCTTAAAAAAAAACATCATAGAACAAAGTCTTTTTGCAACTCAATATTAAGAAAATAAACCGAAAGGCCTTAATAGTATATATATATATATATAGTTAGAGATACTTAAAGAAAAACTGACAAACCGTTACCCACTTCCCTTTCAATAATCAAACTTTTGCCTGTTGAGTGGCGGAACTTAACACCGCGCTTTTTTTAAGGGGGGCCATGAAAAAATAATCCCCCTGATTAGGAATCACACCTCCAATCAACCTCCAAACAGTTACACGTTGTATTTTAGTGTATTTTTTCTATGATTACGTTCGATACCACTTTCATTTCTAAACAACTCTAAGGACTCGGGACTCGACAAAAAAAATTAAACTCCATAATGCCAAAGAATGGCTTCCGTAGTGTCGTTTTTATTTCTACAATTTATATTATCGATATGCTTTTTTTTTATTTTAAACTCTTTTTATATATTTTTTTTCTTTTTTTAGGTTTTTTTTTAATTTAGTATATAATAAAGATTCATTAAAGTAATGTTTTAAGGATATGTAAAGCAGTCAACGCGCTGGGGAAACACGATGATTAGAGGTTTGACCTCCACTTGAGGAAGTACAATATTTTCTATTTCACTCTGATAAATAGACAAAGCACAGCGTTGAGAACCGTTAATCAACACACAATGTCTCAAGAATCCGACAGAACGAATTCATGGTTCCCTCTAACCTCCCCCCTAAACATGGAATACGGCATGAAATAAAAAAAAAATCCTAACACGCAAATCTATATTTCTCTACTCTTTTTTCCATAACGATAAAAAACAAAACAAATAGAAGTTAACTTTGTAAACAAATAACCATATATAAAATTAACTCTACTATAACAGTTGAGTTTTAAAATAACACACAGACGTTACATACGTTTATTATTAGTATGTAATTATACACCGCTATCAATTCTAAGGAGTCGTTAAAGAAAACTTGTCTTACCCTTGGTTTTATTGAATTTAATTAATTTGTTGTTACTTTGTAATATTAGTTGCTTTAGAGAATATAATATATATATATATATATATATATATATATATATATATATATATATATATATATATATATATATATATATATATATGTATATATATATATATATATATATATATATATATATATATATATATATGTATATATATATATATATATATATATATATATATATATATATATATATATATATATATATATATATATATATATATATATATATATATGAGTGACTAATTTCTCTTCTTTTTATCTTTAACTTTACGCTCTATCCCGCTATCTATGGTATCTATGGTACCTACCATAGCTATCTTGGGAACCTCGAATCGAGATACTTCATTCTGTTCCCCACTTTCTGCGGAATTTAATTTAATCTTTATTTATTAATTTCAATAGTGAATCGTATATTTATTTTTGAAAAAACTTACAAAGCCATTTCGCATACGTTTGACCTAATTAAGACTTAAATTTACTTACTTGTTATGACTGAGGCAGGTTGAGATACTATTGCTAAGATTTTCCTTTGTAATACCCACTCTCCGCCAAGCGAGAAAGCACGAGCGAAGCAATGAAAATATCAAAAATTTCGTTTCTTCAAGTGGGGATCAAACCCACAACCAGACGCTTTTAGTCACACGCTTGCCTCTGTGCCATGTTAGTACCTGTTGTAATTTCCGCAAACTCAATCTTTCTTCTACGCGTAGTTTTGACTGTGCTTTGTCTGTTAGTAACTAGTAACGGTAGAGCTTGATAATATATAATATAGATATTTTACAGTATAATTTTAATTTACAGCTCCACGCTGTACCCTGAACATGGTAGGGTAGGCAGGGGAAACTTGGGAACCTAGTATTAAGACATTCCATTTCGTTTGTTTCAATTTAATTCACGTAAAGTTAAAATGGCGTTACTCGAGAATCGTATATTTATTTTTGGAAAACTTGCAAAGCCATTTCGGATACGTTTGACCTAATTAAGACTTACATTTACTTATTTGTTTTGTTTGTTGACTAGTTTAAACTATTTTAAATTTTATATCATGGTACATAGAGTTCAATATATTAAATGATATAGTTATATATAAACATACTAAATTTAAGATGTGGGTTACATATAGTACAGAATACTTAATGGCACAGTCAAACTGAAATTAAAACAAAATATCATTTTATTTTTGTTATTGTGGCTTAGCAGAGTAAAGAAAATTAAATAAAAACATTAAAAAATGATTTATTCAATAATAAACTACGTGATGGTTGGTTCGATTCTGACTCGGGGAAATGAATTAATTCTCCGCCTTGGTAATAAGAAGGAATCACAGTAAAACCAACACATAATGATTTGAAAATTACGAAAAAAGTGGAGAACGGAGTGTTTTATCACCAGATACCTTCCGTGTTATCAGCTGAATACAGCGTAAAACTAAACAAAATATGTTTTGTATTGGCACTGAAAAAAGTAAACATAACTGATTTCAATACAAATATATATAATAACATATTATTGATGAATTTCATAATAATTATAGTTAGCTATCAACTCGCAGAAATAAACTAATTCAACTTTATCTTAATTACAGTTAAACCAGTGTAGACATTTAACATTCATATAAATTCGATTATTAATTAATCGATTTATCACAACAAATAAATGTAAAAGTATATCAAATATATTAATAATATTACTCTAAATCGAAACATTTATCGATTCTTACGTAACACGTTAAGAAAAAAGAAATACATTATTAAAAACATTTTTTTTAACATCATGCTGCAGCCATTTTCCGCATACAGCATTTTTTTTAAATAATTGTTGTTAATTATAAATCTTTAGTTAAGATAAAAAGTTCTTAACATATATACGTGGTTGTAGCAAAAAGACTTTATACTGTATATATTTGAATTAAGCGTAAAAAAAAACCATAAACAACTTCCTATTCAATATTTATTTTCTTAAACCACAGATTATATAAAAAAAAAGAATTGTATAACAAAACAAAATTGACACTCAAATTACAATTGACAGGTACACTTTTAAAACAATCGAACTATAAATTTCACAAAGTAAGCGATCATAAAAAAAACCGGTGAAGCGCGAGGTGTTATATAAATAGACGTTCTAATTCAGTTTAATGTAGTCAGGAAGACGACGAGTGCATCGCCACTCGTAATACATAGAATAATAAGTATCTAGAACTATTAATAACCACATGTTTATCAAAATAATCAAATTAAAAATAAACAATATCAATTTAACAAAAAAATAAAGATTAACGACGTAGTGTTTTATCAAAAAAAAAATAGAAAAAAAACACTGTATATTAACATATAAATCACTCTTATCAATTATATTCAAAGTATAATAGATAAGAATTTACGATAAAAAAAAAATATTTAATTAAAATTTAAATAAAAACATCGATATCGACATCGACATTGGTCACATCACTAATATTTTGCTGATATGGCGTACAGGGTTGGACTAGTAACAATGTTACGCTTCGATGCTTCGATTTAAACTTAAATTTAATCTTTTATTTCATAATGAAATATATTATTAATATAATATATGTAAATAATATAAAACTATATATATATATATATATATATATATATATATATATATATATATATATATATATATATATATATATATATATATATATATATATATATATATATATATATATATATATATATATATATATATATATATATATATATATATATATATATATATATATATATATATATATATATATATATATATATATATATATATATATATAATATATATATAATATATATATATATATATATATATATATATGTTGTATATAGTTTATATTATATATATACAACTAAAACATAATTAATTAGAAACTAATCAAAAATAAATATAATTAAACAATTGATCACTAATCAGTTACAACGTAACAAAAACAAAAGTGAAAGTTGTAATAATAAATTAAAAAACGAAAACCAAAAAAAACCTAAATACCTATTTTTTTTTTCTCAAGACAATGGATGACGTCACGCCATATTAAAAACAAATTTAAATAATCTACGATTATTGTTTAATACAACAGAATAAAAACACACATATGTTTAAACATAAAACACAATATAAATATTGAAATTACCTTATAAGATGGTTTCTCCATTGCAAATCCAAACACAACACTCACATCACTTTAAACACAACTCGCTTAAACAAAACAACATAATTCAACACAAACACATAAAACAATTATTGTACAAACAAATGTTTGTTATTGTAACAATAATAATGATTATTATTATTAAAAAGTATTTTTTTTAAATATAAATATGGCGGTTTGACGTTACATTTGACGTGTAAAAGCGCGGGAACGTCCGCTCCTAGGGACGGTCGCGCCGTATCTGTCGCACCCTCTCACACGATCGCAGGGCTGTATATGTTTTGGGCATAGCCTTATTATTATTTTTTAATATTTAATTTGTTTTCATATTATTATATGAAATATATTTATAGTATAATATTTGATATTATAGAGTATTTATTTTTGTAATTTTATTATTTAAAAGAAATTATATTAAATACACTTTTGATATATAGAAAAAAAGAAATTTTATATACTTTGTTTTTATACAATATACTTACTGTAAAGGTGACAAAGAGAATAATTTTCAATTATTCATCTAGTTGGAAACAAACAAAACATATTAGCTACATTACATTTAGCTAATAACAAATAATTGTCACATAATTGCTTTACTATTGCTTATATTTACTTTTAAAAAATTTACTAATAACATTTTTTATAATCTACATTTCAAATTTTATTGAAAAGCAAATATTTAATTATATTTTTCATAAATATATAACGCAAAATGTTGTCTAAAACGTAAATTATAACACTATTTACTATAAATAATCGTAACATTTGCATAACTTTAAAATTAGGTATAAATATATAACTTTTCTAACAATAATAAATACCATAAAATTAAAATATTATAAATATATACATAATAATTAGAAAATATTAGTAATATATTTATAAATAAAAGTAATACATGCACAACCCTAACACTCAAACAATATAAAGGCAAGAGCATAATAAACTGTATTTATATGATTTTTTTTCGTTTCTTTTTTTTTTTACTTAAACTAGCATCCGCTAGCGACTATACATCCTAATAATAATATTTTTTATTTATTTACCACTTGTAGCCAAAAATAATTATTTATTTATAATGATTAACAAATAAATACGATTTAATTATTAAAAACATATAATTATGTAACAAGAGAAAGCGCAGCGTTTAATTCCGGAACATTGTCGGAAAGTGGGAAATAGAAAGGCTAGGTTTCTGTAACTATCCAGATTTATGCGGGATACAGCGTGAAGTTAAAAAAAAGAAAAAGACAGATGTTAAAGTGACAGAGAAGGCAATATACTTTTTTGCCTACCTTGTAAGCTTGTAAACGTGTTCTTTTGTTATATATCGGCATATTTTACAATACAACAAGTAAAATATTTAGTCAAATTGAATATGAGGTCTGGCGTAGCGCAGGAGTACAAGCGTGCGGTGTAAACGTGCGGTTTTGGGTTCGATGCCTACCCGAAGAAATAAAATATTTTTATTTCTTCGCTCTGGTAATAAGGCAAATCGTGGTCTTAATAGGAACGGGGCGTTTTAACATGAATTTTCAAGTTGCCTCTCCTTATCCATCCATATGCAGGATACAGCGTGAAGTTGAAATAAAATGAAATATTAATATTTTGTCATGATTTATAATTTAATGTATTTGTCACTTTGACTTTAACGTTCGTGAATTATAAGCAATAGTACAATATATATTAAATAAAAATAATTATTTTTAATATACAAATATTAATATATATTTATATTTGTATATTATATTATTAAATTAAATTCAATTAAATTAAAAAATATATACCTTATTGTTCAACAGGCAGTATTTATCCGGCAATTACGAAGTTAAGGTCATGAGAAACATCTGCACAGATAGATAAACAAAAAAAAATATGTTATCAATATTTTTTACGAAGCGATGGTCAAATATCGATCTGTTTACTCATTAATAAAAGGTGATATTGATTATTATTAATATATGATATTTTTTTAGGTATTGCCAGAAATAAAAAAAATAGCTTATGTACAAACTAACGTTTCTTCAGTAAAATTACTTCAATTATACACTTTTATTGAGTTAAACTATACATGATATTGAATTTGTGATTAATTATTTCTTATTTTTAACTTAAATATGTTAAGTATGTTAAGTAATAAAAAAAAGTATAAACTGTATTATAGATTAATTAGCTCTTACGCTTCACGCTATATCCTTCCGATTTTGAGACATTATATGTGGAATCAACTTTGCATTTTATCTTGCCAGATCTAAAAATAAAATTAATTGAAAATAATTAATTTTCTCGACCAGGATAAAACACACTAACGTTTGTTATTTAATTAATACAGCAATATACTATTATTATTGCCATAAGTTTCGCCTAATGTGGACTAAAGTTACACACACTCTTGTATTTACGCTTTTCAAATAATTTTCAAAACACAATAAATAAAATCAAACTTTATATATATTAAAATAAAGTTCAAATTCAAATGTATTCTTGAAACATTATGCAATGGAATTTTAACCTTATTACTGTGGAATAGGATGTATTTTTGAATACAAGTTTACGTTATCATTTAAACATACACGTAACTGTCTGCATTAAAAATAGGGTACCACTGATTTTTAAATAAAAAAAAGTATATAGAAAAAAAATACGATAGATTTTACGTTTGTTTGTCGAAAAATTGTTGTTGGTTTTCACAGATGTGTGAATTATCTTGGCAGTTACATTTATTGGATATAGACGAGAATTAATCTACTATTTTTTTTTATATGTTTCATGCAGATTGAGGAAAATTAAAAATGGCTTTAAGCGTACAGCTTGTAGACTATAGTATAGATAAATAGATTTTTTTTTTAATGAATTTATATACAAGTACATATATATCTTTATGTTGCATCTTGCTCAGGCAAGAGCTTAGATCAAACTTAGGAACATAGCGTTAAGGCACTCCGCTTCATTCCCCACATATATATTTCACACTAAATTTAAAAACATACATATTTGAACAAGGCAGGGTTTGGAACCCGCGCTGGACGGCTTCCATCCAAGTTTTCTTGTGTAAATGTGGAATAAAAACTTTAAAAATAGTAAGATATATATTTTTTGATATATTTATAAAAAAATATTACTAATTTAACATACAAACATACAAAATTCTACTAATATTATATAACAAAAATCCGATTATCGCGATCACGTTCATTATAAATGATAAAATAATAAATATCTCCTATTAAAGATGTTTATAATTGTTTATAGTGATGAGCATTATATCGAATTCGTTAACGATATAGATTACAAGTACATATTTATTTGATTTCTTCAGTTTCTCGCTGGCAGGGAAGGCTGAGGGAACTCGGGAACCTAGATATCACACTCCGTTCCATTTTCCACTTTTTGCCTAATTTGATCCATAGATTTCGTGTTAAATGACGGAACTCAACGCTGCGCTTTGCGTTATTGCCATCAACTTTTATATATTTTAGTCCTTTGAGTAAGAATCGAATCCACAACCTAATTAATTAAATTACTTAAAATTATTTTACAATTTAATTCTACGTCTAAAACTTAAAATGTTTGTTTGTGTTAAAAAACCAGTGTACTTTTTTTTTTTTGAAAAAATTAAAAAAAAGATTAACTATAAAAATCCCCCGACTGTTCTCTAACAGAAATTAAACTCAATATCACCACATACATCAATACCAACGATCAACACAGTTAATTTTATAATCGATTAAAAATATTAAGGCCTGTCGTGGCGCAGTGGTACAAGAGTGTGACTGTAACCGACAGGTTCTGGGTTTGATCCCCAGTCGAGGAAATGAAATATTAATATTTTCAATTTAAATATTTAATGTTTCATTTCTTCGCTCTGGTAATAAGGCAAAGCGCGGAATTGAATTCCGCCACTCAACACGCAATGTCTCAAATTCGGCGGAAAGTGGGGAACGAAAGTGGAACGGAGTGTCTTAACACTAGGTTCCCGGGTTCCCTCTGCCTACCCTGCCACGTGCGGGATACAGCGTGAACATATAAAAAAAATATATATTAAAAAAAATCGATAAATATTTAAAAATGTATATATAAATAAGCTGTAATATGTGCGCGCCCTAAACAGCAATTTCGACAAAATGGATACGCCACGTGGTCGATGCACACGGAGTGAAATTTTCTAAAAATAATAATAATTTTATTATAAAAAACTTTTGTTTTTATGTACGATTTGTTTTGAGCGGGGAATTGAATCTGTTACTATCGTATTATTTTAACTATATGACCTGTAAACTAAGATTATTTACAGTTTAACGCTTAACTAACTAATTTGGAAACCTAGCGTTCGGACGGTTCGTCTCTATTAAGTTAACTAATTAATACTATCGCCGTCCACTTTCCGCAATTCTTGAGACATTACGTGTTGAGTTGCGGATTTCAACGCCGCATTTAAATCGAATAAACATTTTATTATTTATTTATATAATTATTAATTAAAAAAAAAGAAAACATTTGAAATATAACAACGAGCATAACAATTTACAAAAAAACATTTCTTCACTGTATTTATTTCTTCCACAACCAATTTAGAAATATTGTGTGACGGCGGAAAGTGGGGAACGGAAGTGGAACGGAGTGTCTATACACTAGGTTCCCGAGTTCCCTCTGCCTACCCTGCCTAGTGCGGGATACAGCGTGAAGCTATAAAAAAAAAAAAAGTGTGACAATTAGTTTTTTTCCCCAGTTTCCTTCAAATTTAAGGCACTACGTGTTGAGTGGCGGAACTCAACGCCGCGCCTTTTTTTTCTACACAACGTTGTCACTCGAATCGTTAGCGCTTACAGTCACACAAAAGGCTGTAAAGCGGTCAGCCCCACTCGAAGCAAGTATTTAATATTTTTATTCTTTCCCTCTCGTTAACAAGGTAAAACGCGGCGTTGAGTTCCGCTGAAACAACATGTGGGCGACAAGCGGTATTGTCCAAAACATTAGGTTCCCAAGTTCCTGTTGCCGTGTACAGGGTGAAAAAAAACGTAAAAAGATAAAATTTAAAAAATCCCACCCATGTAAACACGCTGACCTGAACACGCTGCCTTCTTTAAAGCGAACGTTGATTCCACACGTGGTGATTATTACAATAATATTTTTGTATTATGTAGTGCAAGTTCGAATTCAGATATTTTATAATTTGGTATAACGTTTTTAGTTTTGCGCTGTATAGAAAAGGGAACATGGGAACCTGGGAACCTGGTGTTAAGTTACTCCGTGTTAGGATATCTGCTGTTGAATTAACACAATCAAAAGGTACGAGCATTTACGCATAGTTTTTATTTTAACCACCGACGCAAAGAGGGGCTTGTTCTGTCTTTTCGTCTATCTTTCCGTAGTTCCTAAATTAATGGTCAGCTTAAATAAAACAAATTCTGTATTAGTAACAATTATATATAAATCTAGTTGGTTGTTTCTGAGATAAGCGCGTACAAACGCTTAGACAAACAAAAAAAAAAAGAACTAGTGTGGTTCCTACTACATATATAAACGTCCACTATAAGATGTTATTTAATATATCTTCCATGAACAGACAGCGATCAGTTACTGATTTATTATAAGTATACAAATAACTATTACAAACTTACAACTGTAGATCATTATGTACAAATTTAATACATAATATACTCGCAAATATAACTTTGTCAACTTTTATTACTTCCCATTGACTTAAAATCCTTAAATTGGTGTGGAATGTTCGTTAGGGAAATACGACTCGCACTTGACCGGTTTTTATAATGTAATAATAATATATATAATATAACAGTAAGTATATTATATACCAGTTCGGAAATTGAGAAAGGAAGTGTTTTAATTAGAATGAAGTGTCTTAACTCCAGGTTCCCAGGTTCCCTCACCCACTATGTGTGAGATGTTGCGTAAAGCTAAAAATTTGAAAGATTTAACTATTCTATATATTATTAGGATTTAAACTCATTCTCTCTTGAATATCATACATAAACTTAACAACTGAGCTATAGGGACACATCTTGAGGTAACATTTTAATATAAAACAGTAATATTCATGTGTAATCACTTAGCTTCACGCTCTATCCCGCACATGGCAGGGTAAGCAGAGGGAACTTGGGAACCTAGTGCTAAGACACTCCGTTCTACTTCTACCGTTCCCCACTATCCGCCGAATTTGAGGCAGGGCTTATTGAGTGGCGGAGCTCAACGCCGCGTTTTGCCTTGTACCAGAGCGAAGAAATGAAGACATTTAATAATCATACAATAATAATACATTTCGATTGAAAATATTAAATATATCATTTCCTCTCGTGTGTATCGAACCCACAACCTGTCGGTTACAGTCACACGCTTGTGCCGCTGCGCCACGACGGGTTTCTATATTATGTATAGTAACTATATTTCTATAGAAATGTACTTAGGCATTGGTTGTGTTATCGCTTTGGTCTCAAGTTTGATTCCCTTGCGAAATAAAATAAAAGGGACAATCCTTTCCCTTTTTTATTTCGGCGTTGAGTTACGTAACTCATAGCGCTGTTCTTAATATGAGTGGTTATTGGGGAACGGAGTGTCTTAACACTAAGTTTAATTATCTATTTAGTGGCATATTTATATCTCATTTAATATACCTACTATGATTTTAAAGCCATCATACGAGTAATTGGCAAGGGCAATGTATGTATGGGTTCGATTCCACTCCGAAAAAAGACAAAACGTTAAGTTTCACATGTAATATTTGGAACGTGTTGGGAACATTAAGTTCCCTGCGCCTACCCTATTATATATATACGCGGGATACAGCGTGAAAACAAAATATGTAATAACACAACACCTCTCCACGTAATCGGATAAAAGAGGGCAAAAAGAGAATTCATTGAAATATATTTTCACGGAATGCACAATGCTGTGAGTGGAGTAGATACGCTGTTTTAAATTAAATAAATTTTATTGATTTTACAAAAAATATATATATTACTGATTTTTTTTGTATGTTGTAATTTAAAATACATAATTTTTTTTTTATATATTTTTTTTTATATTTGAACGTTGGTGGATTTGAACCAACGCCTCTTTGGAACTAAGCTATACGTTCAATACATGGTCAAGTTGATCTCGCTAAGGCCAGAGCTCTGTTGGCTCGACCTCCTGAAGTCCAGTGACGCTGTAGAGACCAACAGGGCCAACTTGACTTGGACGGTTTAACCTTTTTATATGTTTTCTGAAAAAAAAAGATTTATTCTTTTCCAAGTATGGCATATTACTTTAAATATTTAAAAATATATAAAAAAATCGTCAAACTATCATTAATAACATTAATAATATACATACAAAATCTTTGTATTAAAGAATATTTAGACTTAGAACTTTTTAAATTGAATTTGTTATAAATTAATATCATAAATTAATTGTATCTTATCTTGTTTTGTTAATCATCTTACTCTTTATTAATAAATCAGTCTCAAATCAAACTATTAACTTCATTCTGTTTCCTATACAAAGTTGGCAAAGGGACTTCCGTACCCCACTTTTGGCCAACTGAACGCTCTTAGTCAAAATCGAACCCACACTTCGTTGCGTTTACAGCCCCACGCCTGAGGACTAGTATCACGACAGGCTTTTGTCTGATATAGCTAATTATTTTTACCGATACATTATAATTAATAACTTCCTTGGTAATTAAAAGTGTATTAATTTAAAACGGGTTTCGACGATTTCTTAATTTCTGTGAATAGAAAAGATTAATTTGTTGATTAAATGTTATGTTTTTTTTAATATGTTTTTAGTTTATATGGTTATTATTCTACTCTACTCAGCTTCACGCTGTATCCCGCACGAGGCAGGGCAGGCAGAGGGAACCCGGGAACCTAGTGTAAAGACACTCCGTTCCACTTCTGTTCCCCACTTTCCACTGAATTTGAGGCATTGCGTGTTGAGTGGCGGAACTCAACGCCGCGCTTAGCCTTATTACCAGAGTGAAGAAAATAAAACATTAAATATTTAAATTGAAAATATTAAATATTTCATTTCCTCGACTGGAATCGAACCCAGAATCTGTCGGATACAGTCACACTCGTGTGCCGCTGCGCCACGACAGGCCTCAAATTCCTCCATTTTGTTATTTTTTACACACAAACTAGTTTTCACCCGTAACTTTGCTTAAAACGTAATAGGATTTTTTTTTCCAGTTCTGTAGAGATTTCGAGAAATCCTCTGTTATTTCTCCCTCTTTAACCTACTTACATGATAAATGTCAACGTTTCTAAATTTAATAGTAATAAACCTGTTTGTTAGTAGCTCTGTAACGGCATAATTTTCTTAACATATATATATTTAAAAAAAAACAGCCAATTCTGACTTAGACTCGCGTACGAAGGATTCCGTGCCAGAACATAGTGGAGCCAAAAAAAATCTAAATATTTATAAATGTAAAAAAGGATTTTTTTTTTCTAAAAACATTTCGGTTTTTTTTTTTAAATTCTCTCTCTGTCGCAAACATAATTTTCTTGCAGCGACAACAAAAATACATCGTTTCTGAAATTTACAATTATCTTAATATCGCAGTTCATGAGATACAGACTGATGACAGACAGATTGTAGGGTCAGAGTAGTAATACGCAATAGAAATAATATTCGAAAGATATAAGAAATATTTAAATACTTTTTGGGAAAAAAAATATTTAACAAATTTATCATCTTAAAAACCTGCTGATAAATTCGCAATTGAAGAAAGTGATTATAAATAAGAACAAGGTTGTCGAGGTAACTCGTCTGACAGTAAGCCTGGTAGTTGTGGGTTCAGTTCCCGTTAAGGAGAAATTGATCTTAACTTGACTTTTCACTCTGGCAACAAGACATTGTAGGCTGAACATAGCGTTAAGACAATACGTTCGACTTCCTTTCCCCACTTTCTCCTGAATTTGAGGTCTTGCGTAGCTCAACGCCGCTCTTTGATTTGTATAGATAACAATAAAAACATTCAATGTCTTCAATATTGTTTTTTAAGGATTGATTTGCTAAATTTTGACTATTGAGTATTAAGCTTCCCTTTACCCACCCTTTTACATCCGGTATAAAGTAATGAAAATATTTATTTGAATTAATAATTGGTATCTGGTAATAAGGCAAAGCGCGGCGTTGAGTTCCGCCACTCAACACACAATGCCTCAAATTCGGCGGAAAGTGGGGAACGGAAGTGGAACGGAGTGTCATAACACTAGGTTTCACTTTCGTTCCCTCTGCCTACCCTGCCTAGTGCGGGATACAGCGTGAAGCTGAAAAAAAAAATATAATAATAATTGATTAAACACAATCTATTCCATACATTTCGCTAGCCATAACCATCCTTTCCCTCAGAAATCCTACGCGACAAAAGTTTTAATTATATCTCCGTCTCACTCTTACACGCGCGTGCACCGCATAGCGCCGTCTCACTCCACTTATCAGTCCGTCTCGTTTACACTGAACGTTTTTTGTTTGCATTGACTTTGAATAGGCACGTTTATATCTAAAGACATTTTTTTTTTTTTTGTTATTATTATTAATTAGTTGTTAACGTTATTGTTGTTGAGATGATGGCCGGTACGTACGGTGTCGGTTCGATTCTCAGTTAAAAGAATGTTTTAAATCTATACATTTGTTGTTTTGGTTACGCGGCGGCGTTTAATTACGCTATTCAAGATGTCGCTGATCATGGTCGCTTTGAAAATCACACAAAACCATTGTATACACTTATATGTTATTATGACAAATCGTTAAATTAGATATAATAAATTTCTCATATCGTTTAGCTTCATCTTAAGATACCCAAAGGGAACTTGGGAACCTAGACGTAAACAGAAATATGTCAAGACATTCCTTTCTTTTACCACTTTCCGCTAAGTTCTTGTGGCGTTGCGTGTTGAGCGGAACTCAACGCCGCTAAATACCAGAACAAGGAGAAGAAAACATTGTTCTTTTTAAAGATTTTCTTATTTATCTTTACAGTTATCTTTAAATAAAAAACAAAGCAACATACATAGAGTCGTCAGTTATAAACAAATCGTTGAAATTAACTCGAAAGTTCGATATTCAATAAATGATACAGATTATCTAAAAACATGTTTACTTTGCGGCGTTTGACTTTAAACGAGAGTTGTCAGTTCGATTCGCGCTTGAAGGAATAAAATATCACCGTTTCCTTATTTTTTCCAGAGGGAACCCGGGAACCTAGTGCTAAGGCACTCCCTCCGTTCCCAACTTTCTGCCGAATTTGAGGCATTGCGTGTTGAGTGGCGGAGCTCAACGCCTCTCTTTGCCTTATTACTCGCTCAGGTGTCAAGACAAAGTGCGTTTCTGAGGTTAGCGCGAACAAACGCACAGACAAACAGACATTTTTTTTAAAAAATCTATTTATTGTCCTACTACATATATAAACGTCCCCTATAAGATGTTATTTAATATATCTTCCATGAACAGACAGCGATCAGTTACAGATTTATTATAAGTATAGGTAGATTTTCATTATCTTGTTCTGGCAAGAAAACAAAGCACACCACTAAACAGAACTCGAAAATTCAGAGAAAAGTTGGAGAACGGAGTGTCTTAACACTACAATCCCTCTGTCCATCCCGCATTTTACGGGATACAGCGTGAAAGCATTACCCTACTGTAATATCTATATAAAAATCACAACTATACAAGTATTACGTAACCAATTTAAAAAGGTATCTGTTCAAAGTAATTTTTCTTTGTAACAAAGTCAAATTCGTCATATTTGAGGGATCTATTCAATTTGGTCGGCTTACAGCGTGTATGTGTGAGTGCGTAATATCGAAACGAATGTCTTTCCAGTTCTGTAGATAGTATTATATAGATGCGGCTTTGACAATATATATTTATATATATATATATAGATATATATTATATATATATATATATATATAATATATATATATATATATATATATATATTATATATATATAGTATATATATATATATATATATATATTTATATATATATATATATATATATATATATATATATCTATATATATATATATATATATATATATATATATATATATATATTATATATATATATATATAGATATATATATATATATATATAAAAATGAAAGCCCTATCCATATTGCGACAAACTAACACACACAGCTAGATAAGCCGACTCTCGTAAACACTCGCATATGAATGTAGACTAAAGAAGAAAATAGACAAGAAAAATCTAAATTTTAAGGCAAGACTGCGGTGCTGAGCTCCGCATCTCAACACGAAAATGATGTCTTAACACTATGTTCCCAGGTTCCCTCTGCCTCCCCTGTCATATGCGGGATACAGCGTGAAGCTGAGTTTAACGTTTCGGGATTTGAACCCGTGAATGTTAATGTTGTTGTGCAAGAGCAATGTCTGTACTATCTGATCACAAACTCAGTGATAAATATTTCATATTTTCATTTCTTTCGCAATAAAATGTAACACAAACTAACTTAACACAAGGTTCCCAAGGTTCCTTTGCTTACTTAGTGACGCTACATTCTTTAAAAAAAAATTCAACCGCCATATCTATATCTTTGTAGTCTACGAACTGAGTTCCACTATGGTTGTTTGTGAGTTAAAGCCCATTAGAATTGTAACAAAAAACCCAAAAAAAAAAAAAACGTAAGAAAAAAAATCATATATACATAGCTTTTGCACGTGACATTGATTTTATTAATAAAAAGAAATACTTGATTTAAATATAAGAGTGTGACTGTAACCGACAGGTTCTGGGTTCGATCCCCAGTCGAGGAAATGTAATATTTAATATTTTCAATTTAAATATTTAATGTTTCATTTCTTCGCTCTGGTAATAAGGCTAAGCGCGGCGTTGAGTTCCGCCACTAATCACGCAATGCCTCAAATTCGGCGGAAAGTGGGGAACAGAAGTGGAACGGAGTGTCTTTACACTAGGTTCCCGGGTTCCCTCTGCCTACCCTGCCTCGTGCGGGATACAGCGTGAAGCTGAGATTTAAATATAATTTATTTATATTGTAAAACTCAATGAATTGGAAAACTCACAGACAGCCCAAATTAAAAAAGACATGATTTTTTAATTTGGGCTGCTGCGGTGCTAAACCCCGTTTGGTCTCTCCAGTCAGAGGCCCGTCTTGTGTGTTCGATCCTCACTCAAACAAATGAAATATGAAATATTTTCATTTAACAATTCTCGTAAAGACAAAACGCGGTGTTGAATTTCGCCAATCAACACGCAAAGCCACGAGAATATGGCAGAAAATTGGCAACGGAAGTGTTTTAACAAGAACAGAATGTCTTAACACTAGGTTCCCAAATTCCCTTTACTTACCCTGCCATATGCGGGTCACAGTGTGACGCTGAACAAAAAAAAGAATTTTACAATACTTACCAATAGTTCCATAGATAAGAACTATCAAACAAACAAACTCTTTTCATGCTACTACTCAGTTTCAGCTTCACGCTGTATCCCGCACACGGCAGGATAGGCAGAGGGAACATGGGAACCTAGTGTTAGGACACTCCGTTCCACTTCCGTTCCCCACTTTCATATTATTACTATTAGATAATATAAATTATATAATGATATCTCTACGGAACCCTAATGACCGTTTCTAAGTCGCACTTGACAGGGTTTGCGACTTTAATTATATAAAGAAGGGTCTTATAGGGGAATGGAATTTATAAGTAACGCCCCGATAGCGCAGTGGTAAAGCGTGCCGTAAACGCTGAGGTTGCAGATTCGATTCCCGCTTAAGAAATAAATTATTTTTATTTATTCGCATTGCCAATATAATATTGAATTTGTAAATCACAGCGTTGAGTTACGCCTCGCATCGCTCGTTCAGTCGCTAGTGATCATAGCCCGTTAACCGTTAGAGATTCATTCTCTGCTTCAGCCCCGTTCGCGGCTTCGCCTGCTTAAACAACGCAATTATTTATTTACACCAGCAATTGTGTTGAACAATTCGAACGGTTCAATACACACTCGAGAAAATGAAATATTTAATATTTTCAATTTAAATATCTAATGTTTTCATTTCTTCGCTCTGGTAACAAGTCAAAACGCGGCGTTGAGTTCCGCCACTCAAATTCGGTGGAAAGTGGGATACGGAGGTGGAACGGAGTGTCTTAACACTAGGTTTCCTCGTTACCTCTGCTCACCATGCCATATGCGGGATACAACGTGAAGCTGAGTGAGTGAGTGAGAAGAACAAATTGCGATAAAAAAACACTTAGTAATCGTACTTAGCTTCACGCTGTATCCCGCACGAGGCAGGGTAGGCAGAGGGAACCCGGGAACCTAGTGTTAAGACACTCCGTTCCACTTCCGTTCCCCACTTTGCCGAATTTGAAGCATTGCGTATTGAGAGGCGGGACTCAACGCCGCGCTTTGCCTTATTACCAGTGCGAAGAAATGAAACATTAAATATTTAAATTGAAAATATTAAATATTTCATTTCCTCGACTGGGATCGAACCCAGAACCTGTCGGTTACAGTCACACTCTTGTGCCGCTGCGCCACGAGAGGCCTCATCATCTTGACGAAATTATATCAAAAAACAATAAAGAAAGTTAATTTAAATATACACATTATTTATTTTAGCAGTCTGCTAGTGAATTACTTATGGCAGGGAAGGCGGAGGGAACTTGGGAACCTAATTTAAAGACACTCCGTTCCGTTCGCTACATTTCGCCGAATTGGACGCATTGCGTGTTGCGTCGCGGAACTCAACACCGCAGTCATCTTTAATATAGTTCAATTTATACTATATATATATAATATATATATCTTTATTTTCCTCTTGATTTACGTAACAGTAACTAATATTTTTATAAAAATATATATGTAAAAGATATATATATATAACACACACAATATTTCACTACTCTGTGACATAAGTACAATTCTATTTTTTTTATTAACATGGCGTTTTTTATAAACTTTTGGGTTGGATATATTTTTAGATATTTTATATAAAGAACAAAACTAAAAAGGTAAAGCGCGCCGTTGAGTTCCGTCACTCAACACGCAATGCCTCAAATTCGGTTGTAAGTGAGGAACGGAAGTGGAACGGAGTGTCTTAACACTAGTTTCCCGAGTTCCCTCTGCCTGCCCTGTCGTGTGCGGGTTACAGCGTGAAGCTGAGTAATAGATACAAAGTGTTTTATTGCTAAGACGTGCAAAACTATTATTTTTAAGTTAGTTAAAGTATACACAACCCATTTCATACTTATTTCACTGAGCTAGAGATAATTTTAATATATATATATATATATATATATATATATATATATATATATATATATATATATATATATATATATATATATATATATATATATATATATATATATATATATATATCCACCTTATTTGAAGTTGGTTAAGAAAGTTCGATAACATTTGGCTTTATAAATCTTTAATTGCACTCCTTTTTCTGCAATGGTGGTTAAAAATTATATAAATACAAACACATTTACCAGAAATGTAAGTAAATTATTTAGTAATAATAATAATAATCCACCTCTATCTATAGCTGCTCTGTGAACGGTCCTTGAATACATTAAGGCGGGGCTACACTGTGTGCATCGTGAGATGAATCTCAAAATAACTTTATTTTAAATGTAACTTTTAAATGTAAATTTTAAATGTAGTTACATTTAAAAGTTACATGTATATTTGTATTAAAGTTACATTTAATTTGTTTTCATTTATTTTTAATTCAAATCTTATCATTAGATATTGACAAATGGAGATATATAAACATTTGAATTGTATTTAATATTATTTGTATGTATATGTATATTTTAATATATTTTCATATTTTATATTTCATTATATTTGTCTTATATGGAAAATAGACAGACAGATCAAAGTGCCGTAGTGTCTCAACACTACTTTCTTGTTACACCACCAAATTACCTAGACATAAGATGTCGCTGTTCCTTTTCCAATTACTGAAAAATAAAATAGATATTAAATTTTAAATTTAAAGATAAGTTGGAAACGAAAGAGTCTCATCAGGAACGGAGTGTCTTAACACTAATTTCCCAAGTCCCCTCTAATTCCCTTGCTACGTGTAGGATATAGGGTAAAACTAAAAAAATCTATTCTTTATTCATTATTTTTCTAATAAATAATACATAATTTATTTAAAAGATAGATTTTATTTTAATTTAATGATAAATAAATAGTCAACTCAACAGTGTGTACGCGAGTTAGCTCTGCTAATAATAATACGAGCATACCTCGCGCTCTCCCTAACAGGTAGTGTGGGGACGCTGCGGTGGAAAATATCGATAATTATTGTTTTTTTATATATATATATATATATATATATATATATATATATATATATATATATATATATATATATATATTTCTTTATTATATGTTTATGTTTTGCATTTACATGTGATTATTTTATTTTATTTATTTATTAATGATTTGGTTGTTTTTTTTCTTTATGTCAGGTTATTTCTATTAATATATGAAATCTGTGGTGTGTGGTTAAAATTAAAAATGACATTACAATAAAAACAAGCGAACTAAATAAATGTTTATTTGCTTTCAAATGAACAAAACAATTTATATTAAAGTAAATTAAATCAATCATATTTCAAGTACATAAAAAAAGGAAATAAATTAAATTGATATTTTTGAACAATAATTTAAAATAACGTTGCGTATTTAGAAAAATAAATAAAAAAATAGATAATTCAATATATATATATTTTTTATTTTAACCAATTATACGACATATTTCGTGTATATAAAAAAAAGAAATAAATTAAATTCATATTTTTAAACAATAATTTAAAATAACATCGCACAATCTCCTTATTAAATAAATAAAAAAATAGATAATTCATTATTTTTTTTTAATTTTAACAAAATTATCACCAACCAATCATACGACATAAGTATCTATTCATTAAAGGCCGATAACGCATCTGTAACTTCCCTAAAAAAAATCCTATATTTTCATCCAATACTTAACATAATGTTTTTCGTTAACTATGTTATATAAAATTATATACAGAAATTATATTTAAATATTAACAAAAAAATTAACAATATAATAATTTGATCGTATCCCGACATCCCTACAGACCGTATCCATTTAGTTTGACAAGCATTCGGTTTCATATATCCGTTGTGTGTATGTGTGAGTCAGGGTTGTGCCGTGTCATAGATATATTTTAAATTTAAATTAAAATTTAAATTTTATATTTAAATTTATTGCAATATTTTTAAATTATGATGAGAGTGAACAGTTTTTTTTTTTTGTTATTTTCTCACAGGTTCAATTCACGCAGTTTATTTCTGCTCGAGAGAACTCCCTGAGAACTACGAGATACAGCGTGAAACTGAACAATCAATCTGAAATATTCCGACAGTTTCGAATTATTTATGTTGAAATTAAAATTATGGTTGGATTGAATTGGAAAAAATAAAATTTTGTATTAAAAAAGACTTTTGTACTTAAAAACGGTTTTTGTATTAACAAATATTGTGCATATTTGTACTAGGGACACGATTTTTTTTTGGGTATACATTAAAACCACAGTTTTTTCTTAAGCGGTATTTATTTCATCAATTGTTATTTATTGTTTTAAATTATTTGTATATACATTCCATTTGTAGCTCCGTCCTCCACAAACACTTTAGAGGGCACGTGTGAAGAGGCAGTGGACGAGGCGAAAGAGGTATGCCGAGACCGTAGCGTTTGGCGCTCCGTTTTCTCTGACTACCCCGCTAGGGATATAGCGTGAAGATAAGTAAGTAAGTACATTCCATTTAAGGTAGCACCGATTTAAAACAGAATAAAGGTAAATGTTTATGTATTTAATAAAATGCTCATAAAATGAAACATCTGAAAAATAAATGTAAATGTAATTTAAATAAATGTATTACATACCCTGTCGTAGTGACGAGGCAGGTTTGACTTTATACTCACTTACTGCGTGATAAGTCGCGAGTTCGATCCCTGTCCGACGAAATTAAATATTTAATATTTGCATTTCTTATGCTGTGGTAATAAAGCAGCAACACTTCAAAATCAACGGAAAGTGGAGAATAAACGGAGTGTCTGAGCACTAGGCACTCATACCGTGAGTGAGAAACAATGTGTTCTGAAAAAAAAATACTTCTGTCCAATGTTGTTACCGGAAACATACCAGGAATAAAATTATAATTGAAAAAGAATATAAAAGACAACGCCATTATTTTTGCTTCTAAAAATCGAAATTGTTATAAATGATTAATATTGTAAAATCTAATTGAAAATTGATTGTTAAAGACAATGGTGTTTTATTTGTTTGTTAGAAGAAGAAATTTTTAAGACTCTTATACTATTAATCTACATTTAAGAAAGAAAATTACCATTTTCGTAAACGTAGCGATATTTGAACCTGCACTTCTATGACGATTTCAAGTCATGCTGACTTAAAGCTCTGCGCGTTTTTACAATAAAATATAAAAAAGACTGATCATACTACTAGTTTAAATTTTCTTCACCACTGACCTATACTAATTACCATAGCTTTACGCTGTATCCCGCACATGGCAGAGTAGGCAGAGGGAACTTGAGAACATAATGTTAAGACCCTTCGTATCCACATTATATATATATATATATATATATATATATATATATATATATATATATATATATATATATATATATATATATATATATATATATATATATATATATATATATATATATATAACAATAACAAACAGACATAAAAAAACCAAACACAGAACCAACCCTATACACCATATCAACAGAACCTCTACCTTGGTACAAGTGTGTGTGTGTGCGTGTTTGTATGTATGCACAAGTAACTATATATGTATATATAACACACTCAAACACAAATAACGTAATGCGATAATTTTTAATAGTAATAACTATATTTTTGTTTATTTTATAATTTTTTAATAATATTATTGACAATACTTTAATGGCAAAGCACAGATTGTGGGTTCGGTTCCCGGTAAAATTATTTAGTATCATTTTTTCGCTCAAGCAACAAGGCGTAGCGCGGTGTTGAGTTCCGCGCCCCAACAACAAATTAAAGAAAATGTTATTAGATTAGATTTCGCACTCTGGTTACAAGATAAAGCGTAACGTTGAAATCGATTATTCTATATACAATCTTGAAAATTGAAAGATACTTAGAAAATAGAGTATTGTTAAAATAATTTCAACCCTTCAATGTGGAACATAGGGGGAACCTACAAAATACAAAAAAAAAGACATTCCGCCATTCCAGACGCTAAACATCGTGTCTTGAATTGTTTTATGAACATTGTACTTTTTACATTCCTACGTATAGGTTCCTATATATACATAATGCGGACTAGCGATGCACCCGCGGCTTCGCCCGCTTGAATTACACTACTTTATTTAAAAATCTCTATTATTTTCTTGTTTTAACAACATTATCGCTTTTAAGACAATATCTATACATTGAAAAACAAAATTTCAGCTAAATAAATAATAAAAATATCAAAATTCATATTTTTAATTGCCGTAACTACTTTATTTATAAACTGATTTAAATAAAACAAACACTGAGTGTTGAGGAAAAGTTGCCAAAGTATAATAGAGAACTGCTTTTACATCCGATTAGCTGATTCAGTGTCAACAAAACATCATCATTTTGTGTCCTACCACATAAATAAACACCCCCTATAAGATGTTATTTAATATATCTTCCATGAACAGACAGCGATCGGTTACAGATTTATTATATATATAGATAGTTTTACAGTATTGTACGAGAATTAACTCAAAGTTAAATAACGTGAGGTCATCGCTCCTATATAAAATTTCTTAAACCTGAAGTTTATCAATTTTCGTAGTTTCACGCTGTATCTTTCACCTGGCAGTGTATGTAGCGGACGTTTGAGAACCGAGTGTTAAGAAACTCCGCGCCGTTTCCACTTTAAGTGGCGGCACTCAACGCCGCACGTAGTCTAGTTACCGGAGTGAAGAAATGAGACTATTAAATATTTAACGGAGAGGCACAATATACGGCGGGAAAAACAAATGTAAATTTACTTTTAATTTCATATAAAAAAAATATATGTTGTTATTATTTTTCAAAAAGTTAATCCAAAATTAGAAATTTGGCCGTTTTTCAAGAGGCGCAGACGGCTTTTTTTCAAAAAGTATTTTTAATAAGTAAAATTAAAAAGAAGACCAATACAATTCGTTATCAAAAAAAAAAACAAAGTCGTCCTAAAAAAAGTAATTAAAAATGTTAATTTTCTATGTAAAAATATTTAAAACTGTTCAACAAGTTTACCTTGAAAATTAAATTACCATACAACCTTATATTTTGTACTGTCATATTACTACATGTATAGTTTACAACAATACTTATTATAAAAAGAAGATAATTAGGGCAGGTTCGATTCTCATTTATGGGATTTGTTTTCATTTCAAAGCTTTCCTAACAAAGCCTGAGACCAGTGGCGCAGGCCACAGGTCTCAGGCCGATCCCACTGGAGGAAATGAAATATTTCATATTTTCATTTACTATTACACTCGCGGCGCAAAGCACGGCGTTGAGTTCCGTCAAAGAGACACTCAATAATGAACATGGGAACCTAGTGTTTCGACACCGTTCCCATTAAGACACTCAGTTTCCCATTATCCACCAGTTACCAGTTTTTAGATACATATTTCCTCTTTAGCGTTTACAAAGTAAGGGACAGGTGCAGAGGCGAAGCATAATAGTTTTATGCTACAGTAAAACACGAGAATTATGAAAAGAACCGGTTATTGAATATTAATTTGTATGTATATAGTTTACAGCGTTCAGTTCCGCCATTCCACACACAATGTCTTAAATATGTTGCGGAAACTGGGTAAAAGAATGTCTTATTTTTTAACATTACGGTTTTGTATGTATTTCATTATGTGTGAGATCAGTGATTTTTAAGATAAATTTTTAAGAAACATTATTTAATTTTTTGGTGGTTTTAGGTGGTATTCTGCGTATAGGAGGTCAGGCATAGGGAACTTGGGAACCTAGTGGTGAGACACTACCTTTACCTATTTTCGCCGAATCCTGGAAGCACTGTATGCTGAATGGAGAAACGACACGTTACACTTTGCCTCGTTAAGTAAATATTTAATTAATATTTACTTAATTTACTGAACTTTAATTAACATATTCATATGTTCGCTCTAGTAGTGCAATGCGCGGCGTTAAGTTTCGCCATTCCACGCAACATCCGAAAGTCAATTGAAAAATTAAGAATTAAAACGCGAGATGCAAAAAAAAGCACGTATAGGAACTTTGTCTACAACGTAGAAGATAAGGTTACATAAGTATACATTTAGCCTTGGAATTGATCGACAGCAATTATATATATATATATATATATATATATATATATATATATATATATATATATATATATATATATATATATATATATATATATATATATATATATATATATATATATATATTTCCTCGAGTGATCATCGAACCGAGAACCCGTCGCGCTTACAATCACACGCCCCTGCTCCACTACTACACTAGGGCTAGGTAGCAGTGATAAGTACAAACAACATTGCAGACCACGACTAATCAATGTCACAATATATATATATATATATATATATATATATATATATATATATATATATATATATATATATATATATATGTAAAAAAAACGTATTTCTTAAATGACCTTTACATGAACGAGCAACGCAACATCCATTTTTAATAAACTCCACAAAGCAATGGATTTATTTGTATTCTTACTAAGCTAGCGACCCGCATGTGGCTTTGCCTGTTTAAATTTTACTATTTTATCACTTTAAAGACAATATCTGTACATTGAAAACTAAAATTATAGCTAAATAAATGAAAAAAATATATATAATCATTTAATGTTTTAAATTTTAGTTTATATATTTTTTTTCAACTTCATGCTATATCCCGCACGAAGCAGGGTAGGCAGAGGGAACCCGAGAACCTAGTGTTAATCACTCTGTTCCACTTCCTTTCCCCACTTTCCGCCGAATTTGAGGCATTGCGTGTTGAGTGGCGGAACTCAACGCCGCGCTTTGCCTTACTACCAGAGCGAAGAAATAAAACATTAAATATTTAGATTGAAAATATTAAATATTTCATTTCTTCTCGTGTGTATCGAACCCACAACCTGTCGTTTAGCTTCACACGCTTGTGCCGCTGCGCCACGACAGGCCTCAAAAGCCTATTTTTTTGTTTATTGATTAATTAATATAAGTAAAAGAAACATTTAATGATAAAGTTGCCAAAACATGTATATCTAAAATAGAAAACTACATTTCAATCCCGTTAGAAGTTTCTGAGATTATCACGTACAATCGCACAGACATACAGACAAAAACTACATAAATAAACGTCCCCTATAAGATGTTATTTAATATATCTTCCATGAACAGACAGAGATCGGTTACAGATTTATTATATGTATAGTTTACGAAATTATCAATTTCATAGTTACATCTTGCATGTAGCTGGGTAGACAAAGGAAATAATGAAAACACTAAGTACCACGCGCAATGTCTAATTTTGTAAAAAATGAAGAGCTAGAAAATTATATAAATTTAATGAGAATCGAACCCACAATATCGTAATTTCCGACAGTCTTGAAATGTGCTTTAGTGATTTTTGAGTAAATATTTCTTAGCTTCATGCTGTATCACGCTTATTCACGCTGCATCGTTTAATTTAAGACATTGCATATTGATTGGCGGAACTCAACGCCGCGCTTTTCTTCTTCTAATGAAATGTTAAAAAAAAGCATTAGTTTTAAATATTCCATACTCTCTAATGAAAATGTGAACTACGAACCTTCGTCCGGGTCACGACAGCCTTGAAATATTTCAAACTGTATATATAACTTTTCTATTTTTTGAGTCATTAATTAAAACAAATAAAACTAAATAAGTTACAGGTTCGAATCCTTGTGCAATTTCTGCAAAGCAGTAATGATATTATCATTTAATTGATACTTCGATCTCCATTCGAAATGAAATATATAACTTTTTCAATTTCAACACGTCACGCTTCAATTATTATAATGAAAACGAATCGTTTCAACACTATGTTCCCAAGCAGGAACTATAATGTTCACATTTATAATATAAAGGTTCCCTCGGATTCCATAAATTAGTGAAAACAACAAACAAAACATATTCCATTTTCTTTTTTTTTTATCAACAATTAATAAAAAAAAAATAATTGGAAATAACAAAAATAATAAATTCCCGACTTACCCAAGTTTGTCTATTAACTAAATAGAACCGACCCTAATTCGTTTCTCACACACTCGTTGTGTGTGTGTGTGTGTGTGTGTGTGTGAGTTGTATAGGGTTGTGTCTTTAACAAAAGATTATATAACACGTTATTTTAATAATAAATTAAAAATAAAGTCCTGTCGTGGCGCAGCGGCACAAGAGTGTGACTGTAACCGATAGGTTCTGGGTTCGATCCCCAGTCGAGGAAATGAAATATTTTATATTTCTTAATTTAAATAGTTAATGTTTCATTTCTTCGCTCTGGTAATAAGGCAAAGCGCGGGGTTGAGTTCCGCCACTCAACACGCAATGCCTCAAATTCGGCGGAAAGTGGGGAACGGAAGTGGAACGGAGTGTCATAACACTAGGTTTCACTTCCGTTCCCTCTGCCTACCCTGCCTAGTGCGGGATACAGCGTGAAGCTGAAAAAAAAAATATTAAAAATAATTAAAAGAATGTGCGGAACGGAAGCGGGTCGGAGTGTCTTAGCACTAGGTTCCCAAGTTCCCTCTGGCTACCCTGCCATGTGCGGGATAAAGCGTGAAGCTGAGTGAGTGAGTGAGTTATTTAAAAAAATATTATTATCACGGTAGCGGTTTCAATTTCTACTGAAGGTTTTTTGTTATTTCCTTTAATTTCTCCTCTCAGTGTTGAGAAGCATTTTTGAATATATGACACGTTCTTCAAATACTTTCATTTCTGTGTTTTAGTAGACAATGCGTGGCGTTGAACCCTACCAATAATTCGAATTAATTACAATATATTCAAATAATAAATGTAATTTTTATTTTCCATTTTAAATTTTAAGCTTATACCGTGTCGAGTAGCAAATTCTTTACACATTAATAAAGTTACCTTAATAACTGTTTACATAATCCACAGTCTTAAACTGTAGCCTTCAGTCTTAAACTGTAGCTGTCGTAGAGCATAAATATAAGGGCACAATTGTTTAGCTCCACTCGATATCCACTAAACGAAATGAAATGTTTAATATTTTCATGTCTTCGCTCTGGCAACACCACACAGCGCGGCGTTGAGATCCACTTATCACGCAATGCATCAATTTGGACAGATAGATATTTACGGAGTATCGTAACACTAACATCCCGAGATCTCTCTGCCTACCCTGTCATATTTGGAAAACAGCGAGATGCTAAAAAAATTAAAGCATTCAATATAAGTTTGTATTAATTTGTTTTAGCATTAAGCATGTCGTAGCGCAGGGGCACAAACATGTGACAAACATGTTTAACGTGACAGTTGGTAGGTTCGGTCCACAGTCGAGGAAATAAAATATTTTCATTTCTACGTTCTGGTAACAACGCGTCGTTGAGTTCCGCCAATCAACAAGCAATGTCCTAAATTCAGTAGAAAATGTGAATTGGAGTGTCTTAACACCAGGTACTCAAAATCCCTCTGCCTATCTTGCCATATGCGGGATACACCGTGAAGCCGAGAGAGTTAATATAAATCAATCTGTTGGTCAAATATTTAAAATAATACATAGAATAAAGAAATATAAATATTCCTGACAAAATTATACCTTTATAAAAAGCGAAAATCTAACAAAAGATAGAAAACATTGAAAAACTAAACATTACAACCATTGTATTCAGCTAGATCCTACCCCACTGTTCCACTGTAGAGTGAAATTATTAGCCTTACGTTGTACCCTACCCTGTATATCTCGGGGTACACGTTGGGAACCTAACAGTTAAGACTTTGCCTCTAATCAGAGGGAGAATATAAAAAGCTTTTTACCCCTTAGTGTACATCGAACTTAGTACTACCAGGAAAACTGTTTGCTTTTATGTTTCCCACTCCACCTCTGTATATTTCAAAATTTTATTGATTTTTTTAATAATATTTAATATATATTTGGTACAAGTGTAAACCCTACTGTGTAGTTTGCATTCCGTTCGCCGACACGCCACAATCAAGTACAGATACAGATGAGAATTGGATGGATACGATATATTTTTATTATTATATTTTATATTAATAATATATAAAATAATTAATGTTTCATTTAAATATTTATTGTTTCATAATAAAATATTTAATGTTTCATTTCTTCGCTCTGGTAATAAGGCAAAGCGCGGCGTTGAGTTCCGCCACTCAACACGCAATGCCTCAAATTTGGTGGAAAGTAGGGAATGAAAGTGGAACGGAGTGTCTTAACACTAGGTTCCCGGGTGCCCTCTGCCTACCCTACCTCGTACGGAATACAGCGAGAAGCTAAAAAAAAAATATTTTTGATGCTCTGTGCCTACAAACGGTTGTGGGTTCGATGCCGGCTCGTGGTGATGAATTATTGAATAGTTTCTCCTTGTGTACTCTGTTATACATTTTTTTTTGTCTGTCTGTAATACATTGATTAGAGATATATTGTTTTTATGTATCCATACAGAGTTGCCAATCAAAGCGCTTGGATAAGTTTCAAGATGGACAGGTTCAAGCTCGCTGTTTTTTTTTCTAAAAACATTTTTTTTTATTTTTCTAATTTTAGTGTATAATATATCTTTTATTTATTATTTTTGTTTATTTACAAAAATCTAATAATTACTTTTTTTATTGTCAAGTATTAAAAAAAAGATATATAGTATTTATAAAAAAAAACAAAACAAAACGTTTTACTATTTTTTTAGGTATGTAACGTAACAAGAAAAACAATAAACATTGTAAAATATTCAAACATCAAACTTAAATCATTATTAAATAACAAATAATAGTTAAAATGGTATGAAATAAATAAGTACATAATTTCAAAAAATAATTTTGCTTCCAGTGAACATCGAACTCCAACACTCCATGTATTTACAGACTTAGCTACACTAGTAACTATACTATAATACAATAAAAGCCTTTCTTTTGTTGTGTCGTTTCATTTCGAGGGAGTCAGAGGGAATCGGTGTTAAGACACTGAGGTTCCCAACACCGACTGTTACAACGTATAGAACTTAATTTGTTGCCAGATAAAAAAAAAAACATTCCATAGTAGTTCTATTTCAGGAAATACAAATATATATATATATATATATATATATATATATATATATATATATATATATATATATATATATATATATATATATATATATATATATATATATATATATATATATATATATATATATATATATATATATATATATTGTTTTTGCGAACATTACCATCCATATGTTCCTTACGCACACACATATATCTATACAATGTATATATATATACAAATCGAATACACACACACAGATACAGTTTTAATTTTAAAATCCTATGAAGGTTTAATATTATACATATATACATATAATATGGAATAATAATATTTTTGATAAAATTTGTCTGTTTGTTTGTTTATTGGTTATTTTTAAAGTAAAATATAAATAAACAAATATTACGTTTTTGTATATTTCCTATATTAACATATTTAGCTTCACGCTGAATTTGTCACATACATAGACAGTGGGAACCCGGGAACCTAATAATTAATTATATAAGACGCAAGATCATTCTGTTTCCCAGTCTCCTCTGAACTCTGAAAGCAACAGTATTCCTATCCACTTCTGTTCCCCGCTTTGCACCGAATTTTGAGACATAGTGTGATGAGTGACGGAACTGAACTCCGCGTTTTGCCCTGTACCAGAGCGCGAAATGAAATCATTAAATATTTAAATTGAAAATATTAAATATTTCATTTCCTCGACTGGGGATCGAACCCAGAACCCATCGTTGAATATTTCATTTGCTCTATTTTGAATTGAGCACACAAATTACGTGTTTAAAGGTTTTACCTTTCTAGCTTCATCCCGCACAAGGCAGGAGGCAAAGGGCAACCTAGTGACAAAACACTTCGTTCCATAACATGCCTACGAGTTCTCATCTTCACGCTGTATCCCGCACGAGGCAGGGTAGGCAGAGGGAACCCGGGAACCTAGCGTTAAGACACTTCGTTCCACTTCCGTTCCCCACTTTCCGCCGAATTTGAGGCATTGCGTGTCCAGTGGTGGAACTCAACGCCGCTATGAGTTGGAAACGTATTTGTAATAGCCCCGTTCACAGACGTTCATATCTCAGAAACATTAAATATTAAGTGGCGTAACTAAACGCCGACGCGTCGGTGTGCTTATTAAGAAAACGTTCTATTATGTAAAAGCAAACATTTTTACAGTATTTCACACATTTTGTCAGACTATTTTCGTTTCTATTTCAATACAAACTTAAAAATAAATCGTTTAGCATCAATAAGTAGCTTCTTTATAATTTACTACATGATTCCCGCAACTTTGCATGGACAAGGCGTTTGTTATGGCTCAGTGGCACAAGCGTGTGTCTGTAAACGACAGGTTGTGGGTTCGATACACACGAGAGGAAATGAAATGTATAATATTGGCGTTTATATTACGAGGCAACGTGAGTGAGTTTGAGGCAATCAATACGCAGTATCTTCAGAATACAACAGAGTGACTTTTCACTCAGCTACCTGCGGGATACAGCGTGAAATTTAAAAAAAAAAGTTTTTTCAATTTCACGCTACGATATAATACACCGTTCCCATTACAACACTTCTGTTCCCCGATATCCAATTCCAATTTGAGGCATTGCGCGTTCAGTGGCGGAACTTAATGCTGCTTTTTCCATTGTATGCCATTTCCTCGAATGGGAATCGAACCTACAACCTGTCACGACAGATCTCACTTTAAGGCATATTTTAGCACCGTGTTAATAACTATATATGCATTTGAAATAACATAATTATTTTAATATTAAGGACAGACATACATTTAAATATATATATATATATATATATATATATATATATATATATATATATATATATATATATATATATATATATATATATATATATATATATATTTAAATCGTTTAACAGATAACGTCTAAAACAAACAAAATATAAAAATAAACTGTCAAAATCATAATTAGCAAGAACATCCATCTCGCAGTTTCATTTTTAGTTGATAATAAGTCACTCCGTTTCATTTCCCATTTCGCACTGAGTTTAAGAATACGTTGTATCTCGAACATAGTAGAGAAGACAGAGAGAGCCTAGTGTTAAGACACTCTGTTCTCCACGTACTGGACTATTTTCAAGACAATGTCTCAATTTGGCGAAAAAAAAAGTGGAACGTAGAACACAACCGTCGTAGCTCTTAAAATGCTAGTCCAATTTTCATATAACTTAGCTAAAATCCATAGCGATCACCAAGGCTTTCGATCAAACAAAATCTGTTCTAAAAATGGTTCATTCATACAGGAGCTGCGGTGCGACAGACGGTCTTTATGATTTGTGGTAACTCCCATTTACTCTACTCTTCTCAGCTTCACGCTGTACCTCTCAAATGGCAGGGTAGGCAGAGGGAACTTGGGAACCTAGTGTTGGGACTGGGAATTTAGAAGAAAGACGTCTTCTTCTTCTTCCTACAAACATCACATCTAAAATATATACATTATCATGCTCTTTATCATTTCACTACAAAAACTTCTAAATTGTTAAAATAATATATTTTTTTAGTAAGTACACGCAAAAGTACGTAGAAGGAACTTGGGAACCCAGTGTCACTATTACGTTCCCAATATTCGTATATTACAATAGCATATTGAGTGGCGGAACTAAACGCCGCGCTTTGTCTTGTTACCAGAGCGAAAAAAAATAAATGTATTACATATTTCATTTCCCCTAACAAGGATTGAACTCGCAACCTGTCGCTCATAAGAAAATAGTGTATAAAATAAATACCAAAATTCAGTTATTCGTCCTGCGTTATCGCTGTATTTAACATAAACTCATATATACATATATATGTATATATAAATGTATGTGTATGTGTGTGTGTGTGTTTGTCTATCCATATATGTATGTATGGCTTGGCCGCATTTCGTGTGTATTACTCTAACGTCGCTGTTTTAATGTGACATTGGACATATCATGAAGTGTCTGGGTATATATATTATATTACTTACGTACCCAGAGTGAACAAAGTGATAAACGCTACGGTCTCGGCATGTCCTTTCGCCTCCTCAACTATCATCAACCTCTTCATACATTGGCTCTGGGAGGTCCTCATGCTTTACGAGGGTCACTCTTTCGGTATCGTAGATACTGTATCATCTGAGGTGTCCCTTTCCCTTTCTTACCACTGTTTTTTCCATTATGTCTGTCTCAGCTTCACGCTATATCCTGCACATGGCAGGGTAGGCAGAGGGAACTTGGGAACCTAATATTAAGACACTCCGTTCCACTTTCGTTTACCACTTTCCGCTGAATTTGAAGTATTGCGGGTTGAGTGGCGGGACTCAACACAGCGCTCTCCTTTTTACCAGAGGGAAGAAGTGAAGACAATAAATATTTAATTTGTAACTATTAAATATTTCATTTTCTCGAGTGGTGATCGAACCCACAACCTATCGTTTACAATCACAAGCTTGTGCCGCTGTGCCACGACGGGTCTCTATCTATCGGATATTAATAAATAAAATAAAGAAATGGTTCAAGCAGGTAATATGGAGGGTAATTGTATAATCAGTAAGGGTAGTTGTATAATTGAAAGACTTCAGGAGTGAAAAGTTATACTAATGTTATCTAAACGAATTAAATGATAAGTATAAAATAATATTGTGTTATTTATTTTGAGGCCTGTCGTTGTGCATGGGCACAGACATGTGAGTGTAAACGTGACCGAGTTCGACTAACTCCCCAGGAAATGAAATATTTAATATTTTCAATTTAAATATTTAATATTTTCATTTCATCGCTCTAGGAACAAGGCAAAGTGCGGCACAAAATTTATTTAGTTATTTATTTATTTATTAGGCAAGCCAACGTAACATACAAAATTATACAAAAAAGTTTTATAAATACATGCAAAATTTCAAAAAATATGTTTTCTATTGTACATCACACTTACAGGCTAGCTCAACAACATATAAAAAATAAATATTGCTAATCTAGAAACCTAAAACCCAAAAAGAAAAATAACCATACATATAGAAAATTAAAACAATGACAACTATCAATCATACAAATAAAAATAATCATATAGACAGTAAATAATAGACAGTAGTAAAAATATTCGCCAATCAATAGAAAATGACATATCAAGAGAATGAGGAATGAAACGGAGTGTCTCTTCAAGGTTTCCAAGTTTCGACCCTGCTAAGTGTGGGTTGTATGACCCGCACTTGGCAGGGTAAGCCACAATGTCGTGAAGCTGAGTGCTAATTATCCAAGGAGTCAAGGTTAACCTGTGGCAGTGTACGAGACAATGTATTATAATATCAGTAACGGTATATTGAGATTATTAGAAAGAGCAGCAAACGCGACAGACAGTGGGTTTGATCCCCAAACAAGGAATGAAAGATTTAATAATTTCATTTCAGCGCGGCGTTAAGTTGCGCCACTAAACACGCTTTACCTCCACATTTCATGTGGGGAACAGATTGTCTTTATACTAGGTTTCCTCTACTTTCTTTAAAACAATATTATTTTTCAAGCTAATAAATATTACGGCAAAAAAAGCATGATTTCAAAAAACTTATATTTAAAAAGAACCACTCAACACGCAATGCCTCAAAAAGGGCAGCAAGTAGGGAACGGAATGGAGCGTCCTAACACTAGGTTCCCAAGTTCCTCTAGCCTACCCCGCCATGTGCGGGATAGAGCGTGAAGCTGAGTGAGTAATTCAAAAAAAATTGTAGACATTTTGCATAATAGCCGCTTTTCACACTCTCACCGCAGCGAGTATAAAACACAGTACACACAACAAAGCTGTAGATTCATTATAGCTATATATAAAGTACTTTTTTAAGGTTGTCTTACATGGAAATTAATATATTTTTTATTAACTACACACTTCTGCATAGCCGGGTAGAGAAAGGGAACCTAACAACCTAGTGTTTAGACACTATGTTCCCGTGACGACACTTAGGTTCCCAACTTACCACCGCTTTATTTCGTAGTAAATATTTCTCGATTGGAAAACGAATGCATCAATTATGGCGTTAACGTACATGTTTATATCTTCATAACGGCTGATCTTTAATTTGAATTGATATTAGTAATAAAAAAATATATATAATAAAGCCATCATGACCCAGTGGAAGAGGGTCTGACTGTAAAAGCGTTGGTTGTCGGTTCGTTTTATAGTCAAAGGAAATATTATAAAAAATATCAGCTTTTATAATTTTTTTAACTACTTTATCTAATTTTAAATATGATAAAATAACATTAAGGGCCGTTTTCACCACTGGCTGATATATTACCGGGTAGTCTTATCTGTCAGATAAATAGCATTTCCGTGTTATTAACGTCCCATAACCCATTCTAAGGTGGCTGATTATTGTCTTCCAGATTAGTTGTAAGGGAAATTGATGGTGAAATGAAAACAAATAAGCAGCCTCAGGCCTGTCGTGGCGCAGCGGCACAAGAGTGTGACTGTAACCGACAGGTTCTGGGTTCGATCCCCAGTCGAGGAAATGAAATATTTAATATTTTCAATTTAAATATTTAATGTTTCATTTCGTCGCTCTGGTAATATGGTAAAGCGCGGCGTTGAGTTCCGCCACTCAACTCGCAATGCCTCAAATTCGACGGAAAGTGGGGAACGGAAGTGGAACGGAGTGTCATAACACTAGGTTTCACTTCCGTTCCCTCTGCCTACCCTGCCAAGTGCGGGATACAGCGTGAAGTTGAAAAAAAAAAAAAAGAAAATAATAATAATAATAAGCAGCCTCTATCTGTGAGATAGCAGTAATTGTCAGACTATCTGTAACTTTATTTATAACCAATAAAACTAGCATTATATTATACTGGCATATATAATATAATAAGATAATTTTCTTCACGCTTTATCCCGCATGTGATAACGACAATACATTCCCAATGTCCATCTTATTTCTATACAACTTCGCGTTAATTAACGAAACTTAACGTCAGCCAGAGCAGTGAAGTGAACACAATTCATACTACCGAATGAAAAAATTATACAATTCTCGCACACAGCCGAATACGCAAAGGGAACATGGGAACCTATTGATAAGGCACGCCTTTCCATTCTCCAGTCACCAACGAATTTAAGCCGCGGAACTCAACGCCGCGCTTTGCCTCGCCACCATGGTAAGCAAAAGATAATATTAGATATTAATAATCCATGTAAAACAAGCAGAAACAAGCGATACCTTAATAAACATGATGCGAAGCGGATAGCTTGTAACGATTCAAATGAAATCAATAACTATGATTATATTTATATATATACTATTTAATACTTTACCAAACTATTTTGTATCTTTAACTACCTTTTGTTAACGGCTTCGCCCGCTTGATTGAACGGACATCTATACATATAATAAATCTGTAACTGATCGCTGTCTGTTCATTGAAGATATATTAAATAACATCTTATAGGGGGTGTTCATTTATGTAGTAGGGGATAGATAGTGATTTTTATTTTTTTCTCCGTATATTTGTTTGACTGTTTGTCTGTGCGTTTGTACGTAGATTACGTACTTTTCTCAGTATTCGCTTAACATATTTAAATACAGTTTTTACTATTATATTTTGGCAACCTACCCTCAACATTTACTTAGTGCTTATTTTATTTAAATCTATTGATAAATAAAAAAGTTATGTCGATTTCAAATGTTAAATTCGACAGAATTTCTGCACATTGTATTAATTTAGCTGAAATTTCAGTTTTCAATGTATAGATATTGTCTTAAAAGTGATAATGTTATTAGAACAAGAGCGTAATTGAGATTGGTATTTTTTTTATGGACAATACTCGGCAAACTCGCTTACGGGTCACCTGATCGTAAGTGATCACCGCCGCCCACGGCCCCGAGTAACTCCAGAGGAGCTACAGGAGCGTTGCCGTTCTTTAAGGTGGAAGGGCACCTTTTATTTCTTCGCTCTGGTAAAAAGGCAAAGCGCCGCGTTGAGTCTCGCCACTCAACACGCAATGCCTTATATTCGGCGAAAAGTGGGGAACGGAACAAAGTGTCTTAACACTAAGCTCCCAAGTTCCCTCTGCCTACCCTGCCTCGTGCGGGATACAGCGTGAAGCTGAAGAAGAAGAAGAAGATTATTCTGTAATATCTCTTGAGAAGATTTAGGGACATCTGTTGAAACAAAAATATATATATTACTTTTCTATTCAACAGATGGCAATAACCACTACACGTACATCCCACAATAAAATATTAATTGTAATATATTAATTTAATAATTAATAAACAGTAAGTTATTTAAAATTATTACCATTATTTATTATTAATTAATTATTTACATATTATTTATTTACAAAGTTACCGAACGACAGATTAAAAAGAAATAAGCTGCGCGTTATCGCACACAAGCACAACCAAACGCATCCCTTTGACATCTTCGGATCGACGCAAAAAAAAAAAAATTGGATTTTTCTCAATATTTTCCAAATATTATCATCAAAATTGATTGCAAAATTACAATTTAATTACTGAAAACCTTAAATTGATTGTTAATTTATTATTCAATTGGCTGTAATTAAAGTTGTTCGTCGTGGATCCCAACATAAGCGGTATGTTTATTATTGTTGTCCCGGTCCATGCTCAATGATTTATAATCGCCTTTTGTTTTTCCTGTTTTCTTATTTATTTCTTTATATATAATTAAAATTGTACATTTAAATCGTTTTATACGTATCATTTTATGTTTTGTTTTGTTTTAATTTTATATTTCTAACGATACGATAGTTTACAATGGAAATGATAAAGAAATTAATGTTTCTTTTATTTCTTACAAGATGTTATCCTTTTATAATTATATATCAATATAATAAATATTTAAGTATTTAAAAATTATGTATCTTTATGTCTTTTCCCTTTTTTTTTTTTCACAGTAAAAGAATATATTTATAATGTGATATTATATAATTGGTCTTGATTTATTATTTAGTTTGTATATAATCATTTTAAATAACTGTTAATATAAAAGTTAACATTAAGTTTGAATTTTCATAATTCAATTTATTTAATGAGTATTTTATTTAAAATTATATTGATTTTATTATTTGATAATTTTGAGTTATATGATATATTTTATATAATTTCTAATAGTCTTTTCTTGAGTTAAAATATATCATTTCTAGTAGTCTTTTTCTTAGATGAAGGAGATCTATACAATTATGTAATATTTAACTTATAACATATGACAATAGGTGAGCTTGAAATTAACTTGTATGGCTTGTATTTATTAAATGTATAATAATTATTTTTAAAAACTTGAGAGGCCTGTAGTGGCGCAGCGACACGAGCGTGTGACTGTAACCGACAGGTTGTGGGTTCGATCCCCAGTTGAGGAAATGAAATAAATATATATATATATATATATATATATATATATATATATATATATATATATATATATATATATATATATATATATATATATATATATATATATATATATATATATATATATATAAATGCAAAGCTCTGCCACTCGACACATAATGCCTTAAATTTGGTATAATAACTGTCTTCATACTAGACTCCCACTCTCTCCAACTTCCCTCTGCCTACTCTGCCATATGCGGAGTACAGAATAAAGCAGAGAAATTAATAATTTCTTTCCAGTAATTCAAAGAAGCAATTACATTCTCTTACTAAATACATATATTCATCATTTTTACTATGATGGCAAAGCCGAGGCTTGAAGGTCAAAATCAAGCCAATACATCTAATAATAATATGTAATAAGATCAAGGGTGGCGGTTCATTTCCGCGTTAGGGGAATGAATTATTGTCATAGGCGAGACAATTCACTGCCACCTTTACGCTCTTTGAGATATTGCATGTTGAATGGTGGAACTTAACTCCGCGCTTTGCCTCGTTACCAGAGCGAGGATATGAAAATGTTAAATACTTCATTACTTTGAATAGAAATTGAAGTCATAATCAGTCTCACACTTGTATATCTGTATATTTTTTATGTTTGAAAAACCTTGAAAAACCTTTGAGGCCTGTTGTGGCGCAGCGGCACAAACGTGTGACTGTAACTGATGGGTTGTGGGTTCGATCGCCACTCGAGGAAATGAAATGTTTAATATTTTCCAATTTAAATATTTAATGTTTTCATTTATTCGCTTTGGTACAAGGCAAAATGCGGCGTTGAGTTCCGCCACTCAACATGCTATGCCTTGAAATTCGGCGGAAAGTGGGGAACGGAAGTATCTTAACACCAGGTTCCCAAGTTCCCACTGCCTACCCTGCCATGTGCGCTATACAGCATGAAAAAGCAGTTCCTATTTTTATATATATATAGTGTCAAAGGTTTTTTTCTGAAATGAATTTGTTATTTTTTATCAAAAGCTTGTAGTTTTCTTTTATTTTATTATAACATGGAGGTATTTTTTTTTATAGATTTAAGTCTTTTTTTTTAATCTATATTTAGTATAAATCTGCACCTGATCGCTGTCTGTATGTGGAAGATATATGAGAAAATATATTACTGGGAGCATTTATTAGTGTAATAGAATACAAAACAATGATTTTTTTATTTTTTGTATGTTTGTCTGTTCGCACTTAGCTTGGAAACTGCTTGATTGATTATAATGCAGATTCTCATAAATATATATATATATATATATAAATATATATATATATATATATATATATATATATATATATATATATATATATATAATACTTCATGTTTTTATCGAGGTTTCTAACAAGTATGCCGTTAAGATGGAACGGAGTGCCTCAACACTAGGTTCCCGAGTTCCCCTTGCCTCCTATGATAAGTGTGGGGTACAGTGTGAGACTATATAAGAACTTATTACTAAATAGCGACCCGCCCGCGGCTTCGCCCGCTTGAATTACACAATTTTATTACCAATCTCAATTACTCTCTTGTTCTGATAACGTTATCACTTTTAAGACAATATCTATACATTGAAAACTAACATTTCAGATAAATTAATGAATATTTTGTACCAATTATATCAAACTTAACATTTAAAAGATGATGAGATTAAGATGCAACTTCTTAATTTAAATATTAAATGTCAAGAAAAGTTGCCTTTTCTGAGATTAGACACAGACAAACACATGAAAAATCACTATTTTCTCCCTTACTACATAAACAAACACCCCCTATAAGATGTTATTTAATATATCTTCCATGAACAGACAGCGATCGGTTACAGATTTATTATATGTATATATAGATATATAAAAAATATATAGGTATTTTTTTATGGTGTTTTCAGTGGAGATGTGCCCCGCGGAGGGTTGGAAGGGGGTCGCCAGGTCTCCTTCCCATGAGTCCGTTACCACTGAGCTGTCCCTGTTCAGTGTGTCATCAGCTGCGTCTGATGCCAGGATATTGAGGCTTTTGGCCTGCAAGGTATTTGAGGCAACTTGGCTCGATGAGGCCTGTCGTGGCGCAGCGGCACAAGCGTGTGACTGTAAAGTATTTAACATTATAATTTCTTGGCTCTGGTGAACAACGGAACGGAGTGTCTTAACACTAGGTTCCCAAGTTCCCTCTGGTCCCCCTGCCATGTGCGGGATACGGCTATGTAACTAATAGAAATGTAAAATTTTGTAAGGTTTGTTCCGGTTGTTCCGCTTTTACTCAAAAACTACTGAACTGATTTTGATGAAACTTTCCAGTAATATTACCTTATGATTGATGAAAAAAAACGTTGATTGCAATTTATGAAAAGATTTTGTATGTAATAGAACACAAAATAATGTTTTTTTTTTTTATATTTTGTCTGTACGTTTGTTCGTGCTTATCTCAGAAACGGCTCAACCGATTTAAATGCGGTTTTCACTATAGTGTATTGGTAATCTTTTTTTCAGATTTTGAAATATTTTAGTCGGCGAATAAATAAGAAAGTTGTTTGGATTTAAAATATTTTCTTTTGTTGGGCAAAATTTACATAATTGTGTTTAATTTGAGCAGGCGAAGCCGCGAACGGCGCCGCCAGTATTGAGTATAATATTTTTTTTATGGAAAATTAAATAATTCCATGGGTTCAATTCCTTGCCGAGGTATATAGGGTGTTTTTTTTTTTAATTTACAGGCTGGCCAAGGCCCAGACCCGTCTCTGAGGGTCGCAAGTCCCAATCCAGAGGGAAAAAATATAAAGTAAGTATAAGGAGGAAAAATTCTTCTTTTTTTTTATCGTCTTCACGCTGTATCCCGCACAATGTAGGGTTGGCGGAGGGAAATTTGGAAATTACTTCGTCACCAGAGCGAAAATATGAAAATATTATATGTATCCTTTATTTTGTGCTTTTTTTTAAAATGTGTCCTTTTGTACGGTTTATAAATGTATCCTTTCTCTTGTACGTTTTAAAAATGTATCCCTTTGTACGGCTCCTGTTTTAAAAATGTATCCTTTTATAAGTGTATCCGTTCTCTTGTACGTTTTTAAAACGTATGTTATCCTTTTGGTTCTTACGTTCATCCTGTTTTAAAATGTATCCGCTTGTAAGTATTATAAGTGTATCCTTTCTCTTATACGTTTTAACAGTGTATCCTTTCTCTTATACGTTTTAAAAATGTATCCTTACTTTTAAAATACAATCAATCCCACTTTTATAATATTTCCCCCTCCAGACGAGGTTCAGCCTCGATCCTCCAATCGGGGGACGCGTGTCGGGAGCTCCTGGCTGGGTGCGCCGCCCTCTGCGCGCAGCTAGGGCTCCGCAGGTCTTTCAGTGCTGGGGACGTGGCTTCCGGGAACGTGTCCAAACCTGTTCGTAGGTAAGTTTGGGGGGTGAGAAGGGTTGAGTCTATTTTTTTTAGGGAAGTATTTTCATGTGGTGTCAGGGAACATGGCCTAGAGATGGGAACTTTTGGGGTTATACATGATAATGTTGAATTGTGAGGCCGCTCGAGAAAATAAAATATTTTTCGTTTCTTCGCTCCGGTGATAAGGTGAAAATGTGGCGTTGAGTTCCGCCAGTCAACGCGGAATGCCTCAAATTCGATATAAAGGTGGGGAGGGACGGAAAAGTCTACGAATAAACTGTCGACAGGCCTTAAAGATACATTTTTTTTCAGCTTCACGCTGTATACCGCGTATAGTAGGGCAGAGGAAACTTGGCTTATTTTAAATTATTCGAGATCTGTCGTGGCGCACCGGCACAAGCGTGTGACTGTAAACGACAGGTTGTGGGTTCGATACACACGAGAGGAAATGAAATATTCAATATTTTCAAATTGAATATTTATTTTCGTTTATGTTTTCGTTTCTTCGCTCTGGTGACAAGGCGAAGCGTGGCGTTGAGTTCCGCCACTCAACAACTAATGCGTCAATGTCGGCATAAAGTGGGGAACGAAGTATCTTAAAACTAGGTTCCCAAGTTCCCTATGCCTACCCCGCCATGTGCGGGATACAGCGTGAAGCTGAAATTTAAAAGATTATGATTATATACATTTAACGTTTCCATACTCCAGTGCCACATCCGAAGTTGGACTTTGTGCGGCGCTAGAGGCTTTGACGTTGAGCGCTGCGTCCAGGTCGTGTAGCACGTGGGTCGCAGGTTCGTTTCTTGTTCTTATATATGTGACTTTTATCTTGTGTCTTGCTTTAATAGTGATCACGTGTGTGATCTCATGTGTGGATGTGTGATCTTGTGTGTGGATATGTGATCACATGTGTGGATGTGTGGTCACATGTGTGGATGTGTGGTCCCATGTGTGTATGTGTGATCACATGTGTGGAAGTGCGATCACATGTGTGGAAGTGCGATCACATGTGTGGGTGTATGATCACATGTATGGATGTGTGATATCATGTGTGTATGTGTGATCACATGTGTGGACACATGTGTGTGTGTGATAACATGTGTGGATGTGTGGTCCCATGTGTGTATGTGTGATCACATGTGTGGAAGTGCGATCACATGTGTGGAAGTGCGATCACATGTGTGGACGTGTGATGACATATGTGGATGTGTGATATCATGTGTGTATATGTGATCACATGTGTGGACACATGTGTGTGTGTGATAACATGTGTGGATGTGTGGTCCCATGTGTGTATGTGTGGTCACATGTGTGGAAGTGTGATCACGTGTAAATGTGTGACCACATGTGTGGACGTGTGATGACATATGTGGATGTGTGTACCCATGTGTGTATGTGTGACCACATGTGTGTATATGTGATCACATGTGTGATCCCATGTGTGGATGTGTGAGCACATGTTTGGATGTGTGACCACATGTGTGGATATGTGATATCACATGTGTATGTGTGACCTCATGTGTGTATGTGTGGATGTGTGATCTCATGTGTGGAGGTGTGACCAAATGTGTGGAGGTGTGATCTTTTAAAAGCCCCTCATTTTCAATATATTTTATGAAATGTATGTCTGTTTACTTTTAAATATTTTTAAAAATATCTAAAAATCCTTCAGTAGGCGGGTCTCAGCTTCCTTCCCCCCAGCGGTCTCACCCCGTCCAGCCCCCGCACAGGTCTCTGCCCAATGATAATAAGAAAGTAAGTAATTACGTCAAATGTTGTTTAAATTGTTTATTTTGTGTTTTTTTTTTTTTTAGGTATTAAAGAGCCATTTTTTATATATATATTTTTTTTTATTTTGAAGTTTTTTTTTTCTGTCGTGGCGTGAACGCGACTGTTTGTGGGTTCCCCAATTGAAGTAATACAATTGGGGAACCCACAACAGTTAAGTGGTTGGGGGGTTGTTTTTTTTTTTTATTTATTCACTCACTCACTCAAGGTGTATCCCGCACACGGTTATGGTGGCAGAGGGAACGTGGGAACCTAGTGTTAAGACACTCCGTTTCCCACTTTGCGCCAGAATTTGAGGCATGGTTGTGTTACCAGAGTGAGGAGATGAGAACATTAAATATTTAATTTGAAAATATTAAATATTTCATTTCCTCTCGTGTGTATTGAACCCACAACCTGTCGGTTACAGTCACACGCTTGTGCCGCTGCGCCACGACGGGCCTTCTTTTTTATTTCTTTTTGATAATTTAAAAGAAATGATTTTATATATATATATATATTTTTTTTTTCTGGCTGTCCTTTTATATATACTTACACACCTGTAAAGATTAGGTTTCTTATACCTTATACAATATATTTATTTAATATTGTATAAAATATATTTATTGTCTGTCGTGGCGTAGCCGCACAAGCGTGTGACTGTAAACGACAGGTTGTAGGTTCGATACACACGAGAGGAAATTAAATATTTCATATTTTCATTTCTTCACTCTGGTAACAAGGTAAAAGGCGGCGTTGAGTTCTGCCAATCGACTGCCACAAATTCGGCAGGAAGTGGGGAATGGAAGTGATTCAGAGAGTTTTAACACTAGGTTCCCAAGTTCCCTCTGCCAATCTAACTGCTGAGAGAGACGTATTATAAATATTCATCATTGTGCTCTGGTAACGAAGTAAGCTGCGGCGTTAAGTTACAATTCTTATTAAGCAATGTCAATAAAAATGGGGAACAGCACTTCCGTTTCACATTTTCACACTTAACTCTAGGTTCCCAGGTTCCCGCTACCTAAGTATCGTCACTATTTTTTTTTTTTTTAAGGTACGTCAAAATTATATAAAACGTCGTCTCCTGACCACTTATAGAGCATTGGAGAGGATGTCTCAGTCGGACTTTAATTTGGATAAGCTGGAGGTATGTGGTTCGATTCCTGGTTAGGGTAAAACTAAAATTGCATATTATAACAATAAAATTGCTTATTGTAACAATAAAATTTATTTACAAATGATGTTTGAACAATAAAATTTATTTACAAAGGAAATATATACAGCATGTTTAAAAAAGTTTAAAAAAAAAAGTAACACAAGAAAAAAAATATATATTATTCTTATAACAACTTTAAATTTAATTTCTTATTTTGTTTTTTTTTCTAATTTTAATACAAAATGGCGGCTTTAATTTTTTTATTATTAAACTCAGGCTGCAGCGTCCGCGGCTGTAAGCGCAGGGCCGGGGCCCACGACGCTCGCGGTGCCCAACACTAAAACTAAATTTGTGCATCCCGGTGAGTGTTCTTCTCGGCTTCACGCTGTATCCCGCACACGGCAGGGTAGCCAGAGGGAACTTGGGAACCTAGTGTTAAGACGTTCCGTTCCGTTCCCTATATATTCCACTGAATTTAAGGCATTGCGTGTTGAGGGGCGTAACTCAACGCAGCGCGTCCCCGTTTCCTTCTACCAGAATGAGGAAATGTTAATATTAAATATTCAATTTCCCCGAGTGGGTATCGAACCTGCACTTGATATGTTTACAGTCACCCGACTGTCCCGTGCGCCACGACGGGCGCTATAAAGTTTAATTAGGACATAATGGATGAAAAGCATTTTAGAGGCCCTGGTAACAAGGCAACATGTGGCGTTTAGTTACGCCACTCAACACGCAATGTTCTCTGAATTTTGATGGGAAGTGGGAAACGAAAATGAGTGTTTAAAACTAGGTTCCCAGGTTCCCTCTGCCTACTCTGCCATTTGCGGGATACGGAGCGTGAAGTTAAAAGCATGAATTAATTAAAAATTATCAATTCCATTAGAAGCAGCACATTTGGCGTTAACCGCCGCGGACTTGGAACGCGAGAGGGGACGTCCTTTGTCCAAGTACGAGAGAAACATGATTATATTTAACTGGCTTCACACTTTGGACGAGGCAGCACCGTTCTAGATTGTTCTGACTGGTTCTGACAAGTTTAGATACGTTCTGGCATGTTCTAATAAACTAAGATGCGTTCTAAGATGTTCTGAATAATAACTGATGCGTTATGACACTTTCGGATAAGTTTTGGGGGTCTGTTCTGAGAAGTTCTGATAAGTTATACTGCGTTATGACAAGTTTAGATACGTTCTGACTTGTTATAGAAAGTTAAGACATATTGTAACGCGTTCTGACACGTTCAGATACAATCTTGTGTGTTGTAAAATATTCTAATCTATTATTTCTTTTTATTTTAATGATGAAAGTATTTTTTTTTTATTTTATTTATTTTTTTATACATTTTAAATAACATTCCCATTGAAAATTACTAAAATATTATTTATATGCATTTTTTTAAAAAAAAAAAGCCTTCAAAATTTACAATTTTGTGAGAAATAATGATTTGAACAAAAACGTGTTGCTTATAATACTAAATTTAAATTTAAAGTTTAAAAAGCCTATATAAATTTCTAACGAAGCAGGATTTGAACCTGCGCCTCTTGAAAACCGTTCAAGCGCTCTGACCAAGCCATTCCTTCTCATCAAGCTACGTCGAAGCGCTTGAACGAACTTCAAGAGGCGCGGGTTCAAATCCTGCTTCGTTTGAAATTTTTATACGCTTTTTAAATTTAAATTTAGTATTTTCTGTCCTAAAATGTGGATTAACGTTTTTTTTTTTTTCATTATTACTTTTTTCAGTTATTCATTTTATTTTAAGGATTTTTGCTAAGGACGTAGACGCAGTACGTTAAAACAGCATATTATTTATATATTATCTGTGTGATATTTAAATATATTTATATTTATTTATATGAATTTATGATCTCTAATTTACGATCTGAAATATAACTATTTAAAATAATGATCTCTTCTATTATATATACATATTTTATCAGAAATTTCTCGAACTGTTTAGAAATTTCTAGAAAAGTTCATTTGTTTTGTATTTTATTTTTTTAGAAAATTTCTAATGTTTTTTTTTTTAAATATTATTTTTAATTCACGGCTTTGTGCTTGGTTAGAGAAAAAAAGTTATTTCATCATGTAATTAAATAACATAGTGTTTTTTTTTTTTTATATAAAAAATAATACTTAGTTAACAATAAATATATCAAAATTAGTCCATTTTGAAAAGCATATCTCGATTTTACTAATTAATATTGAAAAAAATAAATAAATAATGCTTGCTTTTAAAAAAAAAATACGCAAGTTTGTCCGTTCGTTGATAAGAAAATAGCAAAAATACTGACTCGATATTGATAATTTAACGTATATCTTAATTAATTAATATAATAGAATAACACAAAAAAATAACATCATCATAATCATTATACAGGGGGGTTTTTTGTGTACTTTCAAACGTTTTTATGTATATATATCTTTTTTAAAGTAAAAGTAATAAAAATGATATATAGGATGTTTTTAGAAGTGATTAAAATTTAATTATTAATAAAAACACATTTGGCAAAGATCAAACACTCTGTATAACGATAATTTACTGTATAATTTAACAAAAATAATAAGGTTTTTATAATCGTTTCTATTCCGTAGAATTATAAGGAGTGATTTTTTTTTGTTAGTGACACATTTCTCCCTCTCTATATTAGATCGCTCTTTTTAGCTTCACGTTGTATCCCGCGTATGGCAGGGTGAGCAGAGGGACCTAAGGGAACCTGGGGTTGAAAAACTTTTTAAAGTCAGATATGTGACATTGATATTTAAGATTATTTATTTATTTTTTAGCGTGAATAATGGTGATAGCAACACGCTGTATCCCGCAATAAAAGGATAAGCAGAGGGAACTTAGGAACCCTAGTGTTAAGATATGTTCCCATGAAGACAATGCGCTGATTTAGCTAAAAAGTGGGAAACTGAAGCGAACGGAGTTTTTATTTAGGTTCCCAAGTTCCCTCAGCTATGTGCGGGATTCGGCATGAAGATCAAAGACAAGCAACTCTAAAATCTCTGCTTTCTTTATTTTAATGTTCTTTCTTTTTTTTTTCATAATAATTTAACCAATAAATATAAGAAACAACCTCGTAATAACCAAGTTCCTAATTTAGATTACATCAATTTTAGTTCAGCATTTTTCTTTTTGTACAAAATCTAAAAAAAAAATGCATTTTTTATGTTTTTTTTTCTTGTAAGCTATTGTAATGTAATTATGAAGTAAAATGTACGTATTTAATAAATAAATGTTATGGATATGATGACTTTTTTTTGGTTTTATTTCTCTTTTTTCCGTTTGTTTTGTGTGAAATTGGTTTATGGCCCGTTGTGGCGCAGCGGCACAAGCGTGTGACTGTAAACGACAGGTTCTGGGTTCGATCCCCAGTCGAGGAAATGAGATATTTAGTATTTTCATTTCTTCGTTCTGATAAGGTAAAATGTGGGGTTAAGTTCCGCCACTCAACACGCAATGCCTCTAATTCGGCGGAAAGTTTCGGGAACGGAGTGTCTTAACACTAGGTTCCCAAGTCCCTCTGCCTATCCTGACGAGTGCGGGATACAGCGTGAAGCTGAGTAGTTAGTAATATTATTTAAAGAGAAAACTATTTTTTTAATAGAAAATTTTCTTTTCCGTCAATTATAACTACCTAAACTTGTAAGTGCTTGAAAACTCAAAAAAAAAAACTTGGCTAAGAACCACCACGAAGGTTTTCAATTAAATAAAATCTTTAGAGGTCTTTTCGACCTCATAACAGGTTACAACACAAACAAACAAGTTACAAGCTTCGTTTCTTGAACGTCAAACAATTTACCACCAGTTCACTAAAGTTACTGCCTCAGACCTGAGAACAACCCAAGCAAGAAACTCAGCGGGACATGTGTTTTTTTTAATCATTTATATACAGTTTTAAATTTAAATAGTAATCATACCTTTATAATAAACTGGAGCGAGCATTTCATTCTAAAAAAATGTTTAACATAGGAAACGTTGGGAAAAACAAGGGGAATTAATAAATTAAAATACAGAAACTCAATCCAAATCATCTTTATTTAATTTTTTACATCCTTGGATTAAATAAACGGTGTCATTCCACTTGTATGTGATGAAAAACAAAAACTTAGATTTTTTTTCAAATAAATCTGTTTTTTTTTTCAAAAATTAAAACCAAACTATAAATTTTTTCATAAAAACCAATAACTAATATATTTTTTTACGTTTTTCAAACAAAACGGAATAACACCTGTGAGATTATAAAATTCAAGTTGACAAATTATACAAAGTCTAATAGTAAAGTGTCACAACTTAAGAATTATATATAAGAATTATATATAAAATGCAACAAACATACATTAATTATTTAAAAACAAATTTCATAGATTAAAACCTCAATAAATTTTCAATTCTAATTTAAAAAGAAAAACAACTTTTAATTTACCAATAAAGTTTGGAAAATGATATCAAAATCATATTAATAATAACTAATTTAAAATAAGTTATTATTATTAAAATATAATAATTATTTAAAAAATGTATTAAAATAATAAATAGTAATAATAATAATAACTTTTAACAAAATCAACTTAACCTTATTATTAATAGTTTTAAAGTTTGATAAACATTTGAAAAAAATAACTTTAAATTGAAACAAAAAATTGTGACACTCTTCTATTAAACACACTTAAACAATATAAAAAAAATTAGTTAGTATTTTTGTTACAATTTTATTAATAACTAAAGATTTTTTTAAAATTTTAAACTTACATTATTTGCAATTTGGTTTAAAAATAATTTTAATTCTGAATATGAAATCAAAAATTTATCTTTTTTTTTTAATATGTATATAAATTTTGTTTTTATCTGGTGGCAATGCGTGTTGAGTGGCGGAATTCAACGCCGCCTCCACCTCGTTCCCAGAAAATATCAAAGGTTACAGAAATAAGTGTTATTTATACAATCTTAAAAAAAATGGTGACAAATATTTAGTGTAGGACCTTAAAATGTTGTTTTTTAAAACCAGATTAAAAAAATATCATGAATGAATATTAAAAAACATATTTCCAGGGTCTTTATGTTTTTTTTTATTAAAAACAAGTATATAAGTGTCAGTCATACAACAGATTTGACTGACATAATTTTATAGTGAAAATTAAATCCAAGGACTATAGATTATAAAGTCTAAATATTCACAATGAAAGTTAAATTTATGAACATATTTTTACAATTTGAGAGTTAAAAATTTCAAATAAATAGAAATCGTGGTATTTACACGTGGGAATGAATCTTTTTCTCTTTGTAAATAAAAAAAAAAGACTTAAAATGGTTAACTTTTTGAAAATTTTACTGTGCAATAAATAATCTTTGTAAATTTTACAAAGACATTTTTAATCTGTTATAATTTAAAAAAAAAAAAGCTTGTAAGAAAAGCAATGGTTTTTTTTTTTTTTTTAAAAAGTGCAGCCAAAAATAACGGATAGAGTACAAAAATATTTCTGGCTTTCAAATTTTGACCTTCAGCTTACGGTGTTAAGATACGGTAAGCAACGTCACATTTTTCGAGACGCGCTTTCAAAAATTGATCGCAAATATCGATTTTTCGTCATAAAACTCGATTATTTGATCAAAATCGATAATTTTTCGTTTCAATTATTTATTTATCATCGGAATGTATATTTTTCGTGTGTTTTGTGCCTAGATTCATTCAAAGGGGTGCGATGTTGTGACAATTCCATCGTAGTGGTACCGAGCGCGTGTAAAGTGTCGCGACCCCCGCGCGGCGCGTGTGCTTGCTTATACTAAATATATCAACATTTGTATAATTGTATATGGGCTATGGAAACTGGCGTGGCAGAGTGCGATTTTGATAAAACCAACTGAAAATTAGAGGTCTGCATGCGAAATGTTCACAAATTAGTGATCAAACGGCGTTTTTATCAACATTTATTCTACTTTTAAAAAATATTATACAAAAACTATTTTTTTTTATGTAAAAAGAGCTCTTTAGAGACATTGAGACCTCTGAAACCATTGATTTTGCGAAAACCACAGTCTGACACGACAATTCTTTGACTATTGTACATTATGGAGGATAAGGGTTCCAGGGGTTCTGGGGGGTTGTGGGGGGTTGCAGTGTAAAGTGTATAAATATATCTATGGTAGTCGCGTCGCGCGGGCAACGGAATGAGGTACGACAGATCAGTCTTATCGGACGGCAGTGGCTTTGGAGCTTTAGTGGATCATAATTTAGAAAATTTGACTAACCGATTAATATTTCAGCAAATTTTAAAAAAATATTCATTATTTTTTTTTTGATTATTTATTGAAATGTCATGATTTGAAAAGTTATTATTATATACTGTACTTATTTTTCAAAGCGAGAAATCATGTATTACGTGATGTAATTTTGAAAATCATCACACATTTCAACCTTTACAAACAAATAGCAAATTAGAAAATTTTAAACGAAAAATCACATGAAAAATCGGTTTTCTCGTCAAATTATAACGTAACCAGACTCTGTAGCTGAGTCTGTATTGAGTTTTAGTAAAAAAAAATAGCCACAATTCCACATGCCAATCGAACCCGGTACCACTTCAATAGAATTCTTGGTGCGCTCAGCGCTGTACCGATCCCGCGCGGGCGTGAGCAGCGCGCGGGCACAGATATAACGGACTTAACAACTAACCTTATATTAAGAAAAACCACATAAATTTAGTGTTTTGATCTTTAAAGCACTATTACTATTAATAAAAATTCAAAATAAGTCGTATTTCAATAATCTTTAGCTAAAAACTAAAAAGTTGTACGATAAAAGTTTGAAATTTCATAAAAAAAGTTATACTTTTGAAAAATTTCATGAAAAATATGATTGTTTTATGAAATCATTATTAATAGTAATACTCTTCAAGATTTCAATTTGTGTAAACGGTTATATACAAAAGGTAGTCTGTTGTGGCATTATTTTTAAGTTTTGACTGTTATATTAAAAAATATATTGAAAAATTAAATATATAAAAAAGGTATGAAATTAACTAATTTAAAAAAAAACTAATTTGAACATTGTTTCAAAAAATTAAAGAAAAAAAGAAGTCATCAATATCCAATCATCAAACAAAAAAAATATATAAGTAGAAAAAAAAAAACCAATATGTATATCCGTCCATTTGTTCCATATCACAGTCAAAACTCAAAAACATTTAATACAAAAAAAAATGAAAAACAGCGTAACACTTATTGACTAAGTAAAAAAAATGCTCTAAAGCTTGCCCATAAATCAATAGCCCATCTTTCACAGATAGCCCATCTTTCACAGAAACTTCCAAGATCATGGACAAACCTTGCACTATCACATGAGGCCCTTTAGACCTCGTAGGTTGTGTATTACTATTAGGCTACAAAATCAAGGGGCCTGTTGAACCCTCCCTTCCGGTTCATGTACTGTCTGTACTTCCTTTTGAGCACCACATGTACATCACCTTCTACGTTACCATCAACTTTTTTCCCTTTAGTCGTGTCAAATCCACAGAAACCCATAACTTTGAGCATTTCCTGTTCTTCTGGGGACTTACCTTCAAGGTCCGCTGGGGTCACAATGGGTCGTTCACCAAAGTTCTTTTTAGGTTTTGGGGCAAACGAGGTCGTTGGTGCAGGCGAGTTGGATCTCCTTCGACGGGGTGACGGGGACCTCCGTCGGGGGGATGGGGACCTTCGTCTGTCGGGTGACCGCCGCCGCCTGTCCAGGGACCGGGACCGTGAGCGGGTGCGAGGCCTGCGCCGGTCTCGGTCTCGGTCGCGGTCCCGACGGTCGCGGCGACGGGGGCTGGGTGAGCGACCCATTCGAGCTGGAAAAGAAGATATATTATCATTTATAGAGAGATAATGTGTCGTGGCGAAAAGGCAGAAGCATGACCTGTTCTGTATCTGATACCAAATAAATGAAATATTTAATATTTTCAAATTGAATTATTATACTCAGCTTCACGCTGTATCCCGCACGAGGCAGGTTAGGCAGAGGGATCCCGGGAACTTAGTGTAAAGATACTCCGTTCCACTTCTGTTCCCCACTTTCCGCCGAATTTGAGGCATTGCGTGTTAAGTGGCGGAACTCAATGCCGCGCTTAGCTTTATTACCAGAGCGAAGAAATGAAACATTAAATATTTCAATTGAAAATATTAAATATTTCATTTCCTCGACTGGGGATCGAACCCAGAACCTGTCGGTTACAGTCACACTCTTGTGCCGCTGCGCCACGACAGGCCTCATGAATTATTATAATATTTTTATATCTAAAGTTATATGTTAAGTTCCGTCGCGCAACATACAAATTTTCAAGCTGAAAACAAAGCAATGAAAATAAATTCCGACCATTTACCCGCAACGTATCAGTGTTAGAACACTCTACTCATCATTCACATTAGTAGTGTTTATCTACTTGGTTTTACTAGCAAAATATGTACAAAAAATACATTGTTTTAATAGCTGCGGAACTCAACGCCGCACTCTGGCTTTATAGAACTGAGAATTAAAATCAGTTCGTTTCAACACAATTACTGCATTAGAAAATGAATATCTTTTTCTTTCTATTTTAAATATATTAATTTAACACCAATGTAAAATTGTTTTACAACATGAAAATGATATTTCAACATAAAATGCCTTAGTATTCTAAAATGACTTATAAAATATAAACATATAAGGTTGAGGCCAGTGACAGGGACACAAGCATGTGACTCCAAACGTTAAAAATTCTATGTTTTCATTTTCTTGCCCCGGTAAGCTGCGGTGTTATGTCAAGCAACACACAATGTCTTTAAAACATAGTAGAAAGTCGGTATGTGTAACTTAACACTAAGTGAGTGTCTCGACACTCTCTCCTGTCAGTTTCTTTCTGCCTGCTATGTGAGGGATAAAGTATAAGGCAAAAAGTACATATTAATAATTATTTATTAATCAATTTACTCTATTACTAACTAGTAATCACGACATTACAAAATCACATGAGGCCTTTCAGACCTCATATGCTTTTTTTATTCCTTTTTTTTTTAATATATATTTCAAAAAAAATACTATTTAGACAATGTCATGCTTTGGCCATTGTAATGTTGCCATTATTTAACAGAAATAATTCAGTCCTATAAGCAAGGATGAATCTTACAGGAATAGTGTCTACAATTACATATATACTTTCCCATAGCGAGCTATACAGAATAATAATTAATATTAATTTATTAAAATTACATATATGAGTCTGAATAATGTATGGACTACTATTTTAACTGAAAATACAAATTCAAATAGGCTAAAACCGTTAAACTTGAATATTACAACATCAATCTCTCTTAAGACATGGTTGACATAAGGTCTTATATATGTATATATATAATATAAGTAATACAATAAAATAAAGTAAAATTTACAGCCGTAATTAACAGCCGTCCGTAAATCATAGAAAATGTCAATTTAACAGTTAGTTTTACTATCTTTACATAGCATTCCATATAAATAAGGCCATAGGGAACCTAGTGTTAAGAAACTTCCCAATCAATTTTCAACCCCCTAACATGGTAAGCTTTTATCCGAGCATGATCATGACAATAATAAATTCCCCTAAATGAGAACCAAACCTATAACTATTGCATTTGCAAATATTAATAATACTAAGTGGGGAACGAATGTGGAACATAGTGTCTTAACACTAGGTTCCCAAGTTCCCTCTGCCTACCCTGCCGTGTGCGGGATATAGAGTGAAGCTGAGTAATAATACTAAGAAATGAATCTAGATATTTGAACGTGAGACAGTTTTTATAATATTATTACTAAAAAGAACTATTGAGCAACCCCTGCACGAAAGCTCATTGTAAATACAACATACACAATTCCTTTAAAGGGGGAATAATAAATAATAATCAAGGTCAGGGATAGCAGCTAATAATTCTGGTAATAACATTCGTTTACTTTCACGCAGAATAGATGAAATTACTGGTATGTCCATTTTGGAAGAGGTATTTTTAATTTAATTAATTTTACCGCAACAACTACTGAACAGATTTTGATACAACTTTGCAGTAATAAAGCTTATACATCAGAATAACACAAAGACTACCATTTATGTAAGCATTCTCTATAAATGGGATATAATATAACTATATGATAATATGGATGATGTGGACTACAATATACTATATATAAAAATGAGCAGGTCACTGGCATATAACATATTATACTTGTCAATCACTACAAAAATTAGTTATTAGTTTAATACATGCATTAATGTTTAAAACTTAGTTTACAAAGTAGCAATTGGAAAAGTAGAGCGCAGCGTTTAGTTCCGCAACTCAACATTTCTTAAATATTATTTTAAGATATAGTATAAAGCTATTAAAAAATTAAATATTATTAGTAATGGTAATGTTTATAACACATGTTTAGTACAAAAGTTTTGAGGTTTATTGAATACTACAAATAGTATGTTAACGTATATATTTTGAAATACATAATCTGTAGAAATAGAAAATTCTAGATTATTGAAAATCTTATAACATACTTAAATTAAAATTAGTTGGAAACAAAAACTATATGAATTTTAGCGCCTTCTATTCTATCACATCTCATAAACTTTAAGTCGTATGTTTTACTTAAAACTAATTAAAGAATATCAAAATTAAGTAATAAAAGTAACATATTTACCTCAGTTTTAAGTCAACAGCGTGTAAAATTTTGTAAAAAAAAAACAAAAAATATAACAGTAACACACAACCTAGCAGATCGCCATTTTGGAAATGAATGACGCGATGGCGATTTTTTTAAGAGACGTTGATTTCACGTTCCATTTTCAATTAAATAGTTTTAATATATTATAACTAATAATTATAATTCTTATTTAAAATAATAAATATATATAAATATATAAAAATAGATATGGTAAATAATGTTAAAAAGTATTAATTAATTAAGTTTAACGTTTCATCATCATAAAATAACATTATACACATAGGATATCTTATTTTAAATAATTATTAAAATTATATATTATTAAAGTAGTACAAAAAATGGAAACATTTATAATAATTTTCATAAATAAATAACAGTTCACGAATAATATTATATTAGCTTTATTTGAAAATTTTATCGTAAATTGAAATTTTCTTATAATGTTGTCATAAATAAAAAAAACTTATTTTATGAGATTTAATAATGCAAGCTTGTAAGCTGCATTTGTATTGCTGGTACTGCTGGAACTGGAAATAATAATAAAAAAAGGTAGACTAACATATGCACGTTTGGTTAAGTACTTTGTTAAAATAATTAAAAATGTTTTACAAAACCTACTTAAAATTTATTAAAACAATAGATAAACGAATTAATTAATGATGAAAAACAATAATAAAAATTAGCAAATTTATATACAGGCCATTAGTATGGTAATGAAACACAAAGATACACAAAGTGAAAAAAAAACAATAAATTTATTAAAAAAAATTTACATACATTTATTTATGTATATAATAAGTTAAGTAGCATATTACCTCTAGTTATTTAATGAGGAAAAAAATTAACTTATGACATGTTGCAAATGTTTTATTATATATTAGAATAACTTTTACATATATATGTTATTTAAAATATATAAAAAAAAAACACATCATATTCTAAACAAAATTCTAAAATTAACAATAAAATAAGCTAAAACCAATTTCCTTTAAAACGTCCAAACTCCCTACACAACAGCAACACCAACCCCACCAACGCCATCTGCCCACCTCAACCACCATTCTGAACGCCGCCGCGGCAGAGAAACGATTCCCATCGATTGATTAACAAAAAATTTAGAAATAAAATACCTTTCAATTGAAACAATAGAAGGTATTAGAATTCACAACCCCCCTGTTATGTTGCCGGTGCTAGTGTATTGAGACAGTGCGTGCTTTGTATTATGTTGTGTGCTTAGTGTTTTCTCGTAATTTGTGGTGATTTCTGTGAGAAAAACGCTTCTAACGCCTATTAAAAGGGGATAAACGGTAAGCTATTTACATATTTGTATGTATTTGATAAGTATCTGTTAATACTATACGTATTTTATAAGATATAGTATCTCGAAATGAGTTATAAGTAAAAGCAGCAGCGATCTGGGTGTGGTGTGATTGTGGCTGCATTAAATTTAGGTCGATTCTTTCAGCGCAAACGCTATTTAATGACTAAGTATTATATTTCTGGACTATTGACGCCTGGCTAAACGTAATTTTGACGTTGTTCTCACCTTGTTTCCGACATTTTATTCTACAATCGAAGCTCGATTGTATCGAATGTTCTTATCGGACTTTTCGTTTAAATAATCCCATTTAGAACGTGTCTGAGATAATATTTGTTATTTTATTACTTAAATTTTGCTATTTTAATTATATTTTGGGTGTATTATAATCGTGTACTATATATTGGAGATGATGTCACCGCTAGGGCGCGGATGAGCGTATAACCCGGCCAAGTTAAAGAGTTCTAGTTATTTTGTCTGTTCGCATTTTATACGGGAGCTTCTTAATTTAGCCGGTTATTCTTTTACTACCTCGTTTAATCGGTAGAGATTTTACTGCAATAAAATTTGATTATATATAAATATATATATATTTAGTTTCACGCTGTATCCTGCATATAGCGGGATAAATAAGGAACTAAGTGTTAAGGACACTCGGTTACGAGGCATTGTGTATTGAGTGGCGGAGCTTAACGCCGCGGTGATTTCTTCAAAGAGTGATGAAAACACAACCGTCGCTGAATTAAGGAATGCCTCAGATTGATTGTATTGAATTTTGTCTTAAGGTTAATAGTTAAATTGTTACTAATTGAGTCATTTTAGATCTTTATCTGTACCGATTTTGATAACATTGCTGGTGATTTGTTCTAAGCTAGTTTGGTTCTTTTTTTTTATTTATATGTTAATTTTTGCAACTTCACAAACACTTTGTATGGTACGGTGGGTAAAGGGAACTTGGGAACCTAAGTTAAGACTCCCATGTTCCCATTTAGTCACAACCATTCCTCACTATTCGTTTCAACTTTGTGGCATTATGCGTTTAGTGGCATTCAATTTTTCAAATTCAATTAAAATATTAAATATTTCATTTCCTCAATTGGAAATCGAACCCAGACCCTCTCCTTTAGTGGCATGTTTGTGCCCCCGCAAGCCATTGAGGCTTTAATATTATTATTATTGATCATGATTATTGAAATTTGGTTATGTGCCTTTTTTTAATTTTTCAACTTGAAAATATCTTTTTATTTTTATGTCAGTCGTAAAATCTTGATAATAATTGAATATGATTTCTTTGTTGTATAAATTTTATGAAATATGAGGCTATAAATATATAAAAAAGAACATAATATAATTTACAAAGTAAGAATTTACGATACAAAAAAGATTGTTGTATAAATATTATATTTATATTTTTATAACATACAAATATGTTTTTCCTACGGCTTTGTCTCTGTATCCCGAACATGGCAGGTAGGCAGATGGAACCTGGTAACCTAGTGTCAAGACACTCTGTTCCACCTCCGTTCCTCACTTTCCACCGAATTCGAAACGTTGAGTGGTGGAACTCAACCCCATGCTTTGCCTTGTTACCACAGTGAAGAAATGAAAACATTAAATATTTAAATTGAAAATATTAAAGGAAGTGGGGAACGGTAGTGGAACTGAGTATCTTAAACACTAGGTTCCCAAGTTCCCTCTGTCTATCTAGCCATATGCGTGATACAGTGTGAAAGCTGAGTGAGTGAGTAGAAAAGCATAAATAATTTTTGAGTCTGTACATACATATATATATATACATACATATATATATATACATACATATATATATATATATATATATATATATATATATATACATACATATATATATATATATACATACATATATATATATATATACATACATATATATATATACATACATATATATATATATACATACATATATATATATATATACATACATATATATATATATACATATATATATATATATACATATATATATATATATATATACATATATATATATATATATACATATATATATATATATATATATACATATATATATATATATATATATATACATATATATATATATACATATATATATATATACATATATATATATATACATATATATATATATATACATATATATATATATATATATATATATATATATATATATATATATATATATATATATATACACATATATATATATATATATATATATATATATATATATATATATATATATATATATATATATATATATATATATATAATTCTGATAATCATTTTATTCTCCTTTGTTTTTGGTTAACACACTTTTTTTTGCGATATTTTGTTAATTGTTTAAGTGTTTTCTTTTTTTTTTTAACAAAAAATGTATTTTACATTGTATGAGTTTTAGAATTGTTATTAAAAAAATGTAATTTGTGTTGTATTTTATTGTTTCTACTAAATATGAGGGCTTTTAGCGCAGTGGAGGGAAGATAGACGGCGGCGTTGAGTTCCGCCAGTGCACACAATGCCTCAAATTAATTTGGTGGAAATTGGAGAATAGAATGAAGTGTTTTAAAATTAGGCTCCCAGGTTCCCTATGTCTAACCTGCCGTCTGTAGGATACTTGGTGATGTTGAGTGAGTGAGTGAGTGAGTGAAAATATAATAGTAGTGGACTTAATTTCCGTGTGAAGTAAGGAATTATTTCCAAAAAACACTTTTTTTCTTTTCTTCTCTTCTCTTCTCTTCTCTAGTTTTTCTTTCATTCTGACAATAAATTATGTCACACGTTAAAGGAGTCGGTAGTGAAGGCATTAAAGGCAGCATGGCAGGCTAGGCGGAGGAAACTTGGAAATCTAGTATTAAGACACTGTTCTGTTCCTCAGTTACTAACATTTTTGGGCATTGGCTTCTTCCGACTCGCACTTGTCCGGTTTACGGGGACTAATAGTTACGAGTACGGCTCGCACTTGACCAGTTTTACGGAGTGCAGTAAATTCTAATGTAGTCTTTTTTTTATATAGTTTTATTGAAATTATTTCATAGAAACTGTAAAAGAAATGTATGTATAAGCATTTTTTAAACAATAATACCAAGCCCAAGCGCGGCGTTGAGTTCGGCTACTCAACACGCAATGCCTCAAGTTCGGCGGAGAGTGGGGAACGGAAGTGGAACGGTGTGTCTCAACACTAGGTTCCCGGGTTCCCTCTGCCTACCCTGCCTCGTGCTGGATAACAGTGAGCTTCAAGAAAAAAAAGTATCAATGACAGTGCTAAGAGAGTGAAATCTCTAGCTGGTCTGGTCGTTGCACATATGCAAAGTTGGTTACATGAATATGTCTACCAGTGTTTGTTAGTCAAGAGTAACCGTTGTTGGTCTGAATGTGGTTGTTGTGCGTTCGATTACTGTTTGAGGTATTATTTGGTTTTGTTTCTTTACTCTGAAAACCGCTTGCTGTTATCTTTATAGGTTGATAATTGGGTGGTATTTAGGGAGTGAAGTGTCTCAAACTTCCCAGGTTCCCTTTTACCTTCTCAGCTATATAATTATATCAGAGATACATTGTCAAGCTTACAATATTGTTATTAGTTCTGTCGTGGCGCAGCGGCACAAGTGTGTGACTGTAAACGACAGGTTGTGGGTTTAATCCCGTCTCGAGGAAATACATTTTTTTTTTTTATTATTTTCATTTTTTGCTCTGGTAATAAGGCATAGGCGCGACGTTGAGTTCCGCAACTCGACACGTAGTGCCATAACTTCGACAGAAAGTGGAGAACGCAACGGAGTGTCTCAACACTAGGTAAAATCTATGGCACAAAGCCAGAAGTTTGGTTTCAATTAATAGAGTTAACTTGTAGTAAGTAAAAATGTTTTAGTGATATATTGACTATCAAGCAGTTGCCATCTCTGAGTGTGTTCACATATGGAGTTAGATTGAGGTAGAGGGAACTTGGGAACCTTGTTCTCATGTTCCCTCTTTCTACTATTGTCATTACAATTGTTGTTGAACACCGCTTTTTGCTGAATTTGAGTGTTGTTTGGCTCTGTGTGTTAAGTGGTGGTACTTAATGTGAGATGTCTCTCAGTACCAGAGCAAAGAAAGGAAAGTATTAAATACTACCGAACTGCCCGGCTTTGCCCGCTTGAATTACACTATGCTATATACTAATCTCAATTACTCTCTTGTTCTGATAACATTATCACTTTTAAGACAATATCTATACATTGAAAACTGAAATTTCAGCTAAATTATTAATTTTTTTTATTACAAATTGGACATTAATATTTAAAGTTGGCCCCATTTTGTTATTTTTAAACTGATTTAAATAAAACAACACTCAATATTGAAGGTAAAGTTGATAAAAGATGTTATATAATATATCTTCCATGAACAGACAGCGATCAGTTACGGATTTATTATAAGTATCATTTCATCCAGTGGGAATCGAACCCACAGCCTGTCACGTTTACAGTGGCACGCTTGTGCCTCAGCGCCACAACTGGCCAAAAAAGTTGGAAAATAATTGAAAATGCTTTTTACAGAATAGTTGTTTGTCGTAGACAACAAGTTCTATTGTTAGATGAAATTTGATTTAAATATATTAAGGTGGGGGCACATTGGCTATTTTTATATATTTCTTTTTCTCGGTTTCACGCTGTATCCCGCTTATAGCAGGGTAGGCAGAGGGAACTTGGGAACCTAGTGTTAAGTAAGAGATTCTTTTCTATTACCCCACTTTCTGCTGAGCTTGAGGCATTGCGTGATGAGCATGGCGGAATTCAACGCCGCGCTTTGCCTTGTTACTAAAGCGAAGAAATGAAAACATTAAATATATATATGGAAAGTATTTAATTTCCTCACGTGTGTATCGAACCTACAACCTGTCGTTTACAGTCTCACGCCTGAAATATATATTTTTTAATTTCAAATTTAATACTTGAGGCCTGTCGTGGTGCAATGGCACAAGCGTGTCACTGTAAACGGCATGTCGTTAGTTCGATTACTGCTCGAGGAAATTAAGTATTTTATATTTTTATTTTCTGGTGACGAGGTTAATTTGACGGAAAATGGGGTACAGATATGTATGAATCGTAACAGAGTGTCTTAAAAGAAACTTCCCATATACTCAAATATACTGCACGCACCTCGGTTGAGTTGAGTTTGGGAAGTGTTTTAATGGGAACGAAGTGACTTGACACAAGGCTCCCTGCGCCTATCCTGCTATGTGCGGGATAAAGCGTGAAAATGTTTTTTTTTTTTTTAAGAACAGTGTATATACACAGCTTTATAATCTTTCTCACTCCAATGAGCACTATTGTTAACTTTTTGTTGTTTTTGTACGCTGATTCGCTCTCGAGACGTTCCGTTTTACCTCGAAAACCTATTTTTTTTTCTTGCTTTGTGCCTCATTTATTTTTAGAGAAAGTAATGTTATATGTTTCAGCCCGTCGTGGCGCAGTGGCAGTAGCGTGTGACCGTTGGCGTGACGGGTTGTTGGTTCGATCCGCACTCGGGGATATTGTTTATTGAATATTTTCATTTTTTCGCTCTGGTAACAAGGTATAGCGCGGCGTTGAGCGCCGCCGAATTTGGGGAACGGGATTGAGTGTCTTAACATTAGGTTCCCAAGTTCCCTCTGGTTGCCCTAGCCATGTGCTGGATACAGCGTGAATTCAAAAAAAAGGATTTTAGTATTTGCGTTTTTTGTTTGCTTCTTTGCATGTTTCTCTGAAATAGTGTTAGTGCAGTGCAGCTTTTTAAAGCAACACGCTGTATCCCGCTTTTAGCAGAACATGAAAAATAATAACCCTCTCCGTTCTCCATTTACAGTTAATTTGTTGGAGTAATGCGTGTTTAGTGGCGGAACTCAACGCCGCGCTTATTCTTAATTGCCATACCGAGAAAGTGGCCAATAATTTATTTCCTCAAATGGGAATTGAACCCGCTATCAGCCAGTCAGAAGTCAGAAGCGTTCTAAATAATTATATACGTAGTTGCGCAATATACTGCCGATTAATAAAATATTTGTCAATAAATGTTAAATGTGGCTTTCTGTTATCAGTAGGTGCAGGTGATAAGAATGTGACGTCATATAGCTGTTTTTTTATGTTAAATTCTAGTATTACTTTATGTGATATATACACATATATATATATATATATATATATATATATATATATATATATATATATATATATATATATATATATATATATATATATATATATATATATATATATATATATATATATATATATATATATATATATATACATATAAATATATATATATATATATATATATATATATATATACATATAAATATATATATATATATATATATATATATATATATATATATATATATATATATACATATATATATATATACATATATATATATATATATATATATATATATATATATATATATATATATATATATATATATATATATATATATATATATATATATATATATATATACATATATATATATATATATATATATATATATATATATATATATATATATATATATATATATATATATGTATATATATATATATTATGATGGCAATTAGCTTCACGCTGTATCCCGCACGTAGGGTGGTGGGAACTTGGGAACCTGTGTTAAGTCAGAGTGTCTTTCTGTCTCTAATTTCCGATGAATTTGAGGCATTGTGTTTGGCAAGACATTGTCTTAAAGGTGATAATGTTATTAGAACAAGAGAGTAATTGATATTAGTAAATGACATAGTGTAATTCAAGCGGGCGAAGCCGCAAACTTATAAAATACGTGCAAAACAACCGCACAATTAAATTTATTACAACTTTTGCAAATCATGTTCCAGTTGGCCTGCAATATTGGAATTGCTAATTTAGAAAACGTATAAAATTTCAACCAAGCGGGATTCGAATCCACGTAAACATATCTCTATACGAAAAAAAAAACCAGAGCGCGGCGTTGAGTTCCGCCGATCAACACATAATAAATTAGACGGTGCGTGGGGAACGAAATGTTTTAAAAAAATTATTTGTATTATGATTTTATAATTTTTTTAAATTTATTTCTTAAGTAAGCAGGATGTTTTCCCTCTTTTTTGACAGTTTCACGCTGTATCCCGCACATGGCAGGATAGCTGGAGGGAACTTGGGAACCTAGTGGTAAGAAAATACGTTACGTTAACCACTTTCGGCCGAATTTGAGGTTCCCATTTTTTAGGTTCCCATTGTCCCACTTTCCCTTCTATATATATACGGGATATAGTGTTAATGAATCAATGATGTAGACGAAAATCGAATCTGCTACTCTAAAATAGACTTTCTTACACATGCCATCGCTCATTTTTTTTTGTTTTTTTTTGTATGTACCCTTTTTTTGTAAGGGGCGTACTGTGCCTCATGTGTACATTTTTTTTGCTTACTAAGATGTTTCTGAATGATCTGTTTTTTTTTTTTTTTTTTGGATTTTTTAAAGTCTGAAGCAGATGTGAGTTCGATATCCGGTTGTTGTATAACTAGATTTTAAAGATTTTATTTTTTAAATTTTAAGCTATTGAGACCGTTGTTTTTCGGCTCTTGAAACGAAAGAAAATACGACATTGAGCTCCGCCACTCACAATGTCTCACATTAGGTTCCCACTCAGGTTCCCTTTGGTGTATGAAGAAAGTGGTCACTAACAAATAAACCAATAGAACTGATAAACTAAATGATATTGTTATCACAGCGCTATCACTTATCACTTACTTCATGATAAGACGGTGCAAGAATGTGGATATGTTATTTGTATTATAATTTTATTATTTTTAAATTTATTTCTAATGTAAGCGGGATGTTTTCCCACCTTTTTGACAGTTTCACGCTGTATCCCGCACATGGCAGGATAGCTGGAGGGAACTTGGGAACCTAGTGGTAAGACAATCCGTTACGTTAACCACTTTCGGCCGAATTTGAGGCATTGCGTGTTGAGTGGCGGAATTCAACGCCGCGTTTTGCCTTGTACCGGAGCGAAATAATGAAAACATTAAATATTTAAATTGAAAAGATTAAGCGTTTTTACACAAGGTTCCCAGGTTCCCTCTGTTGTGCAATTGCAATACATAAAAAATAATCATTACAAAATTGTATTTTTTTTCCTGATTCTTTATTCCTCGTATAGCAATGTTGGCAAATAACTTATTGTTTATAAAATAATTAGTTCTCCTTACTAACTCTTAATTGTCGAGATTTAACTTGAAAGTGGCGGAACTCAACGCCGCGTTTTGTCCTATAAATCTCCTCCCTCAAGCGGAAATCGAATCTTCAACCTTTTCGTTGTGAAACTTTGGACAGACGAGCGTTTTTATCCTCGGCGTTGTTGCGTAAACAACTTATGGTTTTGCCATTTCGAAGCCGTTCAACCGGACTTTCTGGTCGATGTGATTGCGTCCACTGAGCTATTGGAGATATTTGAGATATATGATGCTATATTATTATTTTTTTTATTCAAATGCAGACAAATTAATGTACATTTAGAAGAATAATATTAATTAGATGATATTTGAGGCCTGTTGTGGCGCAGAGGGTCAAGCGTGTGACTGTAATCTTGGTATCAAATATTTCAAAAAATATATATATATATATATATATATATTATATGTTCATTTCTTCGCTCTGGTGATAAAGCAAAGGGCGGCGTTGAGTTCCGCTATGCTTTGACTTTGGTGGAGAGTGGGCAACGGAATGGAGTGTCTTACAGCTAGGTTCCCAAGTTCCCTCTGCCAATACATGCCATGCCATGCCGTATCACAACAACCAAAATAGAAAATCTTTGTATGTACAATTTTTTTTTTTCAAAACGCGATCAACGAGCGCTATAAATGTATTCGAAGAAAGAAGGCAGAATGAAAGATTATTAGTAAGAAAGACGACACTTGCTCAGTTTTAGACGAATTTGAGGCATTTGGTTATTAGGTAGTGGAACTTAACGCCGCATTGAATACTTTATAAAATATAACTTTACAGATCTAACACTTTGTTTTATGCGGGTTAGAGCGTGAAGCGAAAAATATCCTAGCATATCTTGCGCTGTGCTACAATCTTCTCAGAAACAAGTATCTCCAAGCGATATACATACATACATATATATTTATTTATATATATATTTAAAGACATAACGGACATATTGGTTTCATAAGAAATAATTAAGCACTCCATTTAAGGTTCAGTGACACTGGGAAAAAAAAACTAATAAATGTGGATTTTTAGTGATAAAATTCAAATATGTGTAGTACAAGCGAGCCGCGAGCGGCTTCGCCCGCTTGAATTGCACAATTTTTTTGGTAACTAGCGGCCCACAGGCGGCTTCGCCCGCTTTGATTTTTATTTACTAATGTCAATTACTTTCTTGTTCTAATAACGTTATCACTTTTAAGACAATATGTATACATTAAAAACTGAAACTTTAGCAAAATTAATGAAATTGTAGCAATTTTGTCTTTATTTTGCCGATTGAAATAAAAAAAAAAACATTAATATTGGAGGAATATTTCCAAAATATAATAGTGAAAACTGCACTTAAATCTGGTTAGCCGTTTCTGGGATTAGCGCGTACAAACGGACAGACAAATTACCACCATTTTGTCCCCTACTACATGAATAAACGTCTTCTATAAGATGTTATTTAATATATCTTCCAAAAACAGTTCAACTTCTATAAATGTGTGTGAGTTCCGCCACTCAACATTCAATATTATGTATATGGCCTATTCCAATATATATATATATATATATATATATATATATATATAAACGGTACGCGTGTTAGGATCTGGCGTGTAGCCAGAAAGCCAAAGTTTCTTAAACTACCGCGATATATTTAAGAAGTTGTAACTCGGAGACGTTGTCAGCAATGGCAACACGCATGGGCTGACTCGAGCGGATTATTACCACCCACGGCGTTTAAAACCGGCGTTAAGAAGTGGTTTCGGTCATTGCGTTTCACATTGGGTAATGCCGGGCCCCGGTGTCCATCCATGTTAAGGACCGGCAATGCTCCTGGAGCTCCTCTGGCGCTACACGGGGCCGTGGGCGACGGTGATCACTTACCATCAGGTGACCCGTAAGTGAGTTTGCCGTGTCTTATCAATAAAAAATACCTCTAGTAAGAATTGAAGCCAACACTGTCCTCTTTAGTTCAGTCACCGACTGCTGGTCCGAGAGGTCGTCTAGTTGTTATAATAATTGTATGACCTCTAGTTTTATGGCTGTATAGATTCGTGCAATTGTATTTTGGTACAAGGTTAATTTGTTTTTAAATTTTGGTTTTGGATCGTTAAGAAAATTCTTGGTCAAGCGCGAGTCGTGTTTGCACACCGAGGATTCCGTACATCCATTTTCTATGAGAATAGGACAAAATAACGCGTTTTTTTTTTTTTTATTTAGGTCACTAACACAAAAGTTTTTTTTGTTACCAACCTAGTGTTAAGGCATTCTGTTCCCATTAAAACACTGTTTTTCCATCGATAAACTGAAAATTGTTCAGTTGAAAAGAAGAGAATTACGGGAGAGTTTCTTTTACGCTGGTTCTTGAAGTGTTTTCTTGTTTGGTATTTAACTATTTAAGACCAACGTGGCGCAGGGGCGAGTGTGATTGTAAGCGTAGCGGTTCGGGGTTCGATTTTGGACTAGGAGAGACGATATACTATACTTATAATAAATCTGTAACTGATCGCTGTCTGTACATGGAAGATATATTAAATGACATCTTATAGGGGACGTTTATTTATGTAGTAGGGGATTAAATAATGTTTATGTTTTTGTCTGTTTATCTGGGCGTTTGTAATTGAAGAAGAATTGACAAATAAAAAGTTACGTCCATTTAAATTATTTAATTCACCAAGATTGCTTAAAAATGTTCATTCATTTCGCTGAAATTTCAGTTGTATAGAAGATATTGTCTTAAAAGTGATTAGTAAATAAAATAGGATGATTCAAGCGGGCGAAGCCAACAAATTATCAACATAATAAACACACGCAATGCCTCAAATTCGGCGGAAAGTAGGGAACGGAAGTGGAACGGAGTGTCCTAACACTAGGTTCCCGGGTTCCCTCTGCCTACCCTGCCTGGTGCGGGATACAGCGTGAAGCTAATAAACACACACACACAGGTTTGTCGTGGCGCAGCGGCACAAGCGTGTGACTGTAAACGACAGGTTGTGGGTTTGATACACACTCGAGGAAATGAAATATTTAATATTTTGAAATTAAATATTTAATGTTTTCACACGCTATGCCTCAAATTCACCGAAAAGTGAGGAACGGAAATGGAACAGAGTGTCTTAACACTAGGTTCCCAAGTTCCCTCAGCCTACATATATAACAAATTAATATATATATGTATGGAATCGAATCCACTCACCCTTGAACCAAATACAAAATCATCATACATTTCTTTAAAAAAAAGTCACACAAAAATACCACGCCACTACAGCAAAGTGGTTTGAAAAACTTGATTTTTTGTCTCTTTCTAACGCCATATGAAATCTACATACATTGTTGCTCCATCTCTTTCGCACACCGGTCGGTCTGGACGAGGTTTTTTGGTAGAAAAAAAGAGTCTCCTTTTGATTTCTTGTAAAGCGATTACGTAAAGGCATTTTTGGGTGCAAAAGAAAAAATCTTGAGCCCTATGGTACAGTGGTTATATCTAGCATAATAGCAGGATAGGCAGTGGGAACCCTATGGGAACATTATGTTAAGACCGTTACCCTCGTACCACCGTACCAACGATTCCGCGCTTTGTCTTGTTTGTTACCAGAGTAATAGCCGTAACAGACGACCGGACCGCACCACGAACATGGTGCGCCATCGGGCCATATTCGATCGTGTGTAGCACGGGTCGGCGAAAAAAAGGTGGTGCGGACCAACTTCACTCCAGACAGGCTTGCGCGGAGCAACTTCAATTCAGTACGTGGTTTGGACCGACCCATGTTTGATCGTGTGGATGGCGTACCAAACCAATTTTTGATTCAGTTGCTATTAGGCCACCGTAAGTGGTACACGTCGTAACAATAAGACAACATTGTTTTGGATAAGAATAGGAGATATATAAAGATTATTTTCATCACTCGTCTTTTGTATGCAAGGATCGTAAATAATACGTCATACAAAAATCAAACTAACTAAATTCAAACTAAAATACCCTGATTTTTGTGATATTTTTAATGATTTTTTTAAATGATAAAAATTAAAATACTCAAGTGATAATAAATTCAAATCTATCTTTTACAAATCGCCATTCATCCGCCCATCTTCTCTTTCCCACTTTATTTATATTTTTGAATATATCCTTACTCTGCTGAGCTTTGATTAACTTTGGGCATTATTTATTGTTTTATAAAAATTTTTACTTCATTTATTAAATAAGAGTGCACATATATGAAGAATAAATGCTTATCTTTTAAATATCTTTTAATTTAAATTTTACTCGTTTACTTATAGTTGTTTGCTTTAGACGTTTAGTTCGACTACAGAGGGCACCAAGCTACCACGAACATGCTATATAATGAATATATAAAAACGTATCTAGTATAGTTTATTTTTTTAAACACAGTTAAAACAAAACATTCTTATTAATGAAGTCTCTTATTCCAGCTGTTGTTTTCCTTAAAAAATACCCTAAATAATTTTTCACTATAAGTTTCCCTCACTTAATTTTTTCCCTAAATTTAGGGGAAAACTCCCAAGCTGAAAACATTGCTGGACGGTACGGCTCGCTGTTTGGTCGTCTGGCGCAAAGGCCGTGCCGGACTGTTTGGGGTTTAACCAAACCAAGTTCGGTCGTCTATTTGCACTTTAAGGATAGAAATATAATTAATTACCTCACGTGGGAATTGAACTAGCAACCCTCTAAAGTTGTTAGTTAGAATGGCGCTGATATTATCTTAAAAATATTAAACACATAGTGTTTTTATTTCTTCGCTCCGGTACATGAAAACGCGGCGTTGAGTTCCGCCACTCAACACGGAATACCTAATGATGTCTTACCACTAGGTTCCCAAGTTCCCTCCACCTATAATGCCATGTGCGGGATACAGCGTGAAGCTGAAAATATATTTTGATTGCGTTAACATAAAAAGCTCATTTTTTTCCGTGCTCTAAGAGTACATCACTACATCACAATATTTAATATAAACTCCAACACGTTACCTCCACGGAACCAAAACGATACCTTGAAGGTTCCGGCTGTCTAATTTTAACCTGCGGGACCCTAAAAATTACAATAGTCACAAGCGTATCAACTAAATATTGTTGCAAATTGACGACCTTGCCATCACTTGAGGCGATCAGCGCTGATGTCATAAAGAGCAAGTACCTAGATACACAGATACAGCCATCATCTTTTACCGTTCCGTTTTTAAGTTGTCTTTGTATCTCGCACAAATCGGGGTTGGCAGAGGGAACGTGGGAACCTGGGGTTAAGTACGTTCGTTGACTATTTTCCGTCGAATTTTCGAAATAACTCTTGGGAGAGTAGTTTGCTTTGTTGATTGTATGTACAGGGAACCTGGGAGACTAGTGTTGAGTTGAGACACTTCCGTTACCCTTTGAACGCCGAATTCTGAATGTTTTGTGTTTTGTGCGGCGGAACTCAACGCAGCATTTCCTATTCCTTCAATCAGAAATGTACACCAATACATTTTATTAAATACGCAACTCGATCCCTACACAAGGTGAATAACTATTTCATATTTTCATCACCTCGCTCTGGCAACGAAGCTAAACGCGGTGTTGAGTTACGCCTGAATTCAGCGGAACGTGAGAAATGGGAACGTAGGGTCTTAACGTTAGGTTCCCAGGTTCAGCCAACCTTTCTATGTGCAGGTTTGCTTAACAAAATATAGCATATAGCCTTATAAAACAATTTTTACGCTTGTGCCTCTGCTCAGGTTGTGGGTTCGATCCTCACTCGATCAAATGAAATATTCAATATTTACAAATTAAATATATTTAATGTCTTCATTTCTTCGGTCTAGTAACAAGGCAAATCGCGGCGTTGAGCTCCACCACTTAACACGCAATGCCAGTGTCTTTACGCTGTGTTCCCTAAGTTTCCTTTGCCTACCCTGTCATGTGCGGGATACATCGTGAATCTTAATCAAAAGAACAGATTCAATATTTTCAAATTAAATATTTAATTTCTTCGCTCTAGTAACAAGGCAAAGCGCGGCGTTGAGTTCCACCATTTTTTTTTATGAAAGAGACGGCAAACGAGCGTACGGGTCACCTGATGGTAAGTGATCACCGTCGCCCACGGCCCCGTGGAACTCCAGAGGAGCTACAGGAGCGTTGCCGTCCTTTAAGGTGGAAGGGCACCGGGGCCCGGCATTACGTAATGCGAAACGCAGTGGCCGAAGCCACTACTTAACGCCGGTCTTAAATGTCGGGGGTGGTAATAATCCGGTCGAGTCTGCCCATGTGTGTTGCCATTGCTGGCAACGTGATTCTACCACACGCACTTAACACGCAATGCCAGTGTCTTAACACCATGTTCCCAAAGTTCCCTCTGCATACCCTGCCATGTGCGGGATATATTGGGATCCTTTAACAAAAAGAACACATAACTGTTAATAGTAAAAGTGCATTCTGCATTGATAAGGCGGAGTCATCAATAAATATTTGGCTTATCTGACCTTTCTTATCTTGTTATCTTATCTTTTTAAAGGAACATGTTTTAGAAAAAAGTGGAGACAAAAAACGTTAAAGTATTTTCTATTGCTCGATCTTTCGGTTGTCGTTGGAACTGCAACTAAACTTTGTGGATTGACGAATGAGAGGAAGGCGATGCGAACTTCACTCTGTATCCCGCACTTTCCCGCCGAATTTGAGCCGTTGCGTGTTGAGTGGTGGAATTTAAAAAAAAAACACTCGTCTACTAGGGTATACAAATGAAAATAGTTCCATCGAAGGAGAATCCTGATGAAGAAGATCCAACCAGCTCAATTGCAGTCGGACGCTGTCCTGTTAGACACGATGGTCGCTAAGAAATTATATAAATATTAGAAAACTCCCTAACCTGGCCATACGTTTATGTGATCGAATCTATATATTTGAGGGTAGGCAGAGGGAACTTGGGAACCTGGTGTTAAGGAACCCCGTTCTGCCAATTTGGAGGCATTGTATGTATGACTTACGGACCGATTGAAATGAAACAAATACTAATTCTCAAGAGAAGATTACAGGAGTATAATAGTGAAAACCGCATTTAAATCGGTTACGCCGTTTCTGAGTTTAGCGTAAACAAGCGCACAGACAAAATTGTAAAAAAAAATCTATAATCATCTTTATTTTGAATTCTTGTATTTCATTCCATATTTATTATAAGTATTGATAATTTGATATTGCGGCGTTGAGTTACGCCATTCAATACGCAATGTCTCGAATTTGTTAGAAAAGTGTTGTCTGACTGACTGACTACCCCAATGCGGGATACAGCGTGAAGCAGAAAAAAAGTATTATAAATGCGACTTTTAAAAAGTTTGTGCAAGCAAAAGTTGAGTAATCAACTAAAAAAAAAAGCACTTGCTTTGTATAAAAGTCGGTAATTCCCCCATAACGTACAGCACAGGGGTTGGGGTGACATTATATGGGGTACTTATAGTATTTGAAGGGGCCATTGGTATCGTGGTTAAAAGCTGTGAGTGATTGCGGTAAATGTGGATTCGCATTTGAATGTGGGGCATTTACTCATGCTAAAAGAGTGTAGTGTGTTTGACTTGTCTTGTTGTTTGTCTGTATGTGGCAGCGTAGCTCCTGAATTGGTTGTCTGGTTTTGGGAGTGGTTTCTTTGATTTCTTGGATTATAGTAGCGGTGGTTTTCAACGATGTTTTATGAAATGAGGTGGTGATTTTTTTTGAGTCCTTAGACAAAAAATAGTTTTTTATTTTATGTATATATTTTATTTATTTTTTTATATATATATATATATATATATATATATATATATATATATGTATATATATATATATGTATATATATATATATATATATATATATATATATATTATATATATATATATATATATATATATATATATATATATATATATATATATATATATATATATATATATATATATATATATATATATATATATATATATATATATTTTGTTAAGCAAACCTGCACATAGTAGCGGTGGTTTCAACGATGTTTTATGAAATGAGGTGGTGATTTTTTTTTGAGTCCATAGACAAAAAATAGTTTTTTTTTATTTTTATGTATATATTTTTTACCTAAAAGGGACAGGTTGTGGGTTCGATCACCACTTGAGGAAATAAAATATTTAATATTTCCATTTCTTCGCTCTGATAACAAGGCAAAGCGCGGCGTTGACCTATGTTGAATGGCTAAACACCCAATTCCTTAAATTCGGTAGAGAGTGGGGAACGGAATTGTCTTTATGGGAACAGAGTGGTTAAGGCTAGGTTCCCAGGTTCCCTCTATCTACCCTACCTTGTGAGCGTTTCGTTTTGTTGCCTGGCGTTTTATAATAACTCCTTTATCATATACATTTATAATGAAAGGAAAAAAAAAATACTCACGCAAAGAAACAAAGTAATCATTATCCAAATACTTCAATCGGACATCGAACTGATAACCCTATCGTCTAATTAAAGATGGCGGCGAACAATGGCGGCCTGTCAACGGGTCGTTGACCCCGAATTCAATGGTTGCTTAATTAGTGGGCGAGCTTTTCCTATATGTATGGAGTTGTTAACTATAATTTATTGAAGATATTGTTTTTTTTTTTTGTAATCACACGCTGTACCCTGATTGGAACCTAGCGGGAACCTAGTGTTAGGGAATTGGGAACCCAGTTTGGCGTTTATCACATAAATTTAAAATAGTATTAAACATTATTGTATTACAGAGGCCTGTCGTGGCGCAGCGGCACAAGCGTGTGACTGTAACCGACAAGTTCTGGGTTGGATTCCCAGTCGAGGAAATGAAATATTGAATATTTTCAATTTAAATATTTAATGTTTCATTTCTTCGCTTTGGTAATAAGGCAAAAGCGCTGCGTTGAGTTCCGCCACTCAACACGCAATGCCTCAAATTCGGCGGAAAGTGGG